>CM066033.1:1301873021-1302401518 GCA_033557465.1 Ichthyophis bannanicus
TCCCCTCCAAAACAGTGCCTTTTCCTACCTCAGGGATCGGTTTTGGTCCTGCTCTTTTTAACATTTTTGTAATAAGTGATATTGCAGAAGGTCTGCCAAGTCTGCTGGCGCACCCTAGTAACTAGCCCTTCCCCTTAATCTTCCATTGCCCCAGTTATGAACGTACAGGCCTCTATTCAGCCCACAGTGATCAGTGTTTTTTAAACAGCAGTCACCAAAGGCAAAATAAAACCAGATATTCAGCAGAAGTGCCTGGACAGTGGCTTCCACTGCATATCCGCAATATTCAACCACTATCCAGATAGCAAAACATTTCTGTGGTTAGTTGTCTGGTTAGCTAAGAATCGCCACTAACCGGATAACCTCTTGGACCACCCTCTCCCCGCCCATACACTGCCTCGGGGCAGTGCTTTTGAATATCGGCCCGTTAGATTGTAAGCCTTCTGAGGACAGGAAAATACCTACTGCCGTGACCTGCCCCTGGAGAAGGCTAAATCCAAAGGTTCTGTAATCGAGAAGCTGCTGCTCTCAAGGAAAAGGGCAACTGGGAAAAGAGGATAAAAGAGCTGTGAGAGGGATTTGCTACCCAGGGGCATCTCTACTTTGCACCTGAGAGGTCAGTACTGCGGCGTTTTCTTGAAATATTCTGCTCTCTGTTCTTTTTACTTGCACTCTTGGGGAGAAGAGCAAGTGAATCTCCTTAACCATTCTCCACGTCATGGATAAATCTCTTCTGAACTAGAGGGACTGAAGGAGTTTGATGTTTTATTGCCAAGAGCAATATTAAGTAGCTTGAATATTTTAAGGGAAGGACAGTCTCTTACAGAAGGAACACGGCATTGCCAGACAGGAGGAAGAAGGAAGCATGCCGGGAACAGATTGGCAGGAGAATCCAGAAGAAGAGCACTAAGGAGTACTTCAAGTCCAAGGACTTTAAGCTGCTATATCTCTTTTTGCCTTTGCATTACTTTTGCTGGGTTTGAAAGGACTGTAGGGTTTTTTATTTGGGGGGGGGGGGGGGGTCACCTAATCAAAGTGTTTTAGGTAAAGATGCCCACGCCTATTCTTTCCCTTTGTGGAGGTAATTTTGGAAGCATCTAGACATGTAAATGGCAACATTTAAATCACATACATGTACTGTACAAAGAGCATGTTTAGAAAGCTGCTGTTTGCACGTATATTCCCCCTGGATGCAGAGATTCAAAGGAGCCATGGTGGGGGTGTGGCTTGTACATAGTTTAGGCGTGTCTCCAAGATAGACATGCACTTTCCATTTTACAACGAAAAGCCGTGTCTGTATTACAAAATATCCATGCCGACCTTTGCGCCAGCCCCGAGGCTTGAGCAAGCATGTCTGTGACAAGATCAAATGGCAGGTGAAGAAGCTGACAACACCAGACTATCCCTGACATCTCCAATACCTCCTCCCCCACCTCCTGATGTCTCGAATACCCCCCTCACCCATACACTGCTGACATGAGCCATGACTACCCCTCCCAAACCCCCAAATCTTACCAGGAACATCTCTCTGTTTAGTTGGGGCAGGAGCAATCCCTGGACATTCCTGTGTCGTTGGCATCATGTACAAAATGACTCCTCTGACTCCCTAATAGTGGTCTCGTGGTAATACCGCTAAGGGTCAAGCTGGCAAATAAAAGTTCAGACCCCTTATTTGGCAGTTCAGCTTCTACAATCGTACTGTGAGACTACTGCAAGGGGGCCAGGGGTACCATTTTGAATGGACGTACTGATGGGGCAGGAACACCCAGGAATCACCCCTGCCCTCCACTGCACACCAGGAAAACCCCTGGTAAGAGCCATGGCGAGATTTGGGGGAGGGCGTTTGATGGTCGATGTTGGGGAGGGGGGCATGGGGAGGGTTTGAAGTGATGGCGGAAGGGGTCAGTGGGTGGAGGAGTTTAGGTGTTTGTTGGGAGGGGGTCAGGGGAGGGGAAGGGAGGACGCCTGTGACGGGCGGTGTAAGTACCAGCAGCTACAGTGTAGACTATAAAATCAGCATCTTCGCATGTAGTTGCCGGTGTTTACACGTGTAAAGCTCTGTGAGTCTGTGTTCTTTCTGTGCACGTTCATATTTATAAAATCACTGCTGCCTCTGTGTTCAATGGAGCTTTCTGTAAACTATAGGGGGAACTGTTTACATCTCAAGCTAGACATCTCAATTCCTCTTTCCACAATCTATCTAAACTAGTCCTTTTTTCCTTTAATTTTCTCCAGTTTAGGCCTTAAGGTCTGTCTGCCCCTATCCACCAATCAGGCTCCCAATCAGGAGTCATGCAAAATACAAAGCTAGTATCAACATATTCAAAATACTCCAGAATGAATCTGCTGAATCACTCCAAGACCTAATAAAAATAAACCAGAAAACCACCCGTCAAGAACAAACAGAATCACACTAACCACGCTTAAGGATTTCTCCAAAGCTAAACAATGCACATCAAACAGAGCCCTTTCACTGTACGCATCAAACCTATAGAACTTCCTACCGAACAACATCAGATGCACCAAGGACATTAAAGAATTCAGAAAACTGCTGAAGACGCTCCTATTCATTGAACATTTCAGACACATCACATAAACTAACTTACACATCCATCTACACAAGCCGGACAAGGACTCCAGATCAATGCCTCTGGTCTTGCAACACAACCACAAACTGTAAATAAGTTACTTATGTAAAAAGTTATGAAACACTCTGTTACCATCTAATTATAAGAGATAGAGTTTAAAACACCTGTTACAATGTTGCTTTCAAAGGGAGTTTTCATGTAAAAGGGAGTTTTCATGTAAATCACTAGTTGGTACAATATAAGCCATTTATATGTAAATCACTAGTTGGTACAATATAAGCCATCTTGATTTAAAGAACAGGTGGAACATAAATACTATTAAATAAATCAATAAATCCACCAAGGCCCTTTAGTTTGTATGATACACCCTGGCAACAGACACAAGACAGGGTAGAATTAGCACATGTTTCAGAGCTGTGCGTGTAGAGCCAGTCATACAGGCTTCAACCATGGCTACTGTCTTTCATTTGCATTCCTTATTCAATGATCTGAAAAATGTTAGGGGTCTCTCACCAGGACAGTCCATCACCCAAGGGCCCACAAAGGGCTCAGTTTCTTCCGGTCATCTCCTCTCTCCATCACTCAGCTTGCACACGGTCTTATCCATAGGGCACGTTCTCCAGGAGAAGGAAGGGAGGGAGGGAGGGATTTCCCTTCAAGACCCAGGTGCAAAAGTTCAAAGAAGCTCTCAGGCACTGAGCTGGGTGTTCCATCTGACTTTACTCTTATAAAAATATGGTTTGAATAACAGTCCTTTCTTTTGGAGGGTGTAGAACATTCGGAAACACATGTGGTATCATTTCCTCATATATACCTCCTCTATTTGGGTCTGCGATCCTGATTCTCTGTGTTCCTCGTGTAGGGGTACCCAGTCCCTCTGTTACAGACTTATGATAGCTTCTCCCTCCTCATAAAAACATAAGAAATTGGGTCAGACCAAGGTCCATCAAGCCCAGTATCCTGTTTCCATCAGTGGCCAATCCAGGTTACAAGCACCTGGCAGTTTCCCAAAAAGACACACAGGTTCCACAATGATTGTTAAGGGGACAAGCAGTGGATTTTCCAGGTCCTTATTAATAATGGTTTATGAACCTTTCCTCCATGAACTTGTCCAAATCTTTTTTAAACCCAGCTACACTAACAGCTTTTGCTACATCCTCCAGTAACGAATTCCAGAGTTTGATTATGCGTTGAATGAAAACATATTTTCTCTTATTAGTCTTAAATGGGTTACACTGTAGCATCATCACATGTCCCCTAGTCTTTCTACTTTTTGATGACATAAACAATTGATCTACATTTTCCTGTTCCACTCCATTCATTAATTTATAGACCTCTATCATATCTCCCCTCAGCTATCTTATTTCCGGGTTGAAAATCCTTTTAAGCCTCTCCTCATAGGGGTATCATTCCATCCCCTTTATCATTCTGGTGGCTCTTCTCTGTACCTTTTCTAAGAACGCTATATCCTTTTTAAGATACGGCGACCAGAATTGCACACAATATTCAAGGTGCGGTCGTACCATGGAATGATACAGAGGCATTATAATATCCTTTGTTTTATTCTCCATTTGTTTCCTTATGATTTCCTAGCATGAGATCCTTCTCCACATGGGGTTGTCCCACCAGATGCCTTGTCCAGAATTCAAGCTCAAATCTGGGCTTTCTCTATCTCTCTAGGCTGATGACTCAAGCTCTCTTCATGCCCTCTCTTTGACACTCAGAGGAGCGGTTAAGAAGCTCTGACTTCTTACACTTCACACTCAAATAAAATTAAGGTCAAGAGGGCTCACACATGACACAGGGCGGGTATTAATATCTCACTTGGACACTCACAATGATCATCCATCTCTACCACCACATAGGGATCCCAGGGGGTATATACAAGGTGGCCCAAAAAAAGTGAGAACATCTCGTAGCATATAAGTTATTTAAAAATTCAAAAAGACAGATGTAAATGATTGACAAATTAAAAAAAAAAAGATGGCAACCGGAAATTGTCAAAATATAGACGTTATATAGCTAAAAAGGTAAATAAGTAAACTATTTAAGCTTTTAATTTATGAGATGTTCTCACTTTTTTTGGGCCATCCTGTATATGGGCAGGCAGGATCAAGGCAGCCATACCACAAAGGGGGAAGATATACTAGGATGGCATGTGCCTACTAACTGGGCTAAGATGGTATGGTCCTGAATACAAGGGCAGGCTGGAATAATGTGGTCCTGAAAGAATGCTTCTATTGCGTGTGCGGCTAGCAGATGTAGCAACTCTGCGGCCATGGCTAGGCGCAGGTGAGGAGGTGTGTCGCTGGTGGGATGAGTGCTTTGATGTGGCAGAGCTGCAAAATGCATGCGGTAGCCCTCTCGGATGATCCGCAGAACCCAGGCGTCTGAGGAGATACTTCGCCATTTTGGTAAGAAGCGTGTCATGCGACCCCCTATGCGGGTGGTTGCCTGAGATTCGCCGTCAAAAGGAGGGACCGCTTTTGCTCGTGGGGGCATTGTTGGCCTTTTTCTGTTTTCGGTCCTTCTGGGAGTTGCGCTGTTGAGAGGGTCCTTGGTAGGAATTGCTCTTATATCTGGTGTTTTGCCAACTCCGGTTGGAGGGGTATCTTTTGTTGGAGGTATAGTAAGGTTTTCTTTGGAAATTGTTTCTCTGAGTACCACTGTGGTGCTCGAAACTGTCCTCGGCAAGGGTTTGTAGTGTGGTACAATGTTCTTTCATATTGTTGACCATATCCTTGACTTTGTCACCGAAGAGCGAATCGCCCGTACAGGGTGCATCAGTGATCCCGTCGTGGGTATCGTCATGCAGGCCGGAAGCCCTCAGCCACGCCCAGTGCCTTGCAGAGATGGCTGTCCCAGCAGTTCTTAGCACTGTGTCGAAAGAGTCGAAGGCTGTGCTGGCCATATGCTTGCTGCATTCAGACATATCCTTGAGCGCGTTGGACGCTAACGCTTGTGACTCTTTGGGAAAGGACGTGTTGGTGGCTTTAATGCTGGCCATGCATGCATCCAGGAAGAGGACTTATTGGAACTGATGCGCTGCAATTTTTGCATTGAGCATAGCCCCTTGGAAGACTTTCTTTCCAATGTCATCAAGAAGTTTGTGGTCCCGGTCAGGCGGGCTGTTGGCGTGGGTGCGTGAAGATTTTATGCGCTTGAGGGTGGAGGACACCACAATGGACTGGTGAGCCAGCTGGGGTGTCGCAAAACCAGGAACAGGTTGTACTTGGTATTTAGCCTCAAGCCTCCTGGGAAAAGGACGGCCGGAAGTCGGGGTCTGCCACAGTCTCAAGTGATTCTCCCACAAAGTCTGGTGTATTGGCAGTGCAAAGGCAGGCTTTGGGGTTGCAAGGTATTATAAGACCTCTGGAAACCGGTTCTTTTTCGTTGGTTGGGCCCTTCAGGGCCAACATGGAGGCAAGTTTGCTCAGGAACGTAGGGTATGTGAGGTCCTCTGGAGGGGGCGGTGGGTCCTCCGCCTCGAGGGAGTGTCTCTTCTCCGAGGTCATAAGCTCGTGGACACAGAACCCACAATAGCATCATCTGCGTCATGTTCCTCCGCGGCACTGTCCGGGGACGGATCCACTGGGGGCCGCTTCTCTGGAGTGGATGTCAGGTTGTCCAGGATGGCCAGATCTGCTTCCTGGAGATCTAAGGGATTGTCCGTTGAGGGAGCCATGCGGTGAGGAGGAGGGGGGAGGTTCTGAGAGGAGGGCTGCTTCAGGATTTGAGACAGCAAGTTCAGAATGCTGGAGTGACTGGATCCCCAGCTGGATCTACTTCTTCTTCTGCCGCTATGGCTAGGGCTGGAGGGACTTGAGTGGCTCCGATGTGCACTCCAGCATCTGCGGTGAAGATTTTGTGAACCCCTGTGGTGTGGACAGCGGTGGTGGCATTTAGAGCGCTTACTCCGCTTCGCCCTGTAGCTGGAAACGCTGCTGCTGCTGCTACTGGTGCTGGATCCATTCTGCCTCCTGCCTCTTCTCCTTTTGCGATGCTTCCCCCTTCTTGATTTGTTTCTGCTGCCTCTGTCCAATCGGCGCAGTGAGCTAGTGCCGAGCAAACTTCCAGCGCCGACAGGGTTAACAGTGTCCGTTTGAAGGGTGTTCGGGCTGTGGGCGGAGCTTGTTCATCGGTGCTGATGGCTGTGCTCCTTGCCTCTGTGTTCTCTTGGCCTCTCTTCCGTAGTGATAGTCCCGCCCCTTGGGTGGGCGGAGCTGGAGGACTGAGGCAGAGCAGTGGAGTACCGAGGACCGTCGCCATCATGGAAGATCGCATGGCTTCGCATCACATTCAAATCAGTCCTGGACTCCCTCGCAGCGGCGGGAAGGGACGTGGAGTCCACGGCAGCAGTGGGAGGCCTCGGAGACGGTGGCAAAGATGATTCGGCTACACGGCAAGATATGGAGGCCGCAGTGGGCACATCCGGAGCCGGTGCCAAAGCCAGTGACGGGAAAACAGTGAGAGCAGGAGCTGGAAGAGGCACAGAAGCAGAGGTACTTGCGTTTTCAGTAAGAAACTCTTTCAAAGTGTGGCGTCTGAATCTTCAGGCCCTGGGGGACATCTTTCCGCAATGCCCACAGTTTTCCACGTTGTGATCTGGCCCCAAACAGCGCAGACAAAAGTCATGTGAATCAGCGCTGCTCATTTTCCTCTTGCAGTGGTTGCATTTTTTGAACCCGGGTTTCGGCATTGTTTTTGATGACTTATTAATATGTGGTGGATAGAGAGCAGAGTCTGTCTTGCTGGCAAGGCGGAAGGAAGAATACTGGCAGGGCTAGGGGGCGGATCGGTAAGGTGGGCCACCTGGGCATGCTCAGAAAGGCTCCGGAAGAGTTATGGAATGACATCAAGAAGGTTGTGTTGGAAGAAAGCGAGAAGTCTCTACAAAAGGTGAAAAAGCAAAAGCGGCCAAAATGGATGATGGAAGAAACTCTGAAAATTGCCCAGAAATGCAGAGAAGCTAAAGTCAGAGGAGAAAGAAAGACAATCGCAGAACTCAACAGAGATTTCCAACGTGCAGCAAGACAGGACAAGGAAAAGTACTACAATGACACTTGCAAGGAAATAGAAGCAGAAACTATTAGAGGAAGAAGAAGATCGGCTTTCCTAAAGCTATAAGAGTTAAAGAAAAAGTTCCAGCCTCGAACTGGAATGTTACAAGATGCTCATGGTTCTATGCTGAATGATGCTGAGAAGATCAAGAAAAGGTGGAAGGAATATACAGAGTTTTTATATGATAAAGATCAAGTGAACCAACAGCCATTTCAACCTGTACTTTATGATTGGGAACCATTGGTGATGAAAGAAGAAGTTGAAGCAGCATTGAAAGCCTTATCAAAGAACAAAGCACCAGGCGTTGATAGCATTCCTATAGAAGTATTACAGCAATCTGATGCAGCTGTTACCATACTTACAAGGCTCTGCCAAGAAATATGGAAGACAACATCATGGCCAACTGACTGGAAAAGATCTGTGTTTATACCAATACTAAAGAAAGGTGATCCAACTGGCTGTGGAAATTATCGCACAATCGCTCTGATCCCACATGCCAGCAAGATTCTACTGAAGATTATTCAAAAGAGACTACAACCATACCTGGAACAAGAACTACCTGAAGTGCAAGCAGGGTTCAGGAAAGGGTGAGGAATGAGAGACATCATTGCGGATGTGAGATGGATCCTTGAAAAGACTAAAGAATACCAAAAGGATATCTATTTGTGCTTTATCGACTATAGCAAGACTTTTGACTGTGTACTGTAAACCATGAGAAACTCTGGGCCACATTAAGAAGCATGGGTATACCAGAACACATGATTGTTCTCTTGCGCAATCTGTACATTGATCAAGAAGCAACAGTTCAAACGGAACAAGGAGAAACAGAATGGTTTAAAATAAGCAAAGGTGTAAGACAAGGCTGCATACTTTCCCCCTACCTGTTCAATTTATATGCAGAACGAATCATCAGAGAAGCAGGATTGTATGAAGACAACAGAGGTGTGAAGATTGGTGGAAGACTTATCAACAACCTTCGCTATGCTGATGATACTATGCTGAAAGTGAAGATGATCTGAAACATTTGCTTCTCACAATCAAAGAACATAGTCTCAAAATGGGCCTGTACCTTAATGTAAAGAAGACAAAGATCATGACAACTGGCATAATCAACAGGTTCATCGTTGAAGGAGAAGAAATTGAAATTGTGAACAACTTTAACCTACTTGGATCAACTATCAATAAAGAAGCAACAAGCAGTCAAGAAATCAAATGACGCATTGCTTTTGGCAGAATGTCTATGAAAGACCTAGATAAGATTCTCAAGAGCAGAGATGTCTCTCTCCATACAAAGATTCGACTTGTTCAAGCCATGGTATTTTCAATAACATCATATGGATGTGAAAGCTGGACAGTGAAAAAGACAGACAGGAAGAAAATTGATGCCTTTGAATTATGGTGCTGGCGGCGAATACTGTGTATACCATGGACTGCCCGAAGAACAAACCAGTCGGTACTAGAGGAGATCAAACCTAAGCTTTCTTTAGAAGCTCAGATGATAAGATTTCGACTTTCATACATTGGACACATCATGCGAAGAGAGAGATCATTAGAGAAAGACATCATGCTTGGCAAGATAGAAG
Source organism: Ichthyophis bannanicus (assembly GCA_033557465.1). Classification (NCBI taxonomy): domain Eukaryota; kingdom Metazoa; phylum Chordata; class Amphibia; order Gymnophiona; family Ichthyophiidae; genus Ichthyophis; species Ichthyophis bannanicus. Next base: position 1,301,882,254 of record CM066033.1, read on the forward strand.
GTCAACGCAAAAGAGGCAGGCCAGCAATGAGATGGATTGATACAATAACAGCAGCTATGGGTACCAGTCTGTGAACAATGAGCCGCCTGACTGAAGACCGAACACAATTTAGGATAGCTATCCAGAGGGTCGCCATAAGTCGACTCCGACTCGACGGCACTTAACAACAACAACAAAATAGAAGCACATCCTTCATTCTCTCACTGCATGGTTGGATCAAAACAGGACTGAGCATTTTGGCTAACCACCAAAAAAGCACTGTGCCACGAAAACCAGGAAACCAGTACAAAAATGTAGCACAAGGAAAGAATAGTTTAAAAATGCTTAAGTGAGATTGCATGCCAAAGACCCAACACAGGCCGTGTTTCGTCACACCTTCATCAGGGGTACTGGCATACTCTTTTGACAGTATGTGCAATGTTTGCGAGTAATCCTATAGACAATTGTGCCGATTCTGTACTATTCGTTTGTTTTGCAGCATGACTTCAACTGTAACACGTAGCCTCAACCATGAGGACTCGCTTCCACCAAAAATAACTACCTTCTTTTTGACGCCGGCTCATGCACTCTTCAAAAAGGGCTCTCCACTGCGGGCTCTTGACCATGAGAACTCGCTTCCACCAAAAATAACTGCCTTCTTCTATTATTTTTGGTGGAAGCGAGTCCTCATGGTTGAGGCTACGTGTTACAGACCTGTGTCGGGTCTTTGGCACGCAATCTCACTTAAGTATTAAATACAATTTTAAGCTATTCCTTCCTTATGCTACGTTTTTGGACTGGTTTCCTGAGCATTTTGGCTACCACTGCAGAGGAGATTCCATCAGAAATGTAAACAGCAGTGATGTGATTCTGGCTATTTTTCTAGTGATTTATCTGCAAATATTGGCACTGATCCCAAGTGTAATGGCAGAGAAAAAAGTTTTAAAATGTACCTGTGCTGGCTGGCCATAGTTTTAGAAATGAAAGCAGGGCAGGTCCAGCTGTGTTGGTACCGCAGGGAGACTATAGCACCACAACTGTTGCTGGGGACATGGCCTCTGTGATTTCAATAATGCACCCGGGGGCCCATAAATGGCTCCAGGGGCATTGGGCAGGCACGGGAAGGTGAGCACAAGGCTCTTTGTGCTGCCCTGGAGCTGGCTATAGCTGAATTTAAAAGTTTTAAGCTGTCGGTCCAAACTGTGAAGTGCCTGTGCGTGCAAGATTGCACAATTATGCATACACGGTAGCACTCCGGGTAGGGGAAGGGGGCCAGCAGAGAGGAACAGAAGCCAGAGAAAGCATTTAAAAAAAGCATTAAATTAAATAAAATAATGCTTGAAAATGCTAATTTTTGACCCAGATCAGGGAGTGAAATTAAACCCTCTGGAGCCATTTAAAGTGGAAAACAGCCTGAAAATAAAAATGATTAAAACAAAGTGAAAGCAATGTTAAAAATCAATGAAAAGTGCCAGAAAAGGTTAAAATAGAGGAAATAAACATACCAAAAAAACAAAAGAGCATGCAAATAAAAGTGAAATGCAAGTGTAGGCATACATATGTAAATGTTTTAGTAGGTGCGTGCATAGATTATAGTGTCCACGTGCAGAATCTTGCTAGCTGCGGATGGATGCAGGCAATCAGCTGAAACTCTAGGCACATGGGAAAGGTCAGGAAACTAAAACTCTGACGTAATTTAAATAAATAATGCAGATACTACGAGGTGTAACAAAAAAGAAATGAGACTGTCCCATAAATGTTTTATTACAAAATCTACAGAGAAATTACACATTGTCCTCTTCAAAGTAATCCCCCCTCCCCCAAGTTAATGCACTTCCACATTTGCTTCTGCCACATACGGAAGCACTCTGTAAAGTCCTTCTCCTTGAGGTCCCTCAGCTCCCTCGTCACAGTGGTCTTGATCTCTTCTACAGAGGTGAAATGAGTTCCTTTGAGCACAGTCTTCAGCCTGGGGAAGAGCCAGAAGTTGCACGGTGCGAGATCTGGGGAATAAGGAGGGTAGTCCAGAGCTATGATCTGTTTGTTGGCCAAGAACTGCCTCACACTGAGTGCAGTGTGTAGGCAGGCGTGTTGACATGGTAGAGCAGCCATGACTTGTCTCTCCACAGAGCCTACTTGCTGCACCGAACCCGGTCATGGAGGTGATTGAGCACCTGCTGGTAGAAGTGTTGGTTGACTGTCTGACCTTCAGGCACAAACTCATGATGGATTACTCCCTTCTGGTTGAAGAATGCGATCAGCGTGACCTTAATGCTTGATTTGGACATGCACGCCTTCTTGGGTCTGGGTGACAGTCGAGTCTTCCACTGCAGGCTCTGTCTCTTGTTTTCAGGGTCATACTGGAAGACCCAAGTCTCATCTCCTGTGATGACTCGGCCAATGAACTTTGGATCTTCTCCGATCTTCTCTAGCAAGTCTTGACAAACATTGACCCGGTGCTCCTTCTGGTCATCTGATAAAAGTTTGGGCATCATCTTGGCACACACCTTCTGCATCCCCAGCTCCTGCAACAAGATGGTCCGCACTGACTCCCTGTTCAGGCTGAGCTCCTCAGTTATCATCCGCACCGTCAATCTGCGATCACTCCACACCAGCTGGTTCACTCTGTCAATGTTCTCAGCCATCTTTGTCGTGACTTGGGGTCATCCTCCAGCTCCTAATGGCCAGTCTTCAAGCATTTGTGCCACTCGAAGACTTGCGGCCTTGACATTGCATCTTCTCCATAAGCCTTTTAGAGAAGTTGGAGACACTCAGTTGGGCCCTTCCCCAACTTAACCAGAAATTTCAAGTTGATTCTTTGCTCCATATTTCTGCCACTTCCAGTTGCATGACAAAGCGATGGAGCAGTGTGCTACAAAAAAACCTGAAAAAGAAAAACAGATTGAGAGAGATGAAAAATATTATAGCAGAATAGTGGCAAAATGTTGCACAACACAGTGACATAAGCGGTTAGCCAATTGGCATTGAGTCATGGGCATGGCTGTCACATCTCATATCTTTTTTGTCACTCCTCGTAAGTGAATTTTTAAGGGAATGGATTGTAGCATTTATTTTTATGTGTGCACAAGTCTGTTAGGGGCTTTAAAACACCTAAAGTGTGCCTTGTGAGTTGAAAAAGAGCTATTTTCAAATGGAGCTAGATGGAAGAACACTTTTACATTGCAGATTTAATACTGATGCAGGAACTTTAGCTGGAGGTTGGGAAATAATATTTTTATAGGGTAAAGAGTGCCAGAGCAAATCGCTGTATGGAAGAGCTGTGAAAAATTTTGATTGGAATCAGAATTGCAAGTAATTGGGATTTATTTACAGGGGAAGCATGTGGAAGCTTGAATGAAAACTGGAGAGAACATTTAATTCTGAGTATGAATTTTTTCCCCTTGGTAATTGGAACAAGACTGAGGGAGCACTGTAAATCTTTTATCTTTTATCTTTTCACTCTCCTAGGTACACTCCCCGCTCTTTTCATCTTAATCGCCTTGCCCTCCCTTCCCCTGCTCGTGCCCGCTTACAGCTCATTCGTCTCTCAGCCTTCTACTTCGCTGGTCCTGCTCTTTGGAACTCTCTCCCTTCTTCTCTTCGCCTGGAATCACAATACGCCACTTTTAAACACAACCTTAAGACTCACCTATTTTCCCTTGCATTCAACATCCCCTCTCCTTTTGTATGAATTCCCCCTATCCTTGTATAGTAAGTTTGCCTCTTGTGTCCTGTCTTGTCTCTGTTCTCTTCATTCTTTCTTTCCTGTTTTATAAATTTGTACATTTCTTTTCTCTTTCCCGGCTTCGGCCAAATTTTATGTATTTTATTATTGTACACCGCCTTGATTATTATAGAAAGGCGGTTTTTATCAAATGAATAAACCATAACCATAAACCATAAATCATTCAAGCAGTTTTAAATGAAGCTGAATGAGAAATTGAACTGATTTATTGGAAAACTTGATTTGAGCACTGTTCTGATTAAAAGTTCTACAGTGTGTGCGATGTACGTTCAAGAGCACTGAAGTCTTTCAAGCACTGAAGGAGAAGTAGGCCTGAAGGTATAAAACTGCCAGTGAAGTGAGAGAAACCTTGAAAGTGAGCTGTTTTAAAACCGAGTATTGCTCACAGGAATTGTTTAATTCTGATATAGCATAAGGTCCTGATTCTGTCCCACAAATAGTGGGAATGTACCCTCCCCGCCAGCCTCTAACTTCCCTGCTGGTTGTATGGAGAAGTTAGATGGGGGTGGGGAAGAGATGGTTAGGGCGGGTGGTGGGCGATCACCGGCCCTGGATGTGCAGGGCCAATTCTAATGTTGGCCCTGTACGTTTAGGGCCGGCGACTTGTGTGGGGAAGTTATTTTTTTCGGGGGGCCAGGGGCACGTATGGGGCAGGGGGGCCTGAGGACATTCCCTGTAGCTCGACCCTGAATCACAGTCCTGGCCTGCATGTACAGGGCTGTTCGTGATTCTGGTGCTGCAGGGCTAGACATGCCCCCTGGGATCAGAATTGTGACCCCCTCTGTATGTCCATTTCAAACCAGACATACAGAGGGGTTGTACATCTAGGATGGACTTGCACTCTTACTGGTTCAGTGAGAAAGAGAGCATATGTGAGAGAGAAGGACTGAGTGTGTGCAGGGCCATTCCGTCCATTGAGCGATAATGTTGTTCGTACAGGGCCCCACATGAACTCCATTATCACACAATGGATGGCTTCAGAGGGAGCCAGGGAAGCCCGCACGAGGCCCCGGCTCCCTCTGCACAGCTGCCAGCGTGAAGAGCCTTTTCCTTCATGCTGGCGGCTATTTCTGTGAAGCCGTGAGTCCTGGGAGTGGTTAAAGGCAATGACCTTTAACCTTTCCCGGCATTCGCGGCTTCACAGAAACAGCCGCCAGCGTGAGGGAAAAGGCTCGTCATGCTGGCGGCTTGCAGAGGGAGCCGGGGCCTTGTGCAGGCTTCCCTGGCTCCCTCTGAAGCCCCTTAGACAGCTGCGGGGCTGTTCAGAAGAGGGGGGCTAGAACTGGATGGGCTGTGATCGGGGGGGGGGGGAAATTTGACTGCAAATGGGCTGTGATGGTTGGGGGGAAACTTGGACTGCAAATGGGCTGTGATGGTGAGGGGGGCTAGGACTGCAAATGGACTGTGATGGGGGGAAACCTGGACTGGAAATAGGCTGTGATGGGGGGGTGGGACTTGGACTGGAAATGGGCTGTGATAGGAGGGCTGGCATTGGAAATGGGCTGATGAAGAGCTAGAATAGGACTGGAAGTGGGCTGACAAGAGGCTAGGATTGGAAATTGGCTGATGGGGGAGCTTGGAGTGGAAATTGGCTGATGGGGGGCTGGAATGGAACTTGAAAAGAGCATATGGGGGGCTAGGACTGGAAATGGGCTGAAGGGGAGCTGGAATAGGACTAGAAATGGGCTGATAGGGGGAGCTTGGACTGAAAATGGGTGATGGGCTGGAATAGGACTGGAAATGGCTGATGGGGGAATAGGACTGGAAATGGGGTGATGGGCTGGACTAGGACTGGAAATGGCTGAAGGGGGAATAGGACTGGAAATGGGCTGATGGGGGCTGGAACAGGACTGGAAGCGGGCTGATGGGAGTTGGAATAGGGCTAGAAATGGGCTCATGGAGGGCTAGGATTAGAAATAAGCTGATGGGGACTGGAACAGGACTGGAAGCAGGCTGATGGGAGTTGGAATAGGGCTAGAAATGGGCTGATGAGGGGGCTAGGATTGGAAATGGGCTGACGGGGGAGCTTGGAGTGGAAATGGGTTGATGGGGGGCTGGAATGGAACTGGAAAAGAGCATATGGGGGATAGGACTGGAAATGGGCTGATGTAGGGGCATGGGAGAATGGGACTAGAAGGGTGCAGATGCTGGGTGGGTCTAGAACTATAAGGAAGCTGATTTTGAGGGAGGACTAGAAGGGAATGAGGATGGGGAATGAGATTGGAGAGGGGAAAAGATATTGTGTGTGGGAGGGAAGAAAAGTCTACGATGGGCTGGGTATTGAGATCAAACAACCTGACTTCACCAACCTTATCAATTGTTTCAACTCCATCACCGACTGGTTACTATCTCAAAATCTCTGCATAAACTTCAAGAAGACTGAAGTTCTGTTCATATCAAGGAACAAAGATTTCTCCCCTCCATCATCACTAAGAGTAAGAGATGCTGAAGTTCCTAGTAAACCCTCCATTCGATATCTAGGGATTTCACTTGATCAGCACTTCAACTTCAAGGAGCACATTCGAAACACCACTAGATCAGTCTACAACAAAATTAGAACGCTAAGGCACCTCAGGCCCATGTAACCCCATAATGACTTCCGGACCATCTTCCAAGCCCTCATTCTACCACACTTCGATTACGCAAATGTTGTCCTATATGGACTCCCCAAGAACACCCTTAATCCGCTGCAACTCACTATGAATGCGGCTGCGCGTGTACTCTGTGGTATAGCAAGATCAGACCATATCACCCCGATACTTAAGGATCTCCACTGGCTACCAATCCATTGCAGGTTAACATACAAAATCCTTCTCATCATCTTCAAGATCATCAATAACCTAGCCCCCACGATACTCAGTGACCTTATCACCCTCACCCCGAAAAACAGAACTAGAAGGTCGATAACTGACAACACCTTAATCATCCCTAAAGAGTCCATCAAGTGCACCCAGACGACTAAGAAAAGAACCTTTGCCTTCTACGCCTCAAGGTGCTGGAACGACCTTCCACCAGAAATAAGATCAATCAAAGACCTTATCCAGTTCCATAAGGCAATCAAACACCACATTTTCCTACGTCACTTTGCACAATCATCCACAATCACCCACCCCACCCTCTGATCTTCCACACACCAATGCTCACAAATATAACTCTGTCTCAAGTACCTTTGAGATTTCCGAGCTCTACTTGAAAATATCAAACTGACCTAATTATGTTTGTTGTACATATGTATATAGTTACTCTGTTGCTCCAAGTTCAAACTCCTGTTACAATGTAAACACAGATCAGTTGTCTGACTGTGCAATCTTTGTTATATGTAAACCGCACTGATAATAAATAGCGCGGTATATAAAAGCTGTTAAATAAAATAAATAAATAAAATAATAAGTGGGGATTGGGAATGGAAGGGTGAAATTTGAGTGGACGATAAAGGAATAAGGAAAGAAATGGGGAAAAGAGCAAAAGGGAAACGATCAGTATGTTAAAGCAGATATAGAGAGAGAATGGAAAACATCTAAAAGAGAAGAAAGGACAAATGGATAGCTCACAGAAGACAGAAGAAACCAGAAGAAAGTGACTGGAGCAATTGCAACTGAAAAATAAAATGCCCAAACAGAAGGTAGAAAAATACTTTTTATTTTGAATTTATTAACTGGAATATGTCTGGTCTGGGAAGTGTGTATTGCTAACATCTTTGCATTTTTGTTTAGTGCAAGAGGAAATTACTTTATAGTTTTATTTCTCCAGTGTTGTACATTTCATGTTTGGCTTTTGGGGTTCCCAGTTTAATTATTGTCTTCCTATTTCTAAAGTGTGATCTCTTGTTTTTTGTTTGGTGACAGTCTATGTTCTGTGTAACCGAGCTGAGGTATTCTGTTCATGTACTGTAGTTTCTATTTGACAGTCCCACTTGTTCTCTTTCCCCCAGTGAGATGTATTGGTATTCTCTGAGATGTATTGGTTTAATATCTGCAGTGTTGCCTTTTGATAGGTAGGTTTGATGCTTTGTGAGTCCTGGTAGTGCTGTTATGATACGGTGGATTGGCTATGGGTTCTAAATGGTCAGTGTTTATAGTACTTCCTAATGGGCCTGGCGGTTGTCACTGTAATATAGTAATGTAGAAATCTGTTAGTCTTGCTTTATCCAGACACTCATAAAGAGGCACATTTACTAAAAGGGCATGTTAATATTATGCAAATATTTATGCAAATGATGTTCCTTATACAAATGAGGCCCCGCAATTAATCTCTGCACATGGCCTCGCACCCCCCTTGGGCCACCCCTGAGTGTGTGTAAAGAAAAAGACATTGCCTTATTTAAAGAACTAAATTTATTGGCAATTGGTAAATTCAGAACTGATTGCACACATAGCTAAGGAGGTAGTTTCTTTTATTAATTTTTAAAGATAGGTAGTAGGTATCCAAAAGTATCCTGACTGCAGCTGGGCATCACTGAAGAGGAGGAGGATTCTAAGGCACCCAATGTACAAGAAAGCAGCAAGACCTGAAAAGAAAATTGAGATGAGTCATTCACACCGCGGTGACTGTTTTTTGAATCACACTAATGCACTATTACATTTTTTGAACGAAAGGTGTCCTTACCTGAATGCATCACCCGTTCCTTGCAAGGGTACAGATTAGGGACAGCGTGAGAACTTTTCTTCTGTTACAAAGTAAAGAAACGTAAAGCCTTGAACAGGTTAGCTAATATTTGCCTGTTTTTGAAAGCGCCCATATTGTGCCGCTGTTGAATAGAAGGATTTTAAGAATTGTTCATAGAATTCAGTTGACTATGGGGTATGTTTACTAAACCATCTTAACATCACAGCGGTGGTATTATGGCGCGATAATGTAACACTTATCGCGCGATTACGCAGCGGTGGCGTTAAGGCACACTAACGCTGTGAAATCCGGGTCTGAAAGGTGGAGTAAGGCTTCCCAGAGGGCGGAGAAAAGCAGGTCAATGGGTGGAGAGTGGGAGGGGAGAGGCTCCAGGCACACGAACGCTGTGGAATCAGGGTCTGAATACTAAAGCTAGTGAAACCCTCGTGTTAAGGCACATTTACAGGAAAGAGAAACCATTTCAGTCAGCAATGTGCAGCAAAGGCAGGGAAACCTAAAAATGTGATAGTAGTGATACATGTGCACGGAACAAAAAGGCAAATAAACATAGAAAATGACCTGAACCACATTTAAATCCCAATAACCAAGCCGGCCAAAAGTGATATTAATGATAAACATAAAGCAACACCACTGACAAAGCTCAAAAAATAAGATATCATGTTTGGAAGGGTCTATGCTCTGTCCCCCTACAAAGTGAATGATCCCACATTGAAAAAGTGCTGATCTGGGTTTTTTTCACGTCTATATTGGGCAAGTTTGTTATGGTGTGCACATGTGCAGTAACAGCAGAGTGGGCACGTAGGAAAGGGCAACTGTAATGATGCTATAAATGGGATATAGAGGGCTGCAGGCAGCACATGCTGTGGTCCAGCTGGGGCACAGTGCGTGTTAGGCAGATGCCTAGGTGGCACATAGGAATACCGAAACTGTAAAGCAGCAAGACATCAACTGATGAGGGTCCAACATGGGCATGAGTGTGTGTCCCACAGTGTCACAGGGGAGATTACCCAGCAGGTACCCCCAAGGGCACATAACATTGGCAGGCAGTGGGGGAAGCGCATATGTCCATGTAGGCACACCTACCCAAGAACCCACACCATAGGCAACTGCCTACCGGCATACTGGATGGCCTGGGACTGCGCACCACCAGCACCACCGGCATAATGGCATGGCAGCGGAGGGGTGCTGGTGGCGGAGGGGGCAGTGGCATCTGCCCACAGCAGACCATAGCCTAGCCCTGTTTAGGTGGGTGCTGTGCACTGCAACCGACAGGGTCTTTCTGACGAACAGTCATGGTATCCCCAGGGAATGACCTGTTCCTGTGGCAGCAGTGTGGTGCAGTACACATAGCCACTGTGTGCAGGAGCAGGTGGCCACAGGTTCAAGTCTCAGCTGTGGCTCCTGCCAACCCAGTCCCCATATTTTACTCAGTACTAAAAACCTTTATTGCAGATAACATAAGCATGCCTGAAATGCATATATTTTACCCTACAGAGCACAGAAACCATAAACGTGCAATACCTAGAGCAGTTTCCAAACTGCAGTCCTGGAGGGCCAAACACCATTCAGGTTTCATGCTGTCTCTTACAAATATGCCTGTGCTGCATTTGTATGCGCTGCCCCCATTGTATGCAAATGTATCTCATGCATATTCATTAGGGACAGCATGAAAACCCGAACATTGTTTGGCCCACCTTGACCGGAGTTGGGAACCTCTGCCCTAGAGCAGCGGCCAACAGGGGCATAAACACCCACACCCACAGGCTCCACTATCCAAAGCCTCATGGAGTGTCAGGCTGTTGGGCCCTGCATGCAGAAGAATCTCCAAATACTAGCACTTGCATAACTTAGCAATGCTGCCCTAAACCTGGGAATACGTTACACATATATCAAAAGGTTGCTATGATTAATGGCAGATAGCAATTCCTAAGTTAAGCACAATTTGCTGATAGAGCTGCATCATAGCAACCTTTCTGATATCTGTGGAGTGTGTTTCAGTTTTGGTTTCTGACAGTGTTTACCACCCCGGGGAGTGACCCCAACAGTATTGTGTACCATAGCCATGCCTGCACTGTTGCCCAGGACTAGTGTGGTGGCCAGGGCTGCCAAAAGCCTCTATATTTGCACAATGCTGGCATAGGTGTGGGAGTGTGTGTCTATTTATCCAGTGTGTTGTGGCTGCCTACACCTTACTCAGCCCAGACTGCCAATGTGCATAATGAGGAGCAAGGTACTGTGGGTATAGCCCGGACAAGGTGACTTGGGCAGGATGCATCTGCACAGGGCATAGGGCAATGGCTGGGACATTGTAGTGCCCGGCCACCACCTGCACGGACAGGGTGGCCACAGCATGTCCTGCTGGGAGGTCACTCTCACCCTGACTGAGCAGTGACCATGGCATGGCTAAGTTCCCCCATAGTGCTCTATAGTATTTCTTTCAAGTGATGTTTATGGGTTCTCTTTTTTGGGGTACAGTCACTGACTTATCTGCTTGGTGTGTGTGCTCACATCCCAATTTTGGGTGCATGCATCTCCTCCAAAAAACATGCACTATGGACTAGCTAGCAGACTGTCTGCAGTTAGTATGTGTATGGCTGGAGACTCACTGTGCTTGTTGCTGGAGAATGTCTGATAGTGGTGGGGGGCAGCTGAGCATTTCCAGGCCCACTGTCTGTCTGCCATTGCCTTATGGATGCGTACAGATCTGCATTGACTGCTCTGTAGCGTGCCTGTTCCCCAGCAGGCCTGGGTTGATGGTTCTCTCTACTGCCACCATTGCAGGGATGTAGAATGTGGATCTGTTGGTGGGAGATCCTGTTCCCCCCACCCTGAGCCCCAGAGGGTGGGTTGGGTGGTGCTACATAATCTAACTATGGGTCCAAACACCCCCCTTCACTTAAATCATGTGACCATGGCACCCACACAGGATATGCACTATTCTGGGTGCATCATAGTCCACAAGGGCTAGACATGACTGGGAAATACAGATAGGCACAGGTGTATCCTAGGTGTGTTTGCAAGGACTACCTATCACACACTGGCATTGATGGTGACCTGCAGCATAGCCTATCTCAGCTAAGCTAGGTGCTGCGGACCTGGTGCTGGGTGCCCCACCTCGCCCTCAGGGTGAGCACAGTACCCCAACAATGTGTCGGTCTGTAGCTACTCTGTGCCAGTAACACACACTGTCAGTTCCCCCTACCAGGCCGAGGTGCTGTGGGGGTGCATACCCCATCTTGTGATCATCTGTAGACTGCTGATCTGCATGTGCAGTGCATCATGGGTACAGGTGGGTTAACCCTATCCTGTTAACCACAGCAGTTTGTGTGGTGACCTGCAATCCTTCTGTAGCCAGCCTGGGGCTTGCTAGTAGCTATAGAGCTATAGCCCACTGGCTACTTCAGTGACTGTGGAAGCAGAAGTCATGGGTTTGATCCCACAGTGGTGTTATTTGATAGGGCTGTCTGAGGCATTTTCTTTTTTAATTTAAATTAGTGCTGCCAGCAAAAACACCCTCACAGTGCTGTAACCTTAAGGCGCACTATAATGCGCCTTATAAGGAGCCCTATAGGGAACATTATAAGGTGCCTTGGCAGACAGTGCACTTTATAATGTGCCCTCTGGAGTGCCTTATAGGGCACCTTATGCGGCACCTTAGGTTATGGCACTGTGAGGGTGTGTTTGCTGACAGCACTAATTTAAATTAAAAAAGAAAATGCCTCAGACAGCACTGATTTAAAGTAAAAGGTAATGGCTCAGATAGTCTCACTCATTAAGCCCACTGGGGGATCAAACTCATGACCCCTGTTTCATCAGTCAATGTATTAACCATTGTACTACACCTCTGCTGCTGTGTGTCCACGTCAGCGTGCCTAATTATGGCTAATGCGCGTTAACGTGCCACGGCTCCCTCTATCGTGCGATAACGGATTTTATCGCGTGATAACCCAAAATGCCACCTTAAAACCGGAACGCCCACTACCTTATATGGCATTCGTCACAGCAAGACTGCAACTAACGCCGGTAACATTAAGACGGTTTAGTAAACATACCCCCATATTGTCTGATATTATAGTGCAATGTATTTAGCTGACACCTTTCCAGTAATAGATCAAGGCCAGTTACGATCAGGCACTCTACACTACTAACGTGTTGGTGAAGACTGATGTAGAAACTGAATCTGCTCAAAAGCATTGCTAAAAATAAAGCCTTTCCTTTAAAATTGTTATAAAATCTATTATTCTTAGTTTACAAAAATTGAATTTATTTTTTCAAATTAAAATAAGAAAATTTTTCAAAATGAAAACTTGTTTAAGTGATTCATTGGGAGAGAGCTTTTATCCCTTGGTAAATTCTAATTTGAAATTTGAGAATTTGAGGTTCATGAAGCTGTAAATTGTATTGTAGAAAAAATATAGAAAAATATTTTCCCTGTAGGCCTGGAGTTTCCACGTAACTCAGCCACCCGTGACCCTCATATCATCAAGGTAAAGTAGGGTAACGCCCCAGTGGAGCCCCCGGTTTGCACAAGTCAGTGCTTTTCTCTTAGGCCCCCCTCCCTTCACCTTCCCTAGTCAAAGGCAGTCACATCTACGCAGGCCTGGATTTAAGCATAGGCAATGGAGACAACTGCCTCCGGTGCCAAATTTTGATAGGTGCCAGAGTGTTATCTCAACTGCCATGGCACAGTCTAAGCCTGAGGCTCATCAGTGATCGCGTTGCTGATTGGCTCTGGCTCCCCCCACACCCCCCACGATTGGCTCTGCCCTGATGTCCTATTTACCGCGCAACCCAATCCCCGAGCGGCAGCAGCAAGTTTGTTAATTAAATTCTTTGAAAGGCTTCCCATTCCATGCGCAGCACCCAAAAGGCAGGCAGAGCTCCCGAGTCTCAATGCGTGGATGAGACAATGGTGCAGGAAGAGGGTTTTGGATTTGTTAGGAAATGGGCAACATACTGGGAAAGGGAGGGGCTTTACCGAAAGGATGGACTCCATCTTAACTGAGATGGAGCCAGGCTGCTGGCATTAATCTTTAAAAAGGAGAGAGAAGCTTTAAAACTAGATAATAGGGGAAAGCCGACAGTCGCCCAAGAGTGCATGGTTTGGAAGGATAAATCTTTGAAGGACACTAGCAAAAGAGGGAAGTTAGGGCATCTCAAAATGGGCCTGCACCTTAATGTAAAGAAGACAAAGATCATGACAACTGGCATAATCAACAGGTTCATCGTTGAAGGAGAAGAAATTGAAATTGTGAACAACTTTAACCAACTTGGATCAACTATCAATAAAGAAGCAACAAGCAGTCAAGAAATCACATTGCTCTTGGCAGAATGGCTATGAAAGACCTAGATAAGATTCTTAAGAGCAGAGATGTCTCTCTCCATACAAAGATTCGACTTGTTCAAGCCATGGTATTTTCAATAACATCATATGGATGTGAAAGCTGGACAGTGAAAAGATAGACAGGAAGAAAATTGATGCCTTTGAATTATGGTGCTGGCGGCGAATACTGTGTATACCATGGATTGCCCGAAGAACAAACTAGTCGGTACTAGAGGAGATCAAACCTAAGCTTTCTTTAGAAGCTCAGATGACAAGACTTCGACTTTCATACTTTGGACACATCATGCGACGAGAGAGATCATTAGAGAAAGACATTATGCTTGGCAAGATAGAAGGTCAACGCAAAAGAGGAAGGCCAGCAATGAGATGGATCGATACAATAACAGCAGCTACGGGTACCAGTCTGTCAACAATGAGCCGCTTGACTGAAGACCGAACACAATTTAGGATAGCTATCCAGAGGGTCGTCATGAGTCGACTCCGACTCGACGGCACTTAACAACAACAACAACAGGGCATCCCAAGAGAGAGGTTCCAATAAAGATAAAAGTAACCCAGATGCCCTTAAGTACAGAGCAAACAGAGTGGAAAGATTCCAAGTTACCCCTATGAATTGATAACCAGATTAATATGAATAAAATGCAGTCTCTAAAATGCCTGTATGCAAATGCTAGAAATCTGAAAAATAAGGTGGGAAAGTTAGAATACTGCATATAGCACTAAATGAAAGATTAGATATGGTTGGCATCTCAGAGACCTGGGGGAAGGAGGACAACCAATGGGACACTATAATACCTGAGTACAAACTATATCGCAATGATAGGGCAGATCAAATTGGTGGAGGGATTGCACTTTATGTTAGGGAGGGCATTGAGTCACAAAGGATTAAAGTCTTACCGGAAACAAAATACACTGTAGAATCTCTGTGGATAGAAATTCCATGTAAAAAGAGGAAGGCGATGGCAGTGGGAGTATCTACTATCCACCTGGCCAGAATGAACAGATGGATGATGAAATGCTAAAAGAAATCAGGGAAGCTAACACAACACAGTAATAATGGGTGATTTCAAGGCACGCTAAGGAGATAAAGTTTCTAGATGAATAAAGGACTGCTTCTTGGAGCAGCTGGCTCATGAACTGACAAGAGGGGAAGCTATTACGGACCTAGTCCTTCATGGAGCACAGGATCTGGTGCAAGAGATAAGGGTATTGGGGCCACTTGGCAATAGTGATCATATGATTACATTTGATTAATACACGGAGGAAGGATGGCAAGGAAATCCACAGTCCTATCTTTTAACTTTCAAAAGGGAGACTATGATAAAATGAGGAAAACAGTTAAGAAAAAAAACTAAAAAGAGAAGCTGCAAAGGTTAAACATAAGAACATAAGATATGCCATACTGGGTCAGACCAAGGTCCATCAAGTCCAGTATCCTGTTTCCAACAGTAGCCAATCTAGATCATAAGTGCCTAGAAGTTTCACCAAAAGACACAGGTTCCACAATGCTTGTATTGGGTCAAGCAGTGATATCCTGGGTCCCTTTTAATAATGGTTTTTGGACCTTTTCTCCAGGAACTTGTCCAAACCTTTTTTAAACCCAGCTACACTAACAGTTTTTACTACATCATCCGGTAACAAATTCCAAAGTTTGATTACATGTTGAGTGAAAAAATATTTTTTCTTATTAGTCTTAGGGTATGTTTACTAAACTGCGTTAGTGCAAATCGCGTTAGGAGCCGTGTTAGTGAAAGGAAAGCCAAAAAAGAACATGGGCGGGACATCGTAACCACTAACACGCGTTCCAAAAACTAACGAGCGTTACAGGGCGCCGTGGCGCGCTACTGCGCGTTAATCGTATGAAGGCGTACAGACACAAATCACTGAAACAGAGCTGTAGCACAATGGTTAGTATACTGACTGCTGTTACAGGCAGCATGGGTTCGAGTCCCCATTGTGCCTAACACAGAAGGCTGGCCCAGGCATCACCCTGTACATTACATAGGGAATGAGGAGGCATGTTTTTCTTTACGTGGAGTAGTAGTGTCAGAAACATACCCTCGGAGTGTGCCAAGCCACGTACGTTGGTGCGTGCGAGGCTGCGTGCGTGGCTGCGTGCGTTCGTACGGGCGTAGCCCCGTGCGTTGGTACATGCGTACAATCGTGCATGGGTACATGTGTTTTTACCAGCGTGGGCACCTTATATTACAGACTCTTTAGGGTGTCTTGCACCTATGCATTATGCTAACAGATGTACGTGTGATGGCCTATGGTTTATCAGAGCCTGTTAGCAGGTGCTGGATTTTCCCAGGGTTGGATTGTGCCAGTCACACCCATGATGCACTGCACATGCAAATCAGCTGTCCACAGATACACACCATGGGGAATGCACCCCCACAGCACCTCGGCCTGGTAGGGGGAAGTGACCATGTGCACCCCCACAGCACCTCGGCCTTGTAGGGGGTACTGACCGTGTGTTGTACTGGCACAGAGTAGCTACACACCGTCACATTGTGCGGGTACTGTGCTCACCCTGAGGGTGCAGTGAGGCGTCCAGCACCAGGTCCACAGCACCGTCCATGGCGCAGGTCCAAAGCAGTGTTAATGTGTGAGATAGATAGTTTCTGCAGAAACACCTTGTTTGTTTTAGTCACGTAGTAGCCCACGGACCACCACCCCCCACAGGGCCAAGGGCAGCAAACAGGGTCTCCCAACAATAGATCCACATTCTACCTCCCTGCTGGGGAACAGACACCCCACAGGGCAGTCAATGCAGCTCTGTACACATCCATAACACAATAGCAGACAGACATTGGGCCTGGATATGGTAAGCTGCACCCCCCCACTATCTGATATGCTCCTGCTGCAAGCCATCAGCCACTGCACCCTGCAAGCCACTCCATCAAGACACATACCACCTGCAAACATCCTGCTAGTTAGTCCATAGTGCATGTGCCCAGTGGAGATGCATGCACCCAGAACTGGGATGTCAGCATACACAGCAAGCAAATAAATCAGTGACTGGGCCCCCAAAAGAAAACCCATATCTATCACATGAGAGAAATACTATATAGCACTATGGGGGTGCCTTGCCATGCTGTGGTCACTGCACAGTCAGGGTGAGAGTGATCTCTCAGCAGGACATACTGAGGTCACCCTGTCTGTGTAGGTGGTGGCCGGGCACTAAAATGTCCCAGTCAGTGCCCTATGCCCTGTGCAGATGCACCCTGGCCAGGCCACCCTGTCCGGCCTATACCCATGGTACCTTGCTCCTCATTATGCACATTGGCAGCCCAATACTGGCAACATTGCTGGCAGTGTGGGCTGTGGAAGGTGTCTGCAGCCACCACACACTGGATAGACAGACAGCCACCCCCACACCTATGCCAGCATTGTGCTACTATAGAGGTGTTCAGCAGCCATACCCACCACACCAGTCCTGGGCACAGTACAGGCATGGATATGGTACGCAATACTGTTGGGGGTCACTCCCCAGGGTGGTAAACACTATCAGAGACCAGACCTGCAGCACACACCGCAGACATCAGAATGATTGTTATGGTGGGGCTCAATGAGCAAAATATGCTTAATGTAGGAATTGCTATCTGCCAGTCATCATAGGAAACGTTTGATAGCTGTGTACCACATACCCAGGTGTAGGGTGGCATTGCTAAGGTATGCAACTGCTAGTATTGGGAGATACAGGCAGGGCCCAATGTCCTGCCTCTCCAGGAGGCATTGGCCAATGGGGCCTGTGGGTGTGGGTGTGGGTGTGTCTGCCCCTGTTGGCTGCTGCTTTACGGCAGAGTTGCCCAACTCCAGTCCTGGTGTTCAAAACATTGTTCGTGTTTTCATGCTGTTACTCATAAATATGCATGAGCTACATCTGCATACCATGGGGGTGGTGCATAGATATGCAGCACAGGCATCTTTATTAGAGGAAGCATGGAACCTGAATGGTGTGGGGCCTTCCAGGACTGCATTTGCGGGACTCTGCTCTAGGTAATGCGCCTGTTTATCGTGTCTGTGTTTGGTGTGGTAAAATATAGGCGTACTCAGTTCCAAACTGCCAATCGAAATCTCAACGAGACTATTGGGAGTCAAGGAGACAAAACTCTCAGCGTGTGCCCCCACATCAGCCGGCACCCCCACCTCGGGAGGCGTCGACGTCACACCCGCTGAGGTAGGCTCCAAGGCAGCAGGGCACGGTGGAGGAATCCTCGCTGCAGGAGAGAGAGAAGTATCAACATCCAACGGAGGCAGCTGATCCTCTGTAATCGGCGCGACGAAGCCGGCTCTAATCTCCTGTACCTTCTCCGGGGGTATTTTAACGAAACGATCCATTGGACCCGAACTGGACGGCTGAGGTGCAGAGGGAGCAACCCTCAGCTTTCCCTTCCGCTTAGGCATGGAAGACACAAAGAAACGCTACCGCGGCCATCTTGGGTTAAACTCCTCCTCCGCAAGGGGGTCTTAAGGCACACCAGAAATAAGTGTTTTTGAATAACCACAAGAGATAATAAGAAGTTTTTTGTTCCATATTGATATAATTGAGCGTTCTTTGGGGATATTCACGGTGATAACCTGATAGCTGCAGAGCTTGGGAAGTGTGAAATGAAACATGAAGCAAGCCGGTAAATAAAAACAAGAAAACAGAAAACCACACTAGGCCTGGGCAGTGGTGAAATCCTTCTGTTCTTTTCCCAAGCCTGGGCAGTGGTGAAATCAAGCTTCAGTGGTACACAGACCATGTTCTTTTCCCTCTGCCGACATCATCATCTGCTAACAAAGAAGATGCATTTAAAGGGGAAGCAGTAGGGAAATTCTCCTCCCTACATGGGGAAACCACCTCTCCACCCTTCCACCCCCAGAGTTTCAGCATCTAATACTACTTTTAAGTGGTTTTAATGTCTCGATTTGTCTTCATATAGCAGAGCATATCATTCCCCGCAGCCAGGCTTCCTTGCTCAGACATTTTAGGTAGCTCTATAACTCAGTATTTGATAGGAAGGTTGGTTAATCATCATAACATGATTTCTACACAGCATTTATCCAAACAGGATTGCAAAGCACTTCATAGAACTCCAAAAAGCCAGTTTGTTGATTCTAAGGTTAATCTCCTGCATAGGAGAACAGGGGCTGCAAAAGAAAGGTTGCCGTCTCTGTCCCCCAACTCTTCTGATTTTCCACAACCATTTGCTTATCAAAATAAGAATTACAAATTTGTCAGTTTAACTGACTTAATATTACGCTATATGTTGTATTACATTTATAGAAGGCCTCCTTCGAACCAAAGTTCATCTCAAAATGGTTTGCAGCAAACAATCAATTTTCAAACACATTATAATGATCTGTGCTTTTTTTCTAGCAAAGCGGGTGCCAATAGGCCTACGTGTAATCATGGACAACACAAGTGACTGCCTAGGGCATCAGATGTTGAAGGCACCAACTAGCCAGGGCCAAAGAGGAGCCTGTTCCCACTTGCTTTAGGACCATGTCCAAGCACTGCTGCAAAGGGCGCCTGCCTCTGCTCCTCTTTTGGCTCTCCAATCATTGGGGTGTCTGACACTGCCCCCTTACCCATCCCGCTCTCTGGGATCTGCTGTCTGGTCTTGCCAATGGGTGTTACAGTCTAAAATCTGACCCTTGGAGGTCATACTCATATGGAGGACTGCTCTTAAGTTTTATTTATTTATTTAAAGGATTTATACCCCGCCTTCTCCTTTAATCAAAGTGGTGGGGTGACCACTGAAGGACCCGTCCCCATAACAGCCATTCTCTGCATCCGGCCACAGAATCTATGAAAAGGTCATACTGGAAATATTAAACCACACACTGGATGCAGCAAATCCCTACAGAGAAAGTACATGAAAAATACCTCACTGTGTTCGCAGATTCTGACGGCCAGGAGGCTTTTAAAATATCAGGCACACAACATTTCAGGGCCAAACGAAAACCACTTTTATTTCCCTTCACTGGTTGTAAGAACATAAGAACATAAGAAATGCTTTATTGGGTCAGACCAAGGTCCATCAAGCCCAGTATTTGATTTCCAACGGTGGCCAATCCATATCACAAATACCTGGCAGGTTCCCAAAAAGGTACACAGGTTCCACAATGCTTGTCCCAGGGTAAGCAGTGGATTTCCAGGGTCCTCTTTAATAATGGTTTATGGACCTTTCCTCCAGGAACTTGTCCAAACCTTTTTTAAACCCAGCTACACTAACAGCTTTTGCTACATCTTCCGGTAACAAATTCCAGAGTTTGATTATGCATTGAGTAAAAAAATATTTTCTCTGATTAGTCTTAAATGGGTTACATTGTAGTTTCATTGCATGTCCTCTAGTCTTTCTACTTTTTGATGGCATAAACAACTGATCTACATTTACCTTTTCCACTCCATTCATTAATTTATAGATCTCTATCATATCCCCCCTCAGCCGTCTCTTCCTTTTAACCTTTTAAGCCTCTCCTCATAGGGGTATTCTTCCTTCTTCTTTACCAGTTTTGTTCTTCTCTGTACCTTTTCTAATTCTGCTATATCCTTTTTAAGCTGTGGCAACCAGAATTGCACACAATATTCAAGGTGCAGTCACACCATGGAACGATACAGCAATCACTCCCAACTTGTTACCTTCACAAGGATGGTTCTCAGTGCCCTTCTCCCGACCCATAATTTAAAGCACAGAATTCAGCTCAACACAAAGTCCAGTCAGTCTCTTGAGCTTCAAAGTCTGTGAATATGGCTCCCACCTCTTGAGTCGCCTACCTTACAGCTGGACTCCTCTCCCAGTCAATGCTTGGAAGGAGCTTTCCACCTCCACAAGCCTCTCTCCTCCCTTGTGCACACAGCTGGCTTCTTAATCTCTCTGTCTGAGTCATGCCCTTCCAACCCTGGGTTCTGAGCTTCAGACCATTTTAAGATGGACTGCTGATAATCCTTTTGGAGAGGGATGGGCAACTTCCAATATACCCCATCACATACCCTCCCCCTTAGCTCAAACATGCCCTGTTGACAGCCTGCCATACTCGGGAATCCCAGTCAGGAAAGGAAGTCAGCATTCAGATGGGCCTGACC
The DNA here is from genome assembly GCA_033557465.1 of Ichthyophis bannanicus. NCBI lineage: Eukaryota > Metazoa > Chordata > Amphibia > Gymnophiona > Ichthyophiidae > Ichthyophis > Ichthyophis bannanicus. The sequence continues at coordinate 1,301,903,026 of CM066033.1, forward strand.
CACCCAGTGGTGGATCTAATACTGGTAGGGCTGGAGACTCAGAAACCACCTGTTTCCTTGGTTCGCAACCTTGGGATTGACTCCTCCTTCTCCTTCTCCACACACATCCAACTGATAGCTAAAACTTGTTTTTTCTTTATAATATCAGCAAAGGACAACCCTTCCTTTCTGAACACACTACTAAGATACTTATCTGCTCCTGCACCTCCTCCTTGCTGGTCTTCCTCTGAATCAACTCTCTTCCCTTTAATCTATTCAAAACTCAGCTGTGCAGCTTATCTTCCGCCAGTCCAGATATGCTCATATAACCCCTCTTTTCAAGTTGCTTCACTGGCTCCTTATCTGATTTCATATCCAATTCAAAGTTCTCCTACTGACCTATAAGTGCATTCACTCTGCTGCTTCTCTACCTTTCCTCTCTTCTCACACCCCTCCTCGGGAACTCCGCTCTTCTGGCAGATCCCTTCTATCTGTGCTTTCTCTTCCACTGCCAACTCCAGACTTTGATCCTTCCACCTTGCTGCTCCTTATGCCTGGAACAAACTACCTGAGTCTGTGCGTCAGACTTCATCTCTGGCCTTTTTCAAATACAGACTGAAAACTCACCTCTTCAAGACTGTTTTTGGATCCTGAACTGCTTAGTCTCCTATGTGTTTCCTTATCATTCCCCTAGAAGGTTCCTTGTCCTCAGCGGTTGTGTTGTCTGTCTCAACTAGATTGTAAGTTCTGATGAGCAGGGACCATTTTTTACATGTGTCTATACAGTGCTGCGTATGCTTTGTAGCACTATACAAATGACTACTACTACTACTACTAGTAGTAGTAGTAGTAGTAGTAGGTAGGACTGGAGACTCAGAAATCACCTCATAATATGGCCATTGGACTCCTTATGTCGAGCCAGTCATTTATTTTTATTTTATTTTATTTATTTTATTTAACAGCTCTTCTATACCACGCTCTTTATTATCAGTGCGGTTTACAGTTAACAATTTGACTCTAGGACAGTAACCTATCTGACCTGAGTTTACATATAACAAGGGAGTTAACAAGGAGTTGAACTTGGGTAACTATGTACATTTAACAGCTTGGTATTATTTACAATAATGTACAACAGGGGCAGTAAAACTGCTGGATCACAAAACTGTCTGGTATGTATAACATGTTATGTGAATTAATCTTTTTTGCAATTCATATTAAGTGATTGGGTTGTGAGGAGGGAGTAGGTGAGTCATTTGGTTGTGAGAAGTGCTCCAGGAATAAATGGTGCTTGAGGGCTTTCCTGAATTGCCTGAGGTCACTGATCAATCTGATGCTGGGGGGTAGGTTGTTCCAGCATCTGGGGGCATAGAACGCGAATGCTCTGTTATTAGTTGATTGTGTGCATTTTATGGTTTCTCTTGGGATAATTAGGGCATTGGCGGCTAATGTTCTCCTAGATCTATTGTTAGGGGTGAGAGTGAGTAAGTCTGCGATTGAGAGGGGAGATATTTTATTAATGGATTTGAACGTGATGAGGAGGGCTTTGTATGAGATCCTGCTACTTATCGGCAGCCAGTGTAGTTCCCTAAGGATGGGGGTTATGTGGTCCATCCTTGAGGCTCCGCACAGGATGCAAGCGGCAGCATTCATGGCTAATTGTAGCGGGTTTAGGGTTAAGAACATAAGAACATAAGATATGCCATACTGGGTCAGACCAAGGTCCATCAAGCCCAGTATTCTGTTTCCAACAGTGGCCAATCTAGGTCATATGTACCTAGCAGTTTCCCCAAGAGACACAAGTTCCACAATGCTTGTACTGGGTCAAGCATTGATATCTTCGGTCACTTCTTAATAATGGTTTATGGACCTTTCCTCCAGGAACTTGTCCAAACCTTTTTTAAACCCAGCTACACTAACAGCCTTTACTACATCCTCCAGTAACAAATTCCAGAGTTTGATTACACGTTGAGTGAAAAAATATTTTCTTTTATTAGTCTTAAATAGTTTACCCTGTAGCTTCATTGCATGTCCCCTAGTCTTTCTATATTCTGATAAGGTAAACAATCGATCGACGTTTACCCGTTCCACTCCGTTCATTAATTTATAGACTTCTATCATATCTCCCCTCAGCCGTCTCTTTTCCAGGTTAAAGAGCCCTAACCTTTTTAGCCTTTCTTCATAGGAGTATCCTTCCATCCCCTTTACCAGTTTGGTGGCTCTTCTCTGTACCTTTTCTAAAATCGCTATATCCTTTTTAAGATATGGCGACCAGAATTGCACACAATATTCAAGGTGCGGTCTCACCATGGAACGATATAGAGGCATTATAATATCTTTTGTTTTATTTTCCATTCCTTTCCTTATCATACCTAGCATTCTATTTGCTCTCTTGGCCGCCGCTGCACACTGGGCCGAGGGTTCTAACATGGTATCCGCAATGACGCCTAGGGTATTCTTGGGAAGTCCGTGGAGTATGATGTTTGCGTAGTCGAAGTGGGGTGTAACTAAGGCTTGGAATATTGTGTGGAAATTCTCTGGATCCAACATGGGTCTCAGGTGCCGTAGGGTCTTGATCTTGTAGTAAATGGTCTTTACAGTGCGGCTTATGTGTGTTGTGAAGTTCAGTTGCTGATCTAATGTCACACCAAGGTAACATATGGTTGGCTTGATTGAAAGTTCTGCATCTCTCACTTTTAGGGTCGGAGGGGGAGAGAAGTTTTTGTTTCTTGTGGCGATTAGGACCTCGTTTTTTTTTAAATTTATTCGTAGGTTCTGATTGAGAAGTCAGTCTGTTATTGCATTGAAGCAATCGACTAAGGCTGTATAATCGGGAAGGGTGATGTTGATAGGTGTGAATATCAGCACATCATCTGCATAGAGGAGACAGGACATACCGAATGAGCGAGTGATTTCACAAATTGGCTGCATGTATATATTAAAGAGCAGCGCGGATAGGGAGGAGCCTTGGAGTACTTCTTGCTTTGATGGAAAGGTTCAGATGTGTTGGAGCCGATACAAACTTGTTGCCTTCGTTCTTCTAAGTAGGACTTGCACCAATCCCATGCAAGACCCTGGATTCCCTTGTCTTGGAGTCGAGTTAAGAGTTGGTCATGGTCGACTGAATCAAACATGGCGGCAATGTTAAGGAAGATTAGAGCGTTGGTGGAAGATTTGAGGGGTTGGTGGTCCATAACCAGGGTAAATGGCGGCCCAGTAGGTAATACCTGTAGGTTTCAAGTGCTCCCTTGACAGCTAGAGCTTCCGTCTCGATCACAGCATAGTGTTTCTCCCAATGGAGCAACTTCCTGCTGATGAATGCCACTGGATGTTCTTCACCTCTGACTTTCTGGGCCAGAATGGCTCCCACATGCTCTTCCAAGGAATCTGTTTGTACAATAAATGGTAGAGAGAAATCAGGACAGGTGCCGAGCACACAGCCTCTTTGAGACGCTGGAAGGCCCAGTCCAAGTCTGGTGACCATTGAGTCTGCTTGGGAGTTGTCTTCCAGAGGAGATTAGTTAATGGCTCCACAATCTCTGCAAAATTGGGGATAAACTGGCAGTAATAGCCAACCAATCCAAGGAAGGCCCAAACATCTTTCTTTGACTTCAGGGTGGGTACCTTCCATAGTTGAGGACGTATATAGCTGTTCCTGATTAAAGAGTCCAGGTATCGGACATCCTGGCCTCCCAGGAAGGATTTCTTAGGTTTAGCCATGAACCCGGCTTTTCGCAGGCTGGTCAACAGCTTGTACCTGGGTTAGATGGGTAGCCCAGTCTTTTCTGTAGATGACGATGTCATTAAGGTATGCAGCTGCATACTCCTTGTGCTGTCTCGGCAGGTAGTCAACCAGGCATTGAAACATAGGGCCGGGGGCCCGTGAAAACATGGGCTTGGGACCCATGAAAACTCACCCCTTCGCTACCGCTTTCAGATCTCCACTCACCTAGTCTCCTTTGTATTTCCTTACCATTCCCCCTAGATGTATCCCATGTCTACAGCAACTGTTTTGTATGTCTTGACTAGATTGTAAGCTCTGATGAGCAAGGACCATCTTTTATATGTGTCTGTGCAGTGCTGCGTACTTCTTGTTGCACTATACAAATGCTCAGTAGTAGTAGTAGTGGTAATAATCCAAATGGCAGTATGATAAACTGGAATAAGCCTTGTGGTGTCGAAAAGGCAGCTTTCTCCTAGGCAGCCAGAGTCAAGGGTACCTGCCAGTATCCCATGGTCAAGTCCAGAGTTGAGATAAAGCATGCTTTACCAAGTTACAATTACAGTTAATTTGATATGCCGCCTATGGCTAAAGCATCTTGGTACTTAACAGAATAAAAACAATGAAAGAAGGTACAATGAAATTCAATAAAATAAACAAGAGGGTGTGTTACAAAGACAAAAGGACAGTGGGCAGGATGATTGATGAGAAGCCGAGGTTACAAGTCAAGTGAGTGTCGTATAACAAGGACATGTAGGGGGGATGGAATGGGAGAGACAAAGACAAGACAATGACTGACGTCACTCCTGAGCCAGTCAGCCGAGAAACAGAAACGACGGAATCAGGGAGAAACTTCTCAAGGGAGACAAGAACAAAAGAGTGGACCTTCAGTTGGGATTTGAAGTAGGAAAACAAAAGTTAGTCATGGAGGGAAGAAGGTAAAGAATTCCAGAGGGAGGTGGCTACCACCCTGAAAGAAGAGGAACATGACATGGAAGAGCGAACAAGATGAAAGCTGAGGACCACAAGAAGATACTGTGAAGCAGAACAGAGAGTACGTTGAGGAGTGTATGATATCAGGAGTTGCTCATTTAGAACATAAGAATATAAGACATGCCATACTGGGTCAGACCAAGGTCCATTAAGCCCAGTATCCTATTTCCAACAGTGGCCGATCCAGGCCACAAGTACCTGGTAGGTTCCCAAAAAGGTACATAGGTTCCACAACACTTGTCCCGGGGTAAGCAGTGGATTTCCTGGGTTCTCTTTAATAATGGTTTATGGACCTTTCCTCCAGGAACTTAAACCCAGCTACACTAACAGCGTTTATTACATCCTCCACAGGGCTGGCCCAAAGGTTTCTGCCACCCCAGGCAGAAGTCCCAGCCATGCCCTTCGTGCTGATTCCAGCAGCAAGGGGGGCGGATAGGCCCTTCAACAGGCCATGTGTTTCAGCACACATGGCCTGTCACCTCTGACCCCCCTCTGATGCAACTTCAGGGCTCAGAAGTGGCAGGTCATGAGTGCCAAAGCACCACTGCCACCCAGCCTAGCTGCCCCCGACCCTGCTGCTGTGATCAGAGCAGAAGGAGGCAGCGGCATGGCTTGGGGGGAGGGCAGTAGGTCATGTGTGCCAAAGCACATGGCCTGCTGCCCACACAGGTCTGTCACCCTAGGCGGCTGCCTAATAGATGGGCCAGCCCTGATCCTCCGGTAACCAATTCCAGAGTTTGATTACACTTTGAATGAAAAAATATTTTCTCTTATTAATCTTAAATTTGTTACATTGTAGCTTCATTGCGTGTTCCCTAGTCTTTCTACTTTTTGATGAACAACTGATCTACCTTTACCTGTTCTACTCAACTAATTGGAGTGGAGGAGTGGCCTAGTGGTTGGGGCAAAGTACTTCAAGCCAGAAGGTCAGGGGTTCAAATCCCACTAGAGGACAGCAACCTTGGGCTGGAAGGACTGGGGTTTCTAATCCCACAGGTGCTCCTTGTGATCTTGGGCAAGCCACTTAACCCTCCATAGCCCATGTTTCCTGTAAAATAGTTATCTCCAAGTTATAATGCCTTGTTCAATGTAAACTGCACTGATGCAGAATAGTGTGGTATAATAAGAAAATGTAAATAAATAATTTATAGCTCATCTACTCAGGGCATTGGATATGCTTCCAATTTAGAAATGGCATTGACCTTCCAGAAGTCATTGCAGAATCTGGTGTTCCCATCTGGTTTGGGAGACAATATGATGGGGGATGATCAATCACTCATAGACTCTTATATAACTCCCAGGTTAAGCATTTCCTCAAGTTTCTTGGTGATGGTCTGTCGCCAGGCCTCCAGAATTCAAAAGGGTTATTGTCGGATAACCACCCCAGTAATAATATCATGATAAGTGAGATGGGTTCATCCTGGGCGGGTGGAGAGTACCTCTAGGTTCCAGTAGATCAGACCCCCTAGGTCTCTTCTTTGGGCTGCAAAGAGCTGGTCTCCAATTGGGATTTGAGCTAGATTACACAGGGCTGAAGTTTCTAGCCCAAAATAATCCTGTACCACCACAGCCATCACTGGAGTCCACTTTTTCAGTAGATTAATATGGTAAATTTTGGCCTTCTTCCATTTATCTGGCTGGACAATTTTGTAGTAAACAGGGACCCACTTTCTTTTCCACCTCAAAGGGCCCCTCCCATTTACAGAGTAACTTGCTCTCAGATGAGGCAGCAAGACTAAAACTCTGTCGCCTGGTTGGAAAGTGCAGTGCATGGCTGCTCGGTTGTAACCTTTGACCTGTTCAGCTTGGGCTGTTCCCAGACAGTCTGGCCACCTCTCTGGCTTTCTTCAGCCGGTCTTGCATTTGTATGATGTACTCCACCAGGTTACACCCAGGACGGGCTTCCTCTTCCCAGATTTCCCCCACTACTTCTAATATGCCTCTTGGCTGTCTTCTGAAGAGCAGTTCAAAAGGCAAAAATCCCATGGAACTCTGAGACACCTCGCGGATGACAGACATCAAGTAGGATAGGAGAGTGTCCCAATTCTTTCCATCCTCCTGCATAAACATTTTAAACATCTGCTTCAGAGTTTTATTGAAACTCTTAATGAGGACATCCATTTGTGGATGATATACTGACGTTCGCAGCATCTTAACCTTCACATAGTGTAATGTCGCTATTACCCCACAGCTTGTGCTTGTAGAGTTAAGCGGCCTGATCCCTTCTTCCGGTAGGAAAATAGTGCTTGGGGAAAGCACTGCCTCCTGGGAGTTGTAGTTTTCACCAACCGAAATAAAGAGAGTAGTGGAGCTCGAGTTTCAGGCAAATAACAAGATTTTAATTCCCCTTCCAAACGGCTTTTACATACAGAAAATAAAGAACAGTTGGCCATGTATCTTCTGGCAGGAAATAATATCAGAATGGAACATAAACAGCTTCCTATATCAGCATCACAGTAATCCAACTTAAAGAGCAATTCTCTGTTCCAAAAACCTTTGGTGCTTTTTCTTCTAGCTGCTACCTGCATCTCTCTCTCTCTGCACAGCTTAATCCTAACACACAGGTCTTATCTTATCAGACACAGATATTGTACAGTCCATTGACTCAACAGGCAGGTATTCTAAAGATGGTTCTGTTTCCATTGGTTCATATTGGTTCTCAGCTGGAAATGTCTGCAATTGACTACAGGGTGTTTCCAAGCACACACCTATTCCTTCAGCATGAGACTTTTCCCTGTAGCCTCCTGCTACACAAGGTTGGGAATTGCCACAGTATTCATCACACATAAAGCCCCACCCTTCTGGGCTAATATCAGAGCACTTCTTAAAAACAGCTTTGCTTTTATACCAGTCACCCAGCCTACCTTTTGGCTTCCTTATGGGAGATTCCTTTTGCCCTCCAGGATCAGCTACAGATACAAGCCTTGGAGTTTCTACGTGCACACAAGTCTGCCTTCTTGGTACATTTCCCTTCTGGCTGCCTTTTATATACGGCACCAAACCTGGGCTGCTTGTACCTGGCTCCTTTGCACTGGTTCTCTGCTCGTTTCTTTTGCTGATTTCCCTTTCTGAGTCAAAGGTCAGAGAATCTTCTGTTACCATTAGTTCCTCTGAATCCTCACTCCCAAGCCAATCCTCTGCTTCTCGTGACTGCTTTCTTGACTGCCCTCGTGGCTGTTCTAACGGCTGTGCTCCAGGCTGTGTTCCCGGCTGTGCTCCCGGCTGTGCTAACTTCCTTCCTAATGAGCTTCCCTTATATCTCTGGCTTCCTGGGTTTAACCTGACCCCTCCCTCCAGCTGGTGTTCTGCCTCAGCTCGTGACCGATGAGCTGAATTGCAGCAGGGGCGTGTTTTCCTCTCCTCTGATCTGCTCTGTTTGTGGTTTCCCTGGAAACCAGGAGCCATGTGCATTTGTTTTCTTTCATCAGCTGAAGCTAAATCCTGCGTTTTATCACTCTCTAAGGGATCTGAGGGACCTTCTACACCACAATAGGCACACACTTGCTTCATGACCCTGGATACAAAGGTTGTTCCTTGATATGTGGGGATCTCGCTGGGTATTCCCACCCGAGAAAAGGCTTCCCAGAGGGCATTTGTGATCATAATGGTCTTTATATTTCTCAGAGTGATGGCCTCTGGATATCTGGTAGCATAGTCCAGTATGACTAAAATATACTTGTTACCTCAGGTGGTTCGCTCCAGGGGCCCTACCAGATCCATAGTAACATAATAACATAGTATATGATGGCAGATAAAGACCATCATGGTCTGCCCAGCAAGGTGCCAAGAGTAGGTGCATCTGCCGCTCCATGCAGGTCACCCCTCCCCATGCCTTTGTTTAGGGGTGTACCCACTGCTCTGTGCAGGTCATCTCTATTTGTTGAGAAAGCAGAGACAGTTAAGGTTATTTTGATTTTATCCTGTTGCTATAAAGGGATCCACTGTGTCTATCCCATGCCATTTTGAATTCTGTCTCTGTGTTTGCCCCCACCACTTCCATCGGGAGGGCATTCCAAGCATCCACCACCCTTTCAGTGAAAAAGTATTTCCTGACATTGCCTTTCAGTTTACCCCCTTGCAGCTTCATGTTATGTCCTCTAGTTTTACAGCTTCCCCATCATTGGAAGAGGTTTGTTTGTTTGTTAATACTCGTTAAGTATTTAAAGGTCTGAATCATATCTCCCCTATCCCTCCTCTCCTCCAGAGTGTACATATTTAGGGCTTCAAGTCTCTTATATGTCTTCTGGCACAGGCACCAAATCATTTTGGTCGCCTTTCTCTGAACCATATCCACTCTTTGTATGTCCTTTGCAAGATATGATCTCCAAAACTGAACACAATGTTCCAAATGAGGCCTCACCAGCGTCTTGTAAAGTAGCATTAGCACCTCCTCCTTTCTGCTGATAATTCCTCTCTGTATGTAACCCAGCATCCTTCTGACTTTGGCCACCGTCTTGTCACACTGTTTCGCCACCTTGAGATCCTCAGAAACAATCACTCTGAGGTCCTTCTCCTGGCCACTGCACACCAACCTCTCGCCCCTTGTTGCATACAATTCCCTTGGATTTCTGCATCCCAAGTGCATGACACCGCACTTCTTTACATTAAATCTTAACTGCCAAGCATTAGACCATTCTTCCAGCTTTTGTAGATCTTTCCTCATATTATCCACTCCACAGGGGAGTCCACTCTGTTGAAAATGTTTGTTTCACCTGCATAAAGTCTGACTTTTCTATTCAGTCCTCCAGCAATATTGCTCACAAATACATCCCAGGACTGATCCCTGGGGCATGCCACTAATCACCTTCCTTTCATCCGAGTGAGTTCCATTTACCATCACCTTCTGTCGTCTGTCAGTCAACCAATTTCTGATCCAATTCACCAACTTTGGACCCATCCCCAGGCTGTTCAGTTTATTGATAAGCCTCCTATGAGGAACAGTATCAAAGGCTTTGCTGAAATCTAGGTAGATTGCATGCCCTTGATCTAGTTCTCTGGTCATCTAGTCCAAGAACTCATTCAAATTTATTTGGCATGATCATTCTTTGGTAAAACCATGTTACCTTAGATCATGCAACCTATTGGTTTCGAGAAAGCCCACTATTCTCTCTTTCAGGAGTGCTTCCATTACTTCTCCCGCCAACGAGATAAGGCTTACCAGCCTATAGGGTTAAATGGGCAATTTTCTCAATGGAGAAAGGTGACTAATGGAGTACCTCAGAGATCTGTGTGGGCCTGCTGCTTTTAACATATTCATAGATAACCTGGAAATGGGAATAACAAATGAGGTGATCAAATTAGCAGATGACACAAAATTATTTGAAGTTGTTAAAATACAAGAGGACTGTGAAAAATTGCAAGAGGATCTTGCTAAATTGGAAGACTGGACGTCCAAATGGCAGATGAAATTTAATGAGGACAAGTGCAAAGTCATGCACTTAGGGAAGAACGACCCAAACTATGGTTACACGATGCAAGGTTCCACATTAGGAATCACCACCAAAAAAAAGGATTGAAGCGTCATTGTGGATAATACGTTGAAACCTTTCGCCAAGTGTGCAGCAGCGGCCAAGAAAGCAAATAGAATGCTAGGACTCATAAGGCAAGGAATGGAGAATAAAACCAAGGCTAAAAAGGTTAGGGCTCTTTAACCTGGAAAAGAGACGGCTGAGGGGAGATATGATAGAAGTCTATAAATTAATGAACGGAGTGGAACGGGTAAATGTAGATCGATTGTTTACCTTATCAGAATATAGAAAGACTAGGGGACATGCAATGAAGCTACAGGGTAAACTATTTAAGACTAATAAAAGAAAATATTTTTTCACTCAACGTGTAATCAAACTCTGGAATTTGTTACCGGAGGATGTAGTAAAGGCTGTTAGTGTAGCTGGGTTTAAAAAAGGTCTGGACACGTTCCTGGAGGAAAGGTCCATAAACCATTATTAAGAAGGGACCCAGGATATCAATGCTTGAACCAATACAAGCATTGTGGCACCTGTGTCCCTTGGGGAAACTGCTAGGTACGTATGACCTAGATTGGCCACTGTTGGAAACAGAATACTGGGCTTGATGGACCTTGGTCTGACCCAGTATGGCATATCTTATGTTCTTATATGTTCTTATAAGTGACCGAAGATATCAATGCTTGACCCAGTACAAGCATTGTGGAACTTGTGTCTCTTGGGGAAACTGCTAGGTACATATGACCTAGATTGGCCACTGTTGGAAACAGAATACTGGGCTTGATGGACCTTGGTCTGACCCAGTATGGCATATCTTATGTTCCATGGTGCGACTGCACCTTGAATATTGAGTGCAATTTTAGTTGCCATATCTTAAAAAGGATGTAGCAGAATTAGATAAAGTACAGAGCAGAGCCACCAAAGTGGAAAAGGGGATGGAAGGATACCCCTATGAGGAAAGGGTTAAAAGGAACTTGGAAAAGAGGTGGCTGAGGGGAGATGTTATAGAAGTCTATAAATAAATGAATAGAGTGGAACGGGTAAAAGTAGATCGGTTGTTTACTTCATCAAAAAGTAGAAAGACGAGGGGACACACAATGAAGCTACAATGTAACCCATTTAAGACTAATGAGAGAAAATATTTTTTCATTTAACCTGTAATGAAACTCTGGAATTCGTTACTGGAGGATGTAGGAAAAGCTGCTGGTCCAGCTAGGTTTAAAAAAGGTTTGGACAAGTTCCTGGAGGAAAGGTCCATAAACCATTATTAAAGAGGACTAGTGAAATGCACTGCTTACCCGGGACAAGCATTGAGGAACCTGTGTACCTATTTGGGACCCTGACAGGAACTTGTGACCTGGATTGACCCCTCTTGGAAATAGGATAGTGGGCTTGACGGACCTTGCTCTGACCCACTGTAGCATTTCTTATGTTCTTATCTTGTCAGCTCTTCCCTATTACCACTTTTGTGAAGAGGTACCACATCACCCCTTCTCCAGTCCTGAGGAACTTCTTCTGTCTCCAAGGATCTGTTAAAAACATCCTTTAATGGCCCTGCAAGAACCTCTCTGAGCTCTTTCAGTATCCTGTGATGTATCCCATCCGGTCCCATGGCCTTGTCCACTTTCAGTTTTGCAAGCTGTTCTAACACATCATCTTCTGTAAATGGTGCGGGATCTGCTCCATTCCAATTGGTATATTTGTCAGTCGTACGTGTGGCTGCCAGGACCTATTGCTCTGCTTTTACTATAGCTGTTCTCTGCTGCCTCTCCAGAAGCTGCTGCCCTAGGCAGACTCCTAGTTTGCCTAGTGGTTGGGCCGGACCTGCACTGTTTATCCATTTAGCAGGTAAATTCTACTGCTGAACAGATAAATGCTGGCAGCACACGTGGACTGCCTTCAACCCTGCCTCCCTCAATATACATAACTTTTGTGTGTAAAGCCCATGATGGTGTGTTATGCAGCTTAGTCCCTTTGCTTTTATTATGCTATGAGAGGGTCCAGATTTCTTTTCTGTGGAATGAGTGAAGACTGAATGTGTGTGAGGAGACAGACTTCACGGAGAACGGAGAGCCCTGGAGCTGACTGAATCCTTCCCTCTCCCCATCCCACAGGAACCTGAAGGTGAGTCTTCCCCTTCACCTAATAACCCAGAGGACAGGGGTTCACAAGAGGGTATCAGAAGGGTCCTTACAGTTGTAAACAGCAATTTGATTACTCCTTAGCCACCAAGATAAACACCACATACTGTCCTGGTCTTTCATCATCTGCTAAATATCTCATTCCTCTGCACTCTCCATTCTTCCAATCTGTGCTATATCCCTCTAAAGCCAGGGACCCGGGGCTGGTCCTACGGCTGCTGCAATCTGGGCTGTATAAAACCTTTCTATTTAGTAGTCACTAGGGCTCATCAATGCTGGGCTGGTGAAGTGCTTAGATTGCCACTGTTAGATATGCAGAAGCCCCAAAGTCTGCTCGGTAGCTATGCCTCCTTCAGATTGAGGTAGGCTTGGGGCCTCTGTAGCATGGGGGCCCAGGGAAATCGCCCTGTTTGTCACCCCTAATGCCAGTCCTGGCTGCAAGAGGATACATGCCATTATAGGGAGTCAGCTCTTGTTGGCACCAGAGTGGCATTGAAGAGTTCCATGCCAATCCTTGGACAGTAGGTGACCCTTGTTGACCTAAATAAATATACAGTACTGAGTAAGAAGAAGAGAAACAATGGGGGGGGGGGGGGACAAGGGAATGGGAGACCTAAACTGTATTCCAGTTTAAGTATCCCGAGGACTTTAGGGAGGAAACGTTTTTAACACATAAGTGTCTATTTTTAATGTATTTTGTAAAGATACATAGGCGCCTATTTAATGTCTTCATAAAATATCAGGGATAAATCAGAAGAAACTGAAACTAGATTGAAAGTGCAGTGAAAATGTTAGTGCGTAATGTAAAGTAGGTCCATATGCTTGTATTTTATAAAATTCATTTGTAATTTGCAGATCTGCCCATGTGTCCTCACGCTCCTCCCCTGAGCAGGCCGACTCTACAGTTATACACCTGGGACCGGCACTGTTCAATGTATTTGTGAGTGATATTGCTGAAGGACTGAATGGAAAAGTCTGTCTTTTTGCAGACACGGAAATTTGCAACAGAGTGGACTCCCCTGAGGGAGTGGAGAACATGAGGAAAGATCTACAAAAGCTGGAAGAATGGTCTAATGCTTGGCAGTTAAAATTTAATGTGAAGAAGTGCAGTGTCATGCACTTGGGACGCAGAAATCCAAGGGAATTGTATGTGATAGGGGGCGAGAGGTTGTTGTACACGGACCAGGAGAAAGACCTTGGAGTGATTGTTTCTGAGGATCTCAAGGTGGCAAAAACAGTGCAACAAGGTGGTGGCAAAAGCCAGGAGGATGTTGGGTTGCGTACAAAGAGGAATTACCAGCAGAAAGGAAGAGGTACTAATGCCACTGTACAAGTCATTAGTGAGGCCTCACTTGGAATACTGTGTTCAGTTTTGGAGACCGTATCTCGCAAAGGATGTAAAAAGACTGGAAATGGTTCAGCGGAAGGCAACCAAAATGATTTGGAGCCTGTGTCAGAAGACTTATTCTTTATTCTTTATTCAAAACATTTGATATACCGCCCATTGCTGGAGCGTCAAAGAGATGTACAATAATAGCCAAGTGCAACTGGTGAAAGTAAAGGAGGAAGAAGGAACGCCATCGGTACGATAGGAGAGCCAATAGAAAAGAAGAGAGAAGGATAGTAAGGACAGTGGTAGACCCAGGGGGACGCTACAGATAAAGACAAAGGATGCTACAAATAAAGACCAAGACAAGAGGTGGTAGACCGGACTGCTGGTGGATGGGAGGGGCTGTAACCTGAATACCAGAGAATGTAAGGCGATATTGCAGAGGGGAGTAGTTCAGTGGCATCTTGGTGAATGGAAATCGGGAGGAATAGGGAGATCGTAAGCCTGGCAGTAAAGGTGGATCTTGAGAAGGGCCTTGAACTGGGAAAAGGATGCTTCAGTACAGAGAAGGTGGGGCAGAGAGTTCTAGAGGGCAGGACTCAAGAAGAAAAAAGCAGCATGACGGGTCGATTCGAGGTGGGCCTGGACAGGGGATGGAAGGAGGAGATGATTACTGTGGGCTGAACGAAGTAGACGGGGATTTGGCTGGAGGTAGATGATGTCGGCGAGGTACTGGGGTGTACTGGTGTGAAGAACCTTATGAGTAATGGTGAGAAGCTTGTACAGGAAACAAACTTTGATAGGAAGCCAGTGAAGGGAAAGAAGACAGGGAGTCCCATGATCCTGAGGGGAGGAGTGAGTGAGAAGACATGCAGCTGTGTTCTGAACTAGTTGGAGCCGACGAAGCTGATATTGGGGGAGACCTGCGAAAAGTGAATTGCAGTAATCGAGTCGAGAAATCACCAAAGAGAGGACAAGAGTAGTAAGAGAGGAGAGGGGAAGAAAGGGACGAACAGCCCGGATTCTATGAAGATGGAAGAATGAGCTACGTACAAATATGGAGATGTGCTGGTGAAAGGAGAGGGAGGAATCAAGAGTAATACCGAGGTAGCAAAGAACAGAGACCAGAGGAATCGGGGAAGCAGCCATAAGAGGCGCCAAAGTGGGGGAAGGGGCACCAAGGGTGAACCAAATAGCGGCTGACTGAGGGATTAACATGTAGGTAGTTGCTAGCAAACCAGTCAGAAACAGAGGTAAGGCAGGTGTTGAGAGCCGAGAGATCCGGGGCTGAGGGACTTGTATGGTGAACCAGAAGAATATCATCGGCAAAGAAGTAGGCCGAGATGCCAGCCTGTTGTATAAGCAGGGCCAGGGGAGCGAGGATAGAACCCTGGGGGACACAACAATGAAGAGGGAAGGAGGGAGAGGTGATGGATCCTGAACAGATAGAAAAAGTGCGAGACGAAAGGAAGGACCGAAACCATTGTAGAACAGTGCCGTGGATACCGAGATCTGATAGACGAGAGAGGAGTGTGCAGTGATCTACCACGTCGAACGCAGCAGAGAGGTCCAAAGAAACAGCGATAGATATGTCACCACGGTCGTGAGAGCGGTGCAACTCGCTAAGAAGTGCCAAGAGAATAGTTTCAGTACTATGGCCAGCCCGGAATCCAGATTGGCGAGGGTGAAGAGAGAGAGAGAGTGGAATCGAGGTGAGAGGTAAGTTGGTGAAAAACAAGTCTTTCAAGAATCTTTGACAGAAAAGGAAGGTTGGAGACAGGACGCCAGTTTGCAGGAACAGAGGGATCAAGATTAGCTTTTTTAAGAAGAGGACGAACCAAGGCGTGCTTCCAGCGGGAAGGGAAGCAGCCAGAGCTCAAACTAGAATTTATGAGACAAGACTTGAAGACCTAAATATGTACACTCTGGAGGAGAGGAGGGACAGGGGAGATATGTTTCAGACCTTTAAATTCTTAAAGAGTATTAATGAATAAAGAAACCTCTTCCAAAGACGGGGAAGCTGTAAAACTAGAGGGCATAACATGAAACTGCAAAGGGGTAAACTGAAAGGCAATATCAGGAAATACTTTTTCACTGAAAGGGTGGTGGATGCGTGGAAGTGTTGGGGGCAAATACAGCGACAGAATTCAAAATGGCATGGGACAGACACAGTGGATCCCTTTATAGCAACAGGATAAAATCAAAATAAGCATAACTATCTCTTATACCTGAACAAATAGGGGTGACTTACACAGAGCAGTGGGTACATCCCTAAACAAAAGCATGGGGAGGGGTGACCTGCACGGAGCGGCAAGTGCACTTACTCTTGCCGCTTTGCTGGGCAGATTAGATGGACCATGCTGGTCTTTATCTGCCACCATATACTACGTATGTTACTATATTATAACATGTATAATTTTACAGGTGAGGTAGTTTCCAAAGAGGCTTTTATGTGTATGTATTGACCATGATATGCTTGTGAAAAATCCTCTACCAAGCTGCCTGCTCTTTGTCAGATGACAGTCTTAACTCTTTTCTATGCTTCGTGTCTGGCTTGCCAGTGCCACAGCTTGAGACATGAGTTCTGAGTGCCCCCCTCCCCCTTACTGATACAGGCTGACAAATAATTTCTGTGGTTTAACACCTAGTTCCTCAAATTAACTGTCAGCTCATCCTGTGTGAGACCAACAGCTGGTAACACCCAAGATGGAGGGTGAGGATAATAAAGCAAACAGAAGAGGAAGTGGTCCATGCAGAGCGGTAAGATAAATTACACACCCGTCTCAATTTACTGCAGCAAACCAACAGCGTTTAACTTCTTGCTTATTTAGCCCTGACCTGGGGACATGTGGCTGCGTTGTTTATTTATAGAACACCTTAAACAGCAAAGACATATTATTAAAATTTAGGGCTATGTTTACTAAATCGCGTTAGTGCAGTTCGCGGTAGGAGCCGCGGTAGTGAAAGAAACCCAAATAAGGACATGGGCGGTACATCGTTACCACTACCGCGCGTTAGCAAAATTAACGAGCGCTACCGGGCGCCGTGCCACGTTACTGCGCGTCAATCATAAGAAGACGTACAGACACAAAGCACTGAAACAGAGCTGTAGCACAATGGTTACGGTACTGACCGCTGTTACAGGCAGCATGGGTTCGAGCCCCCAGTGTGCCTAACACAGAAGGCTATCTCAGGCATCACCCTGTACATTACAGAAGGAAAGAGGAGGCATGCTTTTCGTTACGCTGAGTATTGGTGTCAGAAAAACACCCTCGGAATGTGCCTAGCCACGTACGTTGGTACGTGCGTAGCGACGCGCTACATTCGTGCGTGGGTACGTGTTTGCTTACGTGCGTGGTACGTGTGTTTTTATCAGTGTGGACATCTTATATTACAGACTTTGTAGGGCGTCCTGCACCTATGCAGTATGCTAACAGATGTACGTGTGATGGCCTATGGCTTATCAGAGCCTGTGAGCAGGTGCTGGTGTTTCACAGGGTTGGATTGGGCCAGTCACACCCATGATGCACTGCATGCAAAGCAGCTGTCCACAGATACACACCATGGGGAATGCACCCCCACAGCACCTCGGCCTGGTAGGGGGTACCGACTGTGTGTTGTACTGGCACAGAGCAGCTACACACCGTCACATTGTGCGGGTACTGTGCTCACCCTGAGGGTGCAGTGAGGCGCCCAGCACTAGGTCCACAGCACCGGCCATGGCGCAGGTCCAAAGCAGTGTTACTGTGTGAGATAGGTAGTTTCTGCAGGAACACCTTGGACATCTCTGTCTGTTTCAGTCAGGTACAGCCCCCATGCACCACCACCACACCCCTCCCCAGGGCTGAGGGAGGCAAACAGGGTCTCCTATCAAAGATCCACAGTCTACCGTGCTGCAACGGTGGCAGTAGAGGGGAACATGAACCCCAGTCCTGCTGGGGAACAGACACCCCACAGGGCAGTCAATGCAGCTCTGTACACAGCCATAACACAATAGCAGACAGACATTAGGCCTGGATATGGTATGCTGCACCCCACCACTATCTGATATTCCCCTGGTGCAAGCCATCAGCCACTGCACCCTGCAAGCCACTCCATCACAACACCTACCAGCTGCAAACAGTCTGCCAGTGCCCAGTGGAGATGCCTGCACCCAGAACTGGGATGTCAGCATACACAGCAGGCAAATACATCAGTGACTGGGCCCCAGAAGGAAACCCATATGTATCACATGAGAGAAATACTAGCTAGCACTATGGGAGTGCCTAGCCATGCTGTGGTCACTGCACAGTCAGGGTGAGAGTGATCTCTCAGCAGGATATACTGAGGTCACCCTGTCTGTGTAGTTGGTGGCCGGGCACTACAATGTGCCTGTCACTGCCCTATGCCCTGTGCAGATGCACCCTGGCCAGGCCACCCTGTCCGGCCTATACCCATGGTACCTTGCTCCTCATTATGCACATTGGCAGCCCAATACTGGCAACAGTGCTGGCAGTGTGGGCTGTTGAAGGTGTTTGCAGCCACCACACACTGGATAGACAGACAGCCACCCCCACACCTATGCCAGCATTGTGCTACTATAGAGGTGGTCAGCAGCCATACCACCACACCAGTCCTGGGCATAGTACAGGCATGGATATGGTACACAAGAGTGTTGGGGGGTCACTCCCCAGGGTTGTGAACACTGTCAGAGACCAGACCTGCAGCACACACCGCAGACATCAGAATGATTGTTATGGTGGAGCTCAATGAGCAAAATGTGCTTAACGTAGGAATTGATATCTGCCAGTTATCAGAGGAAACGTTTGATAGCTGTGTACCATATACCCAGGTGTAGGGTGGCATTGCTAAGGTATGCAACTGCTAGTATTGGGAGATACAGGCAGGGCCCAATGTCTTGCCTCTCCAGCTGGCATTGGCCAATGGGGCCTGTGGGTGGGTGTGTGGCCCTGTTGGCTGCTGCTTTACGGCAGAGCTCCCCAACTCCAGTCCTGGTGTTCCACACACTGTTCGGGTTTTCATGCTGTCTCTCATAGATATGCATGAGCTACATCTGCATACCATGGGGGTGGTGCATAGCTATGCAGCACAGGCATCTTTATTAGAGGCAGCATGACACCGGAATGTTGTGGGGCCCTCCAGGACTGCATTTGCGGGACTCTGCTATAGGTAATGTGCCTGTTTCTGGTGTCTGTGTTTGGTGTGGTAAAATATAGGCCATGCGTATGTTCTCTGCACTACAGGAGTGTCTTTACTATCACTGTTTAGTGGTGGGTAAAAACTATGGGGACTGGGTTGGCAGGAGCCCAACTGGGATTTGAACCTGTGACCCTCTGGTCTTACAGGCACTGGCTGTGTCTGTTGCACCACACTGTGGCCACAGAGACTGTGCAGTCCCTGGAGTTAGTTAACGGCCTGACGAGTCAGAAACCCTGCTCTACAACAGGTTTACTGTGGCCACATTTACCTTGTATGCAGACAAAGGTGCACATAAACCGCAGAAATTACCTCACAAAAGGGGCACACACCCATAACCAAGCTGGGCAACAATGATATCATTGGGAAACATTACCACACACCCAGGACAGCTCCTTTACAATGTAATGCTCTTTGCAAGGGTCTGCGGAGCGTAGACCCTTCCACACATCATTTCCTTTTAGTTGGTGCTTTCCATGGAGTGTTGTTCCTTGTTGCCCATTGCTATCACTGTTGCCCAGCTGAATTCTGCTTTTTAAAATGTTTCTTGTGGTCATTTTAACGTTTTATGTGATATTTTGTTCTGTGCACATGTATCACACTGCTCACGTTTTGTGGTTTCCCCGGTTTCTGTACATTGCTGACGTAAATGGTTTCTCTTCCCTTTAAATGCCTTTAACGACAGGTTTTCATTGCGTTGGAGGTGAGCTCTGACACTCCGCGCGTTAGTATGAGGGGAGCCTCTCTCCGCCCACTCTCCGCCCATTGACCCCTTCTCTCCGCCCACTCTCCACCTTCTGCGCTGTTTTAACGCGCCGCGGAGCTTTACGATCGTTAACTACGCTTACCGCGCGTAGTATGACGTTAACGGTCGTTAGCGCGTCGGTACGCGCGTTATACGGCACTTACGGTCGTTAACGTCATACTACGCGCGTTATTCACGTTTAGTAAACATAGCCCTTAGTCTTTAAGTGGGGCTATGGTTGTTCTCATTATATTAACTGTTTATACAGGGCCTTGCACAAAGCCCTTGCTAAATTCAGCATGGCAGCCAACTGCAGAGAGGCATGGAAAAATGAAAGGAGAGGTGAACAAAGGATGGAAGGAAGCTGAAGAGGAGAAGCAACAGGGCTGCAAAATGAGCCTTAAGCACCTTCGGGGCACCTTGACGTGGAAAGGCTGAAAGCTATGGGAGGAGATCAGAGCCCCACCGGAACAGGTACAGGGGGCCAGCTCCCAAGACAGAGCCTTGTGCTATAGGAGTGGAAGAGTAGCCGAATGGTTAAAGGTCTGGGCTAACAACATGAGCAACTGGGTTTGCAGCTCCTTGTGATGTTGGGCAAGTCACTTAACCCTTCAGTGCCTCAAATCCAGACTTAGGTTATAAATTCTCCAGGGGCAGCAAAATAGCTACCTGCAGCTTGTCTTAAACTTCTGAAAAAGCTGCCAGCTAAATCATTTTCCTCTGACTGCCATGAAGGAGGAGATGGGTAAAACAAGGACGGGGGACAGCTGCAAGAGAGACTCGGAGGGTCTTGCTTGAGAAAGGTTTCGTCACCATAGGCACAGAATGGGACAAAGCCACTTTTAAAATAAGGCCTGCTGTTTAGTTGAGGCAACATAGTTACACGGTTAGTTAGGCTGAAAGGCGATCAGAGATTCATCAAGTCTATCCTTTTTTTAAAATGTAGCTACTTTATTCAAGTCACAATTACAATGCAGACACATAGATACAGGCTCGGTATATGAATATCCTGATGCATATTAATACATTCCAGTGAAACAGTTTTCCAATATATATATTCCCTACACACTAGACAGGACTGGCGCTTCTAACAGATGAATTAGGTGGTCTCCTAGAGTGCTTGGGGTGGGAACGTGGGCAGCCCAGGCAAAAGGGGCAGCGGAACAAAGGGAGCAAGGAGGCAAACCAGCAGCTAAACACCCGGGTAGTGCAGGGCCTCTCCGCACATGCTCACTGAAGGCCTCCTGCAGCCCCGCCCACTCCGGTGCAGGTTTCCCGTGGTGGAATGGGCATCCTTCAGTGCGTGCCTGTGCTGAGGCTCCTTCACCGTGGCACTGACCCAGCACCAAGGGACAGAGGAAGGAGAAGGGGTCATGCTGGATTGCTAGGTAGGGGGCCAGGTGATACAGGACTGCAGAGGGGCGGAGGAGGGGGGTTTCTGGTCCAAAGGGGTAGGGAAACAGCAAGATACTAGATTAATGGGGGGAGGGGGAAGAGAGGGAACAATGAGATGCTGGATTGGAGGAGTCACAATATTAAAGATTTAGCTAGATGCCTAATACTTCCACTACAGTACTTATCATTTGTATAGTGTTAAAAGGTATACATAGCACTATACAACTGAGAGGCAGTCCCTGCTCAATAGAGCTTAAAATCAATGCAAGACAGACAAACACAACAAATGGGACTAGGGTAGAACTAAGAGGGAATGGTTATAACACGCATAGGTGGGTCAGGATCCAAGAGGTGGGTTTCTAGCTTGGATTTGAATAGGAGCAGAGATGGAGCCTGACTTATGGACTCAGTTAGTCTGTTGACAGTAGAAGAAAAAGTGATTTGCCTGATGAGTGGCGTTCCCAAGAAGGGGCGTAAGGAGAGATGAGAGGCGAGAGGTAGTGAGGAGCTGCAGAGTGAGTGCACTTGTAGGTCAGTAGGAGAAGTTTGAACTAGATGTGGAAATGGATAAGGAGCCAGTGCAGTGATTCGAGAAGAAGGGTGATGTGAACTTTGCAATGCTGGTAAAAGATTAGCCGTGTGGTTGAATTTTGAATGGACTGAAGGGGAGAGAGATGACTGAGGGGGAATATCCTTGCACGTGCCCTGACACCAGCCTCTCTAGACCCGTTGTTAAACCCAAAACCTCTTTGGCTGTGAGTACCCAAAAAAGCGAAACCTCAGCGTCCATTATACAGAAGATTCTTGAATGAAGCCAAAAGAAATAAAAAGCACTGAGCAGAAAGAAGCAGAACTTTATCAGGTTGAAACAACAGCAGAATATATTAGAGCAGTGGTTCTCAACTCAGTCCTACAGTGAATGTCCGTGAGAGAGATTTGCCTGCAATGCCTCCAGTGTATGCAAATCTATCTCATGCATATTCATTATGGATATACTGTAAACCAGATTGGCTGGGTGTGTCCCGAGGGCTGAGGTGAGAAGCATTGTATTTTTCTCCCTTAGAATATGCTTCAAATGGTTTCCAGAGTCTCTTAGTTACGTCTCTTTGGGGGACATTCTCCAGTTGAACTCTAATAGTATTATTTTAAGGTCACCAAAATGCCATCACTCTTTGGAGGTCTCTCAAGTACTCCTAATATGTCAGTATTTTCAGGCAGGTCCAATCGAAATGGAACATGCGATAGTTCCATCGTGGACATTGTCACTAGCAACGGTAGTTGACTAGATCTTATTCAATCAATCATATATTAACTACCACCAGTAGTATATTTTGGGCCCGAATTTCAGTTGGGCGATGCTATATGTCCATCTCCCGCCTAACCTGGATTTTCCATGTTGGGGTCATATGCAGCCCCGGCATAGAAAATTCGAGTGTCGCTGCACAGCCAAGTAGCCGCAGGAGCTACCCATGTAGCACTGATTTTCAATGCTACACGCTCAGCCCCAGCGCCTTAAAGACAGAAGAGGTTTTCCCACGCACCTATCTTTAAGGCGCAGAGAGCTACGCATGTAGCATTGAAAATCGGCACTACACAGGTAGTGCCATGGCCCGTCTCCGTTCCACCCTGGAACGCCCCCAACACGCCCCAGTGCTGTGCAGATAGCATCTGGGCATGTTAGGGACATATCCAGGATTTTCGAAGAGAACTACCCCGGATAAGGCCTTTACACGAGTAACTAGGGAAGTTACCCATGTAGGTGCCCTTCGAAAATCCCGGATAAGGCCTTTACACGAGTAACTAGGGAAGTTACCCATGTAGGTGCCCTTCGAAAATCCCGGATAAGGCCATTACACGAGTAACTAGGGAAGCTACCCATGTAGGTGCCCTTCGAAAATCCCGGATAAGGCCTTTACACGAGTAACTAGGGAAGTTACCCATGTAGGTGCCCTTCGAAAATCCCGGATAAGGCCTTTACACAAGTAACTAGGGAAGTTACCCATGTAGGTGCCCTTCGAAAATCCCGGATAAGGCCTTTACACGAGTAACTAGGGAAGTTACCCATGTAAAGGCCTTTGAAAATCCCGGATAAGGCCTTTACACGAGTAACTAGGGAAGTTACCCATGTAGGTGCCCTTTGAAAATCCCAGATAAGGCCTTTACACGAGTAACTAGGGAAGTTACCCATGCAAAGGCCTTTGAAAATCGGGCCCTTTATAACTATTTTCAGTGTTCTGCTGATGTTATTGTAAACTCTTCTCATGCCTCCTCATGTAAGTTAACCCCAAGATCCTTTTTCCAATCTAGCATATGCTCAGTTTTAGACCCTTTGAGAATTCCATATAATTTAGAAATAAGGCCTTTGGTTGTCTTCTCGGCACCGCATAAAGCCTTGCAAAGAAGTCACTTTGAGATAAACACACTGAATGTTTGCTCCTTCAAAGGAGGGGAAGAGCGTCCAGACCCACAAGTTGCCCCAGCCTAGTTAGACACTTTTTTCACATTTAAATACTAGGTGTGAAGGTCAAGTTGAGGTGAATTGGTAAGTAGGAAGAGAAAGGGAATGTAAGACGTCTATGGTATTGACCTGATGACCAAATTCTAATGGCATGCCTCAAGTAAGGTTTGCATATAGTGCTAGGGTTCCTATACATTTATTTGCTTCCATATAGAAAAAGAGATCTTGACACCCTAAAAAGAGTCCTGTTCACCATTTATCCACGGTTTCTGAAATCTTTAAAGTTTATGAAACGATAGTGCACATTAACGAGCATTAGCCTGTGCTATCTGCCTTCACAACTAAAGGAATAACATGAGGAGGCTACACTTCCAGACGTATCTACATGTCTTATTCTATAGGAGCCTAACAGTTTTATCTGTATTGGTGTTGGGAGAGTCTGAAAAAATAACAAAATTGGGACTGGACTTTCAGTTTGATATTAGCCATCTGACCTACCCAGAGCAAATTTGTATTAAACCATTTCACCAGATCTCTGTTCACTGAGGATGCAGAACCCCTAATCCTAAGCTGCAGAGTGGGATTCAAAGGCAGCTCCTCTATTTAGGTTTCCCTTTTCTCTCGTGATTTTTGTCAACAGTTTACAGCAGCCCACCAGACTTTGATTTGGGAACCTGCTCTGCACTGGATCATTGCTTTGGTTCAGAAACGAAAATCAAGCGTTGAGTCCTCCCAGCACCTCTTCATCTGAATGGGAGATAGGACAAAATCCAGTGGATGTCTCTGCTGTTGGGTCATCAGGTAGACCCCAGAATTACGGATTTCTCATTCCAGATATATTTATAAAGGCAGTGTTTTGTACCTTCTAAGCCAGTCTGGTTTTCAGGATACCCACAATGAATATGCATGAGATAGATTTGCATGTACCGCTTCCACTGCATGCAAGTCTGTTTCATGCATGTTCATTATGAATCTCCTGAAAGTCAGACAGGTACAATAGGATCGGCTTGAGAAGCACTGTTATAAGGAATTGATGCTATAGTTTATTACAAGTTTTGATATACCACCACTGCCATCGTCACAATTGTATCAGGGCAGTGTACAAGAAAAACATTTAAAACAATAAAATCAAGGCGGGGGAAGAAAAAGGAAAATGGGCTTGGCAGCGGGCTAGGGTGGCAGACCTTGGTGGGGCGGCTCAACGGCTTTGTGCCGCCACTGTGGTGCCTATAGCAAGTCATGCACTTTGGCTCGCACAGTGTGAAAGCCATGATCTGCCACTTCTTACCGCCCCAATGCAACTTCCTGTCAGAGGGCCATGAGTGTGTGCAAGGGTGACAAAGAGCATGACCTGCTGGGGCACTGAGTGGAGTCACAGAGCCCTGCTTTCAAATCAGGGGAAGTGTGCCTGTGCTGCCGCTGCCCAGCCCCCCCTCCCCCCTCAAGATGAGAAGATGGAATTGGTGGCAGGTGGTGGAGCAGCATGGCTTGGTGCAGGGGAGGGGTGGTGCAGCTCTGTGGGGTGGGGGATGGGGGACGATGTGGCACAGCCAGGGCTCCTGCTTGGGGTGGCAGAAACCCTAGGGCCAGCCCTAAGGGCTTTACAATGTTTAACCAAGGAGAGCTTGGGTGGAAGGAAAAAAAACTGAATCCATCTCCTTCAGAGGTTACCTAATTTAGTTCAGAGCTGGCCTTTCTTAAAATTTCCATGCAGTGGGGTTTAGATATCCCAGCTTCCTTATACAGAGACAGCAGGGGGGGGGGGATGAAGTATTTGTATCCCACAGGCTTTGCTATGGATGGCTCCAGAAAGCCAGTCCCCTCACGTCCCCTTGTCCTTCCCAGACAACTTGTTTACCTTCCTTAGTCATGCACAGCAAGGCTGATGATCCATAGAGGAGTGTGTTCTGGGAAACTAATTATGCTCACAGCTATTCCAATCCCCGCAGAAGTGAAAGCCAGCAAGACACTTTAAAGAAGCCTATAGCCACAGTGCACCGTAAAACATTGGAATTCAATCCTTCACATAGTGCAAATACAGCCGCTGAGTTCATTAAAGGGTTAAAAACGTCTGCGCATGTTTCCCCTACTTTGATCCAATTATGTTCCACCCCAATGGCATTTTGCATCCGTTTAAAGGTTTGCTTAGGACATTTAAAGCTTTGCATGACTTGTCACCTGCGTAGTTCATAGAAAAGATTAAGTGGTATGTTTCAGGAAGGGTATTACAGTCACAAGGTAAGGGCAGACCGTCTGTGCCCGGCGTGAAAGGAATGAAAAAATGTAGCCACAGAGAGAGGGCTTTCTCGGTCCAAGGCCCCTTGATGTGGTATGCCTTGCCCCAAGTGCTTAGGTCGGAGAAAGACTTAGCAACACTTACAAAGGCTCTAAGAACTACAAGACTACATTGATGAACAAAAACTCCTTGATGAGCATCAATTTGGCTTCCGACCCTTCCATGGAGTTGAAACTCTCCTAATCGCCCTAACTGATCTACTCATCAGAGGCACCAATGACAACAACAAAGGCTTCCTTCTCCTCTTCATAGACCTATCTGCTGCATTCGATAGCATCAATCATAATACCCTCATTAACAGAATAGAATACCTAAAATAAGGAGGGACAGTCCTTGAATGGTTCAAATCATACATCTCAAACAGGTTAATACGGATACAATTAGGTAACGACACATCCGAAACTTTCCCACAAGGTCAAGGCATCCCCCAAGGATCAGCCCTCTCAGCCCTCCTCTTCAATTTATACCTCCAGCCCATTACAAACATATTTAAGAAGCACAAAATTAACCATTTCATATATGCAGATGATATCATGCTTGCCACCCCCATAAACCCTAACAATCCCGAATATGATAGCCTACTCCAATGTATGAACGAGACTACTAAATGGCTTGAAGACAACCACCTAAGCATTAACCTCAAAAAAACAGAGGCAATGTTCATAACGAGGAAATCAGACACTGAATACATATACCCCAATACAATCACAATAAACAATACACCTATACCTGTTAAAAAGGAGGTAAAATACCTTGGAATAATCTTAGACCACTCACTCTCCATGATTCCACACATAAAACACACAGTAAAAACCATATTTTATAAACTCAAGACAACACAACATCTGAGACCCCTACTCAACACCGATGACTTTAGATCTGTAGTTAATACACTCATAACCCCCCACTTCGACTATTGTAATAGTCTCCTAAATGGACTTCCATTAAAAAGCATATACTATCTCCAAAGAGCCCAAAACATATGCGCCAAGATGGTCACTAAAGCTAATCTAACAGACCACGTGACCCCAATTCTCCTAGACTTACACTGGCTCCCTATAAACAGCCGAATAAAATATAAAATCCTCCTAACTACTTTCAAAATCGTCAACAACATCTCCCCAACACAACTATCCACCCTAATACACCCTCCATCAGATACTAGATCACGCAGACAGAATGCAACCCACTCCCTCAACATAAAAACAAATTTTAGAAAAACTAAAGCGACAACAAGTGACAGGGCATTCTCCTTCGCTGCCCCCACCCTCTGGAATGAAACACCATTAACACTCCGCATGATAAAAGACCTTCACCAATTCAAAAAAGAATTAAAAACCTACCTCTTTACAAAACACTTTGAAATCCCCTACCAACAAAGAACTTCGCCAATACAATCACAGAAACACATACACTGTACCCAAGACAGAACAAATGACTAACACAGGAAAATTCACTAACTTCACTAACCCCACTAACCCCACACAACCCGCTAATGAACCACTCAAACAGTTGATTATTTTCACCACTGTAACTGTATCTAACTAAGATGCGCTCCATGTATATAACTTGTAAATAGTTTGAAAAGCTCTGTTATAGTTAATGTTCAAAATGTTGTTCAAAATGTTGTTCAAAATCTGTTCAAAATATGTTCCCTGTAAGTACACCTGTTCATAGTTAAAGCATAATGTTCCCTGTAAATGTATACAGAAGTATACAATTGTTCTGTTTAATGTTCAATGTAAACCGCCCCTGATCTCTGGAAGGGGCGGTATAGAAAAGACTGTTAAATAAAATAAATAAAAATAAATTTGTTCCAATGTGCACGTGAGGGAAGGTAAAAGAGGCTAGGTGAAAGGGAACTGGTAAGTGAATGATGTGATATTATAACTTATCGTTCCTATAGCACTGCTGGGCATATCCAGCGCTGTACACATGGGCTTACAATCTGCTAAGAAAGACAAACAGGGCACCAGGGAACTCATATGGAAAATGATTAAAATTCACGTGGGTGCAGATAGCAGAATAAGGGGTTCAGGCTCC
Source organism: Ichthyophis bannanicus (assembly GCA_033557465.1). Taxonomy (NCBI): domain Eukaryota; kingdom Metazoa; phylum Chordata; class Amphibia; order Gymnophiona; family Ichthyophiidae; genus Ichthyophis; species Ichthyophis bannanicus. The sequence continues at coordinate 1,301,930,785 of CM066033.1, forward strand.
AAAAGCAGCCTGGAAGAGATGAGTTTTTAACACTCAAGTGTGCTTTAATCATTTCCTCTAGTTTTACCCTTGCCCCCTTTTTTATATTTGTCTGTCTTGGGTAGATTGTGAGCTTTTTTGAGCAAGGACTGTCTCTTACATGTATAGCGCTGTGTAGGCCTTGCAGCACTATACAGTTGTGCTCAACTTTATTGGCACCCTTGCATTTTAGGTATGTTGTGTACAATATCTTGAGAAATAATTGGAAATATCCCAACTGTATGTTATCATAATATTTTAATAGTATGCTCAAAAATATATGACAAAAAAAAAAACAATGTCTGTGCAACGTAGACGTAGTAATTTCTAAGAAAAAAACAAAATATGGCCTGGACAGGATTAATGGCACCCTTCACTAATATTTGGTTGCACAGCCCTTGGCAGTGATGACAGCCTCCAAATCTTTCTTGTAGCCATCTATAACTTTCATATATTTGTCTGCTGGTAGTTTCTCCCACTCTTCAACTGTGATTTGTTCCAGCTCATGAACATTTCCAGGATTCCTTTTACCGATGGTAGATTTCAGTTTTTTCCAAAGGTTCTCGATTGGATTGGGATCAGGACTCATTGCTGTCCAGTTTAAAACAGTCCATTTGTTCCTTTTTAACTATTCTTTTGTACATTTGGCTGTATGTTTTCGGTCATTGTCCTGCTGGAGGACCCATGACCTTCGACACAGACCTAGCTTTCTCACACTAAATAGCACATTTCTCTCCAAAATACCTTGGCACTATCCTTCAAAGACTTCTTGGATTCATTTTCCTCTTCCCACCATGTCCTGGGAGGTTCTTGACAGTTCCATGAGCAGAAAACGTCTTAATAACATTGCAAACTGTAGATTCAGGAATCCCAAGATCGTTGGAGATGGCCTTGTACCCCTTTGAAGTTTGATGTTTGATGATAATGGCTTTTCTGGTAGTCTCAGGCAGCTCTCTTCACCATTGTGAAAATGGAACAGGGATTGAATGTGGTCATTTTAAACATTAAAGTCATCAGTTACTTAGTTGATTCAAGTCATGTGACATACTATGCATCACAGAATCCGTCACAATACTAATAAATCAACTTAGACCACCGAACTACTCTTTATTCACCTGTCTAAGAGCCCTCCACAGAGGGGAAGGTGTACTCTTCCTAGCAAAATCAGACTACACTTCCACACAGAAGGATTGGACTCACTCTCCATCTCAAACAGACACATAATCATCTGCCTTATATACCGATCTCCTACCACTGCCACCATTGACTTATCAATACAATCTACTCTTGTTATATGCTCATGATTTTACCTCTCTGAAACAACAGAATTGATCTCTAACTTTAAAAAGACTTTTCTAACTCACAGTATGATTCTTGGAATGATTCCGGAATTGCGGGATAAAACTATCCGGTGTGTATGGAGCAGAAGCCCAAACTTGAAAGAAAAGCTAAGCCCATCCCGACTGCGACCGGAGTCTTCAGAGCAGGCATTGAATATTAATAGAGGACATAAGCAATGTGGAAGTTGCAGCATTTGTTCGATCACGCTTGAGACAGAGGTGTTAGAGCACCGCTAGCATGGAAGCTAAGTACCTTTGCTATTATATTGATGGACAATGAGGAAAATATTTTTTTGTATGAATAAGCAAAGGCAACAACGGCTTACAGAACAGAGAGAGTGATAGCTTTCTTTGGATTGATAAAAAGGACAATTGATCAAAAAACAAAAAAAAAATATCAAAAATGAAAAATCATTAAAAATTGTTTTAAGAATCTGAACATCAATTGAGATAACGTTTAATGGAATTTAGTCAAATAAGTAAAGATAATCTACACAGGTACTGCACAAGAGGTCACTGATGTGAATAGCAGCGGCAATTTTTAAAGAAATCTTGTGGAGCTGCAAATATTTTACTGAGACCTCAGTGCCTGATTTAGAAAAGTCTTTTTAAAGTTAGAGATCAATTCTGTTGTTTCAGAGAGGTAAAATCATGAGCATATAACAAGAGTAGATTGTATTGGCATACATTGCTCTGAAAATTGGACCACATTACTATAGTTGCATAAACACCATTGACTTATCAAACATCCTGCACTTAGCACTGGCAGATACCAATACAAAGAAAGACTTCATGCTACTAGGCGATTTCAACCTCTCCCCAGTAGCACCCAAACAGCTACTGTAAACATCCTTCTTAGAAGCTATGGCTTCCATGGAATTCTCCCAACTCATCTCCATTTCAACACACAAAAAAGGAAATGTACTTGACCTCATCTTCACCAGTAGTAAACCCATTCACACTTCTACTCCCCCTCCACTTCAACCACCACCAGTCCCCTGGTCTGACCACATTCTTATCAATTCATCCTTCCCTATGCTGAAATTGAAAACCATACAAAGCAATCTCAGCCAACCAGACAATTCAAACAATTCAAGAAAAAGCATTCCTTGATAAAATACTTCTCTCGCTAGATATAGATACGAATGATATCGACACATTCATATCCAACTGGAACAAGGTCATTGGAGAAGCAGCTACAACTACCACAGCAAACCACCCCTTCAAGAAGCACCGAAAGACACAATGGTACACATCAGACTTAAGAGAGAACAAAAAACAACTGCAGAAACAAGAACGCAAATGGTGCAAGACCAAATGCATAACCGACCGCAATACCTACATGGCCCTGTCGACAGAATACCGATCCATGACAGATGTGTAAAAAAACATACTACACCAACCTCATTAATGCCTTGTTTAGCCAACCAAGGGAGTTTATTGAAATAGTAAAAAACCTAACAAAAACACCCAACAAGGACAATCCTGATACCTCACCAATTCCTCAGGAGCTAGCAAACCACTATAAATCCACAATTAAACTGCCAACCCCACAGATCGATTACCTCACAGATGCTGAACCACAAAAAACTCCTTGACCTCCTTCGACACTATCCATAAAGAAAATATAGACTCCACAGTCACAGCCCTTAACATAACTACCTTCCTGCTAGATCCTTGCCTAGTGAGCTGGATCAAAGCAACCAAACCAAACTAAGTACTTTCCTTCTGACAATCACCTATCTCTCCCTATCACAAGGTCTTTTGCCAAGAAGCCTGAAATCCACCTCTATCTGCCCCACCAAAAGACCCCACATCCTACAGTCCCATTGCCAGCCTCCTATTCCTATCCAAAAAAATAGAGAAAACCATGTTCCCTGTAAAATAGTTGTCTCCAAGTTATAATGCCCTGTTCAATGTAATTTCAGTTTGTTCATTGTAAACCGCCTTGATATCATGAAAGGCGGTATATAAGAAATGTTAAATAAATAAATAAACTACAAGAGTACATTGACAATCATGCCCCTCTGGATTCACAATAACATGGCTTCAGATTACACCACAGAGTCGAAACCATCATCATTGCCCTAATGAACTGGCTCATAAAAGGAACTCAGAAACCACAATAAGGATATATCCTGATTTTCCTAGATCTCTCCGTAGCCTTCAACACCATCAACCACAACATTCTCGTCCATGCTGCAGGACTACAAAACTTAGGGGTATGTTTACTAAACCGTCTTAATGTTCCCGGCATTAGCTCCAGCGATAATGTGAAGAATGCCATAAAAGGAGTGGGCGTTCCAGTCTTAAGGTAGCATTTCAGGTTATCGCGCGATAAAGTCCGTTATCGCGCGATAAAGTCCGTTATCGCACGATAAAGTCCGTTATCGCGCGATAGAGGGAGCCGTGGCATGTTAACGCGCGTTAGCCTTAATTAGGCGCGCTGACCTGGAACCACAGCAACAGAGGTGTAGTACAATGGTTAATGCATTGACTGATGAAATGGGGTCATGGAGTTCAATCCCCAGTGGGCTTAATGAGTAAGGCTGTCTGAGCCATTACCCTTTACTTTAGTGCTGTCTGAGGCATTTTCTTTTTAAATTTAAATTAGTGCTGCCAGCAAACACACTCTCACAGTGTCGTAAACTAAGGTGCTGCATAAGGCACCCTATAAGGCAGTCCAGAGGGCACATTATAAAGTGCACTGTCCGCCAAGGCACCTTATAATGTTCCCTATAGAGCGCCTTATAAGGCGCCTTATGAGGCACCTTAAGGTTACAGCACTGTGAGGGTGTTTTTGCTGGCAGCACTAATTTAAATTAAAAAAGGAAATGCCTCAGACAGCCCTATCAAATAACACCAATGTGGGATCAAACCCATGACCTCTGCCTCCACAGTCAGTGAAGTAACCAGTGGGCTACATCTCTACAGCTACAAACAAACCCCTGGATGGCTACAGAAGGACTGCAGGTCACCACACAAACTGTCTGCTGTGGTTACTGGGATAGGGTTAACCCACCCATACCCATGATGCACTGCACATGCAGATCAGCGGTCTACAGATGATCACAAGATGGAGTATGCACCCCCACAGCACCTCGGCCTGGTAGGGGAAACTGACCATTTGTGTTACTGGCACAGAGTAGCTACAGACCGTCACATTGTGTGGGTACTGTTCTGACCCTGAGGGTGAGGTGGGGCGCCCAGCACCAGGTCCGCAGCACCTGGTTTAGCTGAGATAGGCTATGCTGCAGGTCGCCATCAGTGCCAATGTGTGATAGGTAGTCCTTGCAGACACACCTAGGATACACCTGTGTCCATCTGTATTTCCCAGTCATGTCTAGCCCCTGTGGACTATGATGCACCCAGAATAGTGCACATCCTGTGTGGGTGCCATGGTTACATGATTTAAGTGAAGGGGGGTGTTTGGACCCATAGGCAGATTATGTAGTACCACCCAACCCACCCTCTGGGGCTCAGGGGGGGGGGACAGGATCTCCCACCAACAGATCCACATTCTACATCCCTGCAATGGTGGCAGTAGAGGGGACCATCTTACCCAGTCCTGCTGGGGAACAAGCACCCTACAGGGCCGTCAATACAGATCTGTACACATCCATAAGACAATGACAGACAGACAGACAGTAGGCCTGGAAATGCTCAGCTGCCCCCCACCACTATCTGACATTCTCCAGCAACAAGCACAGTGAGTCTCCAGCCGCTGCACCCTGCAAGGTGTTCCAGCCATACACATACTAACTGCAGACAGTCTGCTAGCTAGTCCATAGTGCATGTTCCTGGAGAACATACATGCACACACACACCAAGCAGATAAGTCAGTGATTGGGCCACAGAAAGAAGAACCCATAAATATCACTTGAGAAAATTACTATATAGCACTATGGGGGAACCTAGCCATGCCGTGGTCACTGCTCAGTCAGGGTGAGAGTGACCTCCCAGCAGGACATGCTGTGGCCACCCTGTCAGTGCAGGTGGTGGCCGGGCACTACAATGTCTCAGCCATTGCCCTATGCCCTGTGCAGATGCATCCTGCCCAGGCCACCCTGTCCGGGCTATACCCACAGTACCTTGCTCCTCATTATGCACATTGGCAGGCTAACACTGGAAACAGTGCAAGCAGTGTGGGCTCAGTAAGGTGTAGGCAGCCACAACACACTGGATAAACAGACACACACTCCCACACCTATGCCAGCATCGTGCAAATATAGAGGCTTTTGGCAGCCCTGGCCACGACACCAGTCCTGGGTACAGTGCAGGCATGGCTATGGTACGCAATACTATTGGGGTCACTCCCTGGGGTGGTAAACATTGTCAGAAACCAAAACTGAAACACACTCCACAGATATCAGAAAGGTTGCTATGATGCAGCTCTATCAGCAAATTGTGCTTAACTTAGGAATTGCTATCTGCCATTAATCATAGCAACCTTTTGATACATGTGTAACGTATTCCCAAGGGCGGCATTGCTAAGGTATGCAAGTGCTAGTATTTGGAGAAGCTGCTGTGCACAGAGCCCAACAGCCTGACTCTCCATGAGGCTTTGGATAGTGGAGCCTGTGGGTGTGGGTGTTTATGCCCCTGTTGGCCGCTGCTCTAGGGCAGAGGTTCCCAACTCCGGTCCAGGTGGGCCAAACACTGTTCAGGTTTCATGCTGTCCCTAATGAATATGCATGAGATACATTTGCATACAATGGGGGCAGCGCATACTAATGCAGCACAGGCATATTTATTAGGGACAGCATGAAATCTGAATGGTGTTTGGCCCTCCAGGACTGCAGTTGGGAAACTCTGCTCTAGGGATTGCACACGCTTATTTATTTAACAGTATTTCTAAACCGCCTTATCATAATAATCTGTCTGTGCTCTGTAGGGTAAAATATAGGTGTTTCAGCCATGTTTATTTTATCTGCAATAAAGGTTCTGTCTTTATTACCATGGTTTAGTACTGGGTAAAATAAAGGGACTGGGTTGGCAGGAGCCACAGCTGGGACTTGAACTTGTGACCTTCTGCTCTTGAACACACTGGCTGTGTGTACTGCACCACACTGTTGCCACAGGGACAGTTCATTCCCTGGGGATACCATGACTGTTTGACAGACAGACCCTGTCTGTTGCAGTGTACGGCACCCACCTAAACGGGGCTAGGCTATGGTCCACTGTGGGCAGATGCCACTGCCCCCTCCGCCACCAGCACCCTTCTGCCACCATGCTGCCATGCCATTATGCCAGTGGTGCTGGTGGTACGCAGTCCCAGGCCATCCAGTATGCCAGTAGGCAGCTACCTATGGTGTGGGTTCTCGGGTAGGGTTGCCTACATGGACATGCGTGCTTCCTCCCCCCCCCCCCCCCACTGCCTGCCAATGTTATGTGCCCTTGGGGGTACCTGCTGGGTAATCTCCCCTGTGATACTGTGGGACACACACTCGTGCCCATGTTGGTCCGTCATCAGTTGATGCCTTGCTGCTTTACAGTTTCGGCATTCCTATGTGCCACCTAGGGATCTGCATAATACGCACTGTGCCCCAGCTGGACAACAGCATGTGCTGCCTGCAGCCCTCTATATCCCATTTACAGCATCAGTACAGTTGCCCTTTCCTACGTGCCTACTCTGCTGTTACTGCACATGTGCACGCCATATCAAACCTGCCCAATATAGACATGAATAAACCCTGATCAGCACTATTTCAATGTGGGATAATTCACTTTGTAGGGGGACAGAGAATAGGCCCTTCCAAACATGATAGCTTATTTTTTGAGCTTTGTCAGTGGTGTTGCTTTATGTTTATCATTAATATCACCTTTGGCCAGCTTGGTTATTGGGATTTTAAATGTGGTTCAGGTCATTTTCTATGTTTATTTGCCTTTTTGTTCCGTGCACATGTATCACTACTATCATGTTTTTGGGTTTTCCTGGATTTGCTGTACATTGCTGACTGAAATGGTTTCTCTTTCCTGCAAATGTGCCTTAATGCGAGGGTTTCACTGGCGTTAGTGTTTAGACCCAGATTTCACAGCGTTAGTGTGCCTGGAGCCTCTTCCCTCCCACTCTCCGCCCATTGACCCCTTCTCTCCGCCCTCTGGGAAGCCTTACTCCACCGTTCAGAGCCGGATTTCACAGCATTAGTGTGCCTTAATGCCGCAGCCGCGTTATCGCGCGCTAAGTGACATTATCGCACAATAATACCACCGCTGTGACGTTAAGATGGTTTAGTAAACATACCCCATAGTGTTGCAATGGTTCCACTCATATCTACAAGAGCAACAACAAGAACGGGCAACAAGTCATCAACCTCTATCCCACAAACACAAGGCGTCCCGCAGAGCTCATCACTATCAGCACTACTGTTCAACCTCTACCTATGACCACTATGCCAAATCATACAATCCCACAATATCCACTTTCACATATATACAGATGACATAATGATTTATGCACCCTTAAACACCTCCAAATCTACATACAATGGCATTCTAAATTGTTTCACTGATGTCTCCAACTGGCTGGAAAAAATTCCCTAATGAACAACTACAGAAAAATGAAAATACTCTTCAGCGCTAAGGATGAAACATTCACCCCACCATCATCATAAACGTTAAATGTGACGACCAAGAAAGAGATCAAATAGCTAGGCATAACTCTAGATCAGCACCTTACTCTGAAATCACACATACAAAATATAACAAAGACCATTTACCACAAAATTTGTACCCTAGAGCACCTACACCCTCTGCTTGACCCTCCTGACTTCCGCACAGCATTCCAAGCCATTGCCTCACCACATGATTATTGCAACTCAATCATAACATAAGAACATAAGATATGCCATACTGGGTCAGACCAAGGTCCATCAAACCCAGTATCCTGTTTCCAACAGTGGCCAATCCAGGTCACGAAAATCTTTCATGGACTGCCAAAGTCCACTTTACTCCCATTGTATAATACTCTACACACGGCTGCTCATGGAAGGGGTGGTATAGAAAAATGTAACAAATAAATATAAATAAATAAATACAGGGAACCTCAAAATTCGAGCACATAACCCCATCCTGAAACAACTCCATTGGCTCCCACTCCTGAGCCATATCAAATACAAGATACTCCTATTTACCTTCAAAACCAACCACAACCAATTCTCTTCCTACCTACAAACACTGCTAGTCACAACAGAACCCACCAGGACAAAAAGACAAAGCACAAAAACCACACTGACCATCCCACATGAGAAAACCAGAAGCAGTCAATATGCAGTCAATACCGGAGCTTTCGAACTCTACACCCAGCCTTGGGATCGCACTACCTGTCAAAATCAGGAATATTACTGAACTGCTCGCATTCTAAAAACTCCTCAAGACCCAGCTATTCATAGAATATTTTGGGCTGACAACATAACTGCTCCTCTCCCCCCACTACACCCACCCTGCTCTAACAAAGCATGCATCAATTCTGTACATAAGTTCTCACACTGTTCTATGAAACCTCAGCAAATGTATATAAGTTTCCACAACTACATAAGTTAGTTCTCTGTTTCAATGTAGCATATGCAACTATTATTCTATGTTGTACATCACTTTGACCCGGTGAAAAGCAGTATAAAAAAACAGTTAAATAAATAAAACATGCGTGTGAGTTTTGACAATTGATCACAGGCGCATCTAATTTTACTGCAGTGGGAATGTGGTTTTTCTGTTCAAACTGATTTGAATTGTTTATAAGGGTGACAATAATCATGTCCTGGTAATGTCCCAGTTTTTATATTATTTTCTACTATTTCCTTTTTTTAATTGGTCTTGTTTTATTTGATTCTTTAATGTGTCAAATATGAGTGCATATATAATCAAAGGCATTTACTGGCCACTTTATTTTGGGAGATATTGGACATTAAGAAGTTGAACTGCAAGGGTGCCCATGATCTTGACCATAGCTGTATATTTTTCCATGTAAAATAAGTTGCGTTTTATTGTAAACTGCTTTGATATCTTGAAAAGCAGCATGGAAGAAGAGTTAGATAAATAAATCAAATAAATAATACCCTCACTATAGCAATCCTGAAAGCAACAAGCACTCAATCTGCTTACAACCAAGCTTTCTGGAACTCGCTCCCAGCTGACCTAAGAACTCTAAGCACACTATCTGCTTTTGAAAGCACCTCAAGACACATCTTTTCCACTCAGAGGCAAGTAATCACCCTCCCACGCCACATACATTTGCAAGAGCCCTACATAACCACAATTTAATCGGACCACTCAGGGCTAGCTGAAGGGTTTCTGCTGCCCTAGGCAGAAGCCCTGGAGTGCCACCTCCTTGCATGCTGCCCTGCGTCACCCTCCCCTCTCTTCCTCGTGCTGAGTCGCTCATTCTGGCAGTGGGGTCACGGGGGGGCAGCTTGGGATCAGAAGCGGCAGGCCATGTGTGCCAAAGCACATGGCCTGCCTCTACTCCTAAGCTGACTGCCACCAGAATCCACGGTAATAGAGGCAGCGGTGTGGCACGGCTCGGTCGGCATGAGGGGGTGGCAGGCTCGGCATGAGGGGGTGGTGGCCTAGGTTTACCTAGTGGACAGGCCAGCCCTGGTGTCACTCTTACACCAGCTCTCATAAGATTTAATACACTAAGTTCATTGTAAAGTTAACTGACAGTTCGTATGTCACTCAAAACCCAACAGATCATTCAACAAGACAAAGCAAACCACACATCCACCAGAAGATGCAACCATGCCTTGTAACCCAAGTTACTGTTGTATATATAAACTAGTTAGTCGAATATCAAATCTAAGTTCCATGTACAAGTAAATTGAGTTAAGTTTCTTTTGTATTCGATCTTAGTTCCATGTACAGTATGCCCTCGTACATTTGCGCTTTGTGGTTCCTGAATTCACAGATCTGCGAAAATTTCATTGGAACTGAAGGGTTGGAAGTAGCCAATCACAGAGCATGGTTGCTGGTAGCTCGGATGCTTTGTGTACTACATGCGTGAAATCGTGGTTCATCTTCCCGCATTTCAGTTCAACACGCGCGTATGACTTAAAAGTGTGATAACTATTTGCAGTGCTTTTTTCCTTGGTTTTTACTTATTTATAAAAACCCTCAAGATGCCTAAATGTTCCACACATTCTAAGGCTCCTAGCAGTGTTCCCAAATATAAATAATGCACAAATATAAATAATGCAGAAGAAGGTGATGACGCTAGAGGAAAAAGTCAAAGTTTTAGATTTGTTGAAATCTGGTGAAACGGCTACTAGCGTAGGATGCCAATATGGCGTGAATGAAAGCACCGTACGCTCTATAAGGAGTAAAGAAGCCGAAATTAGAAAATTGGTCTCCAAGAGCTACCTGCAAGGAGCAAAGCAGGTTTCGACCAAGAGAGACCCGTGCATTGTTAAAATGGAATCAGCTGTGGCAATATGGATTGAAGACAGCCGTAAAAAGGACATCCCCTTGCAGGGCAACGCGATTCAGCAGAAGGCTCTGAATCTATAGAAGAAGATTGTTGAAGCGGATGCACAAGATCCGCAGCCAGGAACATTTTTAGTGACTCTACCAAACATCTGCGAATCCTCCTCATTCGCGACGGGTTCTGGAAACTAACCTCGCAAATGTCCGAGGTCTGACTGTACATCGCTTTGACTTTCAGATAAAGCAGTATAAAAGAACTGTTAAATAAATGAATAAATTGTAGAGTCTAGATACTGCCTTTACATCTATCTTAAATCATGGATGCATTTACTGTGAAGAATATAGCTCTTCCTGTAATTAAAACAGACCTGTTCTGCAACTATGATTTAAGTGTCTGAACTCATTACATAGGTGTATGTTTACTAGGCAAGGTTAACAGTTAACCCGGGCTATCTGCATCTCGGTCCCATGAAGAACATGGGACCTAGTTGCAGATAGCCCGGGTTAACCGTTAGCCCAGCTTAGTAAACATACTCCATAGTGTCTGCTTGTAGATTAACGAGTTGTTTCTTGTAGCATCCAGGAAATGCATCCCCAGAGAGGATGGTCAGGCTTGAAGCAGCAGATGTGTCATCACCTGGTCTCCTACCATGTCTGCTCGAATACTGATTATTAGGAACCCTCAAACCTCACCACATGACTGCATAAAAATGCTGGTTGCAGCCAGGAACGGAGGCGGTGAAGCACAGAGAAACCTCCTTAGAATAGTGACTTGGTTTCCTGTATTTTGCTATTCATAGACACAATGCGAACAGCAAACCATAAATATTACATCATTATCAGATGTCATGTACATCAAGGGGCAATCAAACATTTTACTTTAATGGTTTTATTTTTAAGAAGCAGAGAATGTTGGTAGATACGCTGAGCAGAATGGGCCTCATCATATTAATCAGACTTTATATTTCCAGTTTCCTGGATCGCAAAGCCCATCTTGAGTGCCAATTATTCCCTTTCATTACAATACCTCAAACTCTACTGGCTCTCTAGTTTTTTCCTCCCTGGGTATTTTCTGTGCTTATCTCACTTAAGCTTTCTTGAATTCTGTTAACATTTGTGCCTCTACCACCCACCTCCACCACCCTTTCAATGAGAAAATATTTTGTAATGTTACTTCTAAGTCTCCTCTTATAGCCTCATATCATGACCTAGAATATCCTATCTCGTGAAAATGTCCCTTGTGCATTATTTATATTTGTGGAGAGTAATTTTATAAATTACCTCCTTGAAGTACTGTATTTGTGAGTCTTCTTCGTACCCCTTTTCCTCTCCAAGATATACATTTTAGGTCTTTAAGGGCAATGTTCCCTCTAATTTTCTGTAGGCTGTGTGCGCATAAAATATCAGCTGTGTGCAGCTTTTGAAGGAAGGTTAAATTTTTGTGCGCCACATAACGACACTCGGAGTTATATACAGAATATAGTATTTACACCACATTGATTTTAATCAAATTAAATGAAAATAGACGATTACTAAATGAAGTGGGAAATTTCTAGTAATTACAATCATAACTTTTAAATTTTAAGACGTCTGTGTTGTTTTCTATCAGAATCAGAGCCGTAATTTTTGTGCGCTCTGTTGTAAAGTATGTGCGCTTGCTCGGCGAGGTGTGTGCGCGCGCACATGCGCACAGCTTAGATGGAACAGTGTTTAAGGGGTATGTTTACTAAACCGGGCAAACGATTAACCCGGGCTATCTGCAACTAAGTCCCATTGAATAATACGGGACGTAGTGGCAGATAGCCCGGGTTAACCGTTAGCCCGGTTTAGTAAACATACCCCTAAGTCTTATCTGAAAGGGCTTAGAGCAGAATCTAAAGTAATTTAGTAGCTTTTGCTCTTTCCATAACCTTGTGGAGACTTTTATGGTGTGTCCCCTAGACTGTATTTTTTGAAAAAGTTAACAATTGATTTGTGTTTACCCTTTCTACTCCACTCAACATATTATAGTCCTCTGTAAAGACGTAAAAAGATCATGGATGCCCTACAGGAGGCTTTGTTCAGTAAACTGATGAAGGAACCCAGCAGGAAAGGGTTAACTCTCGCTAACACTCACTAACAGAGACAGTTTGTCTTATGTCCAGGTGGATGTCCACTTGAGCAGCACTGATCACCTTGTGGTGTGGTTTGAGATAGAAGCCAAGACAATCAAACTCAAAGTCCTAGATTTCAAACATGCTGACTCCAGTAAAATAGGAAAGTAACTGAAGGAGGAGCTGACTGGGAGGAGATAAGGGCAGTGGAAAGGTAGCAGGCTAAACTGAAAGCGGCCATAAGAAGGGCAACAGATCTATATGGAAGGACAGTATATAACAGCAAGAGGAAATGGCAACCACAATGGTTCTCCAAAGAAGTGTCTGAAGAAATAAAGGAAAAAAGAGCGTGTTCACAGAACAGAGAGGAACACAGAAAAGAATACCGGTTAAAGGTGAAAGAGGCAAAGACAGAAATCAGGATGGCTAAAGCACCCATGAAAGAAAAAGTGGCTACAAATGTGACGTAGGTGACGAGACTTTTTTCAGGTATATTGGGGAGAGCAAAAGGCCAGAGGTGGAATTGCAAGACTCAAAGATACCGAGGACCGATTTGTGGAATGTGATAAGGAAAAAGTGGAATTTATAAACAAATATTTCTGTTCTGTGTTCAGGGCTGCCCTCCCCCCCCCCCCCCGCCCCAAGCATGTTGCCTGCACATGGCCCCGCTCTCAAACAGACCCTGCGCCTGGTCAGGGTGAGGAGCAGGAAGTGAGACAGCTACAGGGCGGCATAAGTTTAAAAATAGAAAAAGCCGCAGCTGCAATAGCAATTGGGGCCGGGCTATGCAGCAGGTCTGTTTAAAAATTTGAATCCATGATTGCCGGAACTGCGATCACAGGCGCCATAAGGGGGAGGCCCGAAGCAGGAGGAGGCATAGAGAAGAAGCCCCGGGCAGCAGCAGTGATCAGGGCTCAGGTCCTGCTCTGGAGCCTCAGTAAAGCTGCCATAGCAGGTCTGATGCCTGCAGAGAGGCCTGTAGTGTGTGCTGGGAGGCGGAGCTGGCCTTAAAGGGCCAGAGGCACCATACGTGGTCAGGGCTGGAAACGGCTTGGTGGCAGAGTGGATGGCTCTTGGGTAGGAGCAGCACCATACCTAGGGCTGTGCTTGCGGTGCAGCCGCACAGGGCGCAAAGAAGTAGGGACGCATTTAGACCCGGACTGGAAGTGGAAGCTGCTCCAACTGGAAGTCTAATTCAGAGCTTTTTGCAGAACACCTGAGCCACACAGTTTTGGGGAGCAAGAAGGCTGCGCTGCCTGAAGTCCACGTTCCTAGGCGAGCTATCTGGAGGGGTTCTAAGTCCTCATCTCCCAGCTCAGCGGCATGGCTGGATGGATCCAGGGCCCCACCAGTCTGATTCTGCAGGGCCGGGGCTGGGCAGAGCAACAGAAGCTTATGCCGCAGCTCCACAGATCGCTCTACCTGAACTTCGATGCCTGCAGTTCAATCACTTTCTAAATACGTCCTTACGGCCCAGAATATTTTGATGCTAATCTGGCGATGCAGGTGAGATTAGCATGAAGATATTCCGGGCCGCAAGGACGCGTTCAGAATGTCCGGCATTGCTGGCATTGAAGTCCTGGTAGAGCGATCTGCAGAGCCTCAGCATGTCTTGGGGCTAATCTTACATGCATCGCAAGATTAGCGTCAAGATATTCTGGGTGGTAAGGATGCGTTTAGAAAGTGATTGCACTGCCTTATCACCTGGTAAGGTTATCCGATGTCCCCGATTTTCAGGGATTGTCCCCGATTTTAGAGCTCTGTCCCCGATTCCCACCTGTTTGGCAGCCTCCTGTCCCAGAATTCAGCAATTGGGACAGAGGGGATTGAAAAACATTTTTTTTCAATTTAGTGATTTGAATATATCTGTTTTTAGAATTTCCATCCATGATCTTCATATTGTGCTTAGTACAGGGGAAACTCATTCCTGTTTCTAGTTCTCTATTTGTCTGTTTGAAAGCAATATTGTTGCTGTTGTAGGATGGATGGGGGGGGGGGAAGGGTATTGACTCCTCTTCCATCCTCCAAGTCCTGTCACTCAAACCTGGAACTAAAATGTCTCTTCCTGCCCCTCTCCCCCCACACACTTTGTATAAGTGTCCCAGATTCGCCTGCAAAAAGTCTGGTAACCTTATTACCTGCTCAAGATGATATGGGAAGCAAACATGGATGTTGCCTTATGTGCAGCTACCAAGGGTCGCTGGGGGGGGGGGAGGGGGATGAGGAGTGGGGTCACTGCCTTCTGTTGGCACTATGTGTGGCACGTTAAGAGCCTGATTTCATTAAGCTTTCAAAAGCAATCTTAGTAAATCAGACCGTAAAAAAGGAACTCTGATAGACCTTTTTTGGTGTGTGTCTGGGGACGGAGGGGGGGATCGACTTGCACTGTGAGCTAAGTCTTTGCAGTTTGCAACTGCCTGCGGGGGCCGGAGGGGAGAGTGCACCGGTCAGGTAGACAGAGCTGCCATATTACTCGGTTCCAGGAGGGAGATTTAAGGCCAGTCCTTGATTTCCAATAAGGGACTCAAAGCATTGATTTCAATGGGCAGAATTTGGGATTACAAATCCATTGCTTTGGGATGTAAGTTCAAAACCAGGACTGGCCAAAAGTCTCCCTCTTGGAACACAGTAATGTATGCAGTGCTGGGCACGATGACCGAGCTTCCATCAGTTTGGTGGGGACATGCGGACGCTTCGGAGCCCTGCGCATTATTCTTGTGGGGGTGGCTACGTAACGTAATGGCCCCCACTCCCTCACAAGAACACTGACCGGGGCTGGCGTAGCGTAGAGGGAAATGCATTTCTGTTTCTAGTTCTCACGTTTTGCACTGCGTGCGGAGGGGTTTTTTGAGGTTTCAGTTCAGCTTTGGTCTGCACGTCAGTGATTGTGATTAACTATGTTCTGCATTTAGTGAAGGTCTGCCTTTGCCTTTGTTCTGTGTGTAACTGAAGTGAGGTTTTCTGCACGTGCAGGGTCGGGGAACTTCCGGCTCTGCACGCCATCTGTCCCCAGCAGCTCATGGACTCTCTCGCTGCTGCACTCATCCCCCTGTTTTCCCCAGGATTATACAGCTTTCTTTTGCATTCACCACTCTAGTTCAGGTGATTTGCTACTCTGGGTTGTCTATTTAGGGCCAGCCTGAGGGTTTCTGCCACCCTAGGCAGACCCTCTATGCCGCCCCCGAAGATTATGGCACCATCTGGCCCACCTTGCTGACCCCCCCTCCCGGCATCCATTTTCTCACCTTGAGGAGGGGGCGGCACGGCAATGCCTCCACTGCATCGAGCTTTATATTGCCCACACTAGCACACTCATGACCTGCCTCTCCTGCCCCCCTCCGACAAAACTTCCTATTGGAGGGAACAGGAGCAGCAGGCCATGAACGCACTAACGTGGGCTCTTTGCAAATAGGAAGTTGGCATCAGGCACCAAAGTTTCAAGATAAGCACTGTGGGGTGTTTGCAGCCATTGCCAGCCCTGCAGGTCCCAAGAGAGGCATCAGCAATGGCAATGGGTGCCCCTGGAGAGCTGGTGCTCCAGGCAGCTGCCTAGTTTACCTAATGGTAGCGCCAGCCTTGGTGGTTGCTCTGAACCAAGGGATTCACTTTCAACGGATCAAGACCTCTTTGACACCAAGAAATAATACAACTGCATGCCCTCTTCTGAGTCCAGCTCCCTGATATCTGACTCTCTGTGGTATCTTACACTCGGAAATTCCTTTCACAGGTACTAGCGCAAACTACCATGAAATAGCGTACACAAAAATGTAATTGTGTATACTTATTAGAGCAACAGCTTAGTACTCAAGAGATCTGGGTTCAATTCCCACTGGCACGCCTTGTGACCATGGGCATGTCACTTTACCCTCCATTGCCTTGGAAGAAAAGGCCTGGCAAAATCTACTTGCAGGACTGCTGGGTCACCAGGAGTCAGCATTGACTTGATGGCACTAAAAACAATAAAACAAAAATTAATTTTAGTGCATGCTAAAATGGAATATCACAAACTAAATGAAGACAACTAGAATGAAACAGAATAGAAAAATAGACCAAAAGAAAATGAAAAATGAAAAATTTCTGCCTGCACATCCATAAAGAACTCCAGCCCCCACTCCAAACGCGTACCTTTCCTAGCGCAACACAAACACTCGCTTGTTAGGTGATTTTGCAGGTCACTCCAGATTCATTCATTTATAGAATATTTTGGCCATATTCCACCATTCCTTGCCATTATGTCCTGTCCCCTTCCCATTGGAATGCAGCATAAAGCAAAACTAATGCTGGCCTGTGGAAGAGTTCTGTCTCCATGTCTTCCCCCATGCCTCAGCTGCAACCTAGTCTTGCCCCTCTTTTCTTTTGCAGGTTACTCGTAGCAGATAATAATGCCCACTCCATCCCTTACCCGAGGGGGGAAGTGACCCACGTGCCTCAGCTACCCCATCAAAGTTGTGATGACAGCACGGCTACACTTAAATTGAACTTACAAACATCATTCTTACTACATATGTGTGGCTGAGAAGTAAAGACCCGCCACCAGAAGGACTAGGTGGGTGGGAGTTTGCTCATTGTGGTCTGCAGAAAAAGAGATGGTCGCAGAGCAAGCTCATGCCATTTAGACCTCTGCTAAATCCAGCCCAGCCTGCCTCCTCTCCTTGCAAGCAACTCTGAATTAGCAGAGAGGAGGAAGGCACGCTGCAATGGAAAGACGAAGGAGGATGGAAAAGCCAGGGGCGCTGCCGTGGTAAGATCAAATCCTGCTCACTTTGGTACAACGTTTTTCAGGCTGACGACCTAAACTGAATCTGAGGCAATGGAGGGTGAAGTGGCTTGCCCAAGGTCATAAGAAGCGTTGGTGGGAGAAACACGTTTTGAACCCTGGCTTCCCCAGTTCTCAGCCTGCTTTTCGGGTTGTATTTCCTTCTTTCAAGCTTGAAGAAGCTCTGAGAGATCTGAGGTTGACTCTGCTACTGCCTGTTCAGGATGTAGTCACTCCGGAAGCCAGCAACTGGTTTGAACTCTGTTTAGAGAAAAAATGACAGTGTGCATTCACCCATGAGAACAAAGGCACCTGCCTAGGATTTATTCGCCCATGAGATTACATGACTGATAAGACTGCTTAACCGAAAGAGTTTGTTGTTTTTGCTTGAAGTTTAAGCATCTGTTGTTTTCATGTCGTTCTGCTATTCTAATCGTGATGGGACTATGCCCAGTGTGTTTCTCTTGCCTCTGGTATCAGAGGCACATGATGGTATCAGGGGCTAGCATATTGCTGAAAAGGAATTATATAGGTGTGGAAACAGGGCCGGCTCAAGGGGCCTAAACTAAACATAGAAACATGACAGTAGAAAAAGACCATTCAGCCCTTCCATACCAACTACAGTACTATAGTCCCTTTTTTCCTTTAGAGATCCTCTGCGTTTGTCTCATGCTTTCTTGAATTCAGATACTGTCCTGGTCTCTACTACCTCCACTGGGAGAAGGTTCTACGCATCTACCACTCTTTCCGTAAAGAAATTTTCCGCATATTACTCCTGAGTCTATCCCCTTTCACCCTCATCCAATGTCCCCTTGTTGCATAGCTTTCTCTCAGTTGAAAGAGGCTCTCTTCCTGTGCATTTATTCCACAGAGCTATTTAAATGTCTCTATCATATCTCCTCTCTCCTGCTTTCCTTCAAAGTATACATATTGAGATTTTTAAGTCTGTCGCCATATGCCTTATGACGAAGTCCACTGACCATTTTGGTAGCCACCCTCTGCACCGATGCCATCCTGTTTATGCCCTTTTGAAGGTGCGGTCTCCAGAACTGCACACAATACTCCAAATGAGGTCGCACCATCACCTCCTTTCTTCTGCTGGCCATTCCTCTCCCTATGCACCCAAGCATCCTTCTGGCTTTCACCCTCATCTTTCTACCTGTTTAGGCAGATTTTTGCAGCACAAATGCATGACACTGCATTTTTTAGCATTAAATCTCAGCTGCCAAATTCTTGATCATTCTTCAAGCTTAGCTAGAACCCCCTCATATTATCTACTCCTTCCTCGGGGTCTACTCTATTGCAGATTTTGGTATCATCTGCAAAGAGGCAAGCCTTACTTGACAGCCCTTCAGTAATATCACTTATAAAAACGTTAAAAAGAAACAGACCAAGGACAAATCCCAGTAGCACATCACTGGTTACATACTTCTCCTCGAAGTGAGCTCCGTTAACCTGTAGCCTTTGTCGCCTCCCGCTTTCTGAGCCAGTCAGTCCCTTTAGGTGTAACTTAGCTGAATAGTAGTTGGATATTGCCACTGTCTGGATAATTTTCCTGCCTACCCTTGCTCCTCCCCTAACATGCCCACAAGTATACAGAAAATATCTAGCCATCTGCAATTTAAACAGCCTGATACTATCTGCATATTTTTTGAAAATACATGGCTAGACTCATTATGCATTAGCCAGCGAACGCCTAATTGCCTTTGAATATCAGTCTGATAACAGATAATTATTATTCATATAGGACACTCCCAGACTCACCAATAAAACTCTCACAACAACAGATGCAAAGCAGAAGTAGGTTGTTTCACTTTACAACTCAACATACAAAAACATACAAATCCTTCTTTTCCCACAACTAGACCCTCAATCCATCCTCCCATGGCTAGGATCCGGCTGTGGGGATCTTACTGCACTCCCTACCTTACTTTCCAGGCCCAGAAGCATCATCCCCCAACATCCAGGGGGACTTATTCCACCTCTGCAGTGGAATAGGTCCCCCCATCTACGTTCACAGCCCTGGACGTACAGGGCCAACCTCTGAATTGACCCTGTATATCCGGGGGTCACAGCCTGCCCATGTCCTGCCCTCGCTCCACCTCCAGAATACTCCCTTCCACCCCCATCTAGGCCTTCCCGTACAAATGCCACAGTAGTCAAATAGCCTGCACTTAACCCCTAGCAGATTGCACACACAATTGGCATCATTCAGCCTGCAACCCTTCATCATGCTATGTACATAGTTCTGCACCCTTATGTTAAGGTGATTTTACCTTTGTTACAAAGTGTTAAATATGTTTAATATAATATGTTCAATATGTTCTATGTAATGTGCACCATTGTTATTTGCCTTCTTGGTACCTCACTAAGTTATTTGTAAACCGTCTTGACTTGTAGAAAGACGGTATCAAAAAATCCTGTTAAATAAATAAACAAACAAACAAATAAATAAATAAATGTGCTATTCATTATGGGGAGGCTTTAGCTGTGGCAGGCAGGGGACCGAATAGCGGGGATGGACATCCAAACGGGACATCCATCCCTACTATTTGCTCTTCAGAATGACCCCCATCATAAATACTGGCTTTACTCTGAAAAGTCTTCAGCTCCTCCCCAGTAGCCAGTTGAGCGCCTTCCAACCTGGGGGGTCTCATCTTCCAGCACTATAGTGCAATTTGTTTTGTTGTGACTATCCATTGGGTTTTCATGGCAAGATACAGAAGTAGATTGCTAGGCCTTTCTTCCATGCAGGTAATTCTAGTGTTGTTTATTTATTTATTTATTTATTTAACAGCTTTTATATACCGCGCTATTTGTTATCAGTGCGGTTTACATACAACAAGGGTGCACAGTCAGAAAACTGTTCTGTGCTTACATTGTAACAGGAGTTTAAACTTGGACAGTACATTGTAACAGGAGCATAAACTTGGAGTAACAGAGAAACTATAAACATATGTACAAAATATAATTAGATTTGGTTTGTATATACAGTAAGTCTAAAGCGGGCTCAAGATACTTGTGACAGGATGCAGTTTGTAGACATTGGTGGGTGGGTGGGTAGAGGTGGGGTAGATGCTTGAGCAAAGTGAAGTAGGAAAATGTGGTGTTTGATTGCCTTACGGAACTGCATAAGGCCTTTGATGGATCTAATTTCAGGTGGAAGTTCGTTCCAACATTTTGGAGCATAGAAGGCGAATGTTCTTTTCTTGGTCGTCTGTGTGCACTTGATGGATTCTTTGGGGATGATCAAGGTATTGTCGGTTACTGATCGTCTGAGTCTGTTTTTCGGGGTGAGGGTGATAAGGTCACTGAGTGTTGTGGGGCTAGGTTGTTAATGATCTTGAAGGTGATGAGAAGGATTTTGTATGTTAACCTGCAGTGAATTGGAAGCCAGTGGAGTTCCTTGAGTATCGGGGTAATATGGTCTGATCTTGTTAAACCACATAGAACACGCGCAGCCGCATTCATGGCGAGTTGCAGCGGATTAAGGGTGTTCTTGGGGAGTCCATAAAGGGCCACATTTGCGTAATCAAAATGTGGAAGAATGAGGGCCTGGAAGATGGTCCTGAAGTCATTGTGGGGTAACATGGGCCTGAGGTGCCTTAGTGTTCTAATTTTGTTGTAAACAGCTCTGGTGGTGTTTCGTATGTGCTCCTTAAAGTCGAAATGCTGATCAAGAGTAATCCCTAAGTAGCGAATGGAAGGTTTACTAGGGAGTTCAGCATCTCTTACTTTTAAGGAGGATGGAGGTGAGAAATCTTTGTTCCTTGAAATGAAGAGAACTTCCGTCTTCTTGAAATTTATGCGGAGATTTTGGGATAGTAACCAGTCAGTAATGGCGTTGAAACAATTGATAAGGATGGAGAAGTCTGGTTGTTTGATTTTGAATGGTGTAAATAGCAGGACGTCGTCTGCATAGATTAGAGTGGAGATATTGAAGGAGCGAATGATGTCACATATCGGCTGCATGTAGACATTGAACAGCAGTGCGGACAGGGAGGAGCCCTGCGGAACACCTTGGAGTTGGCGAAAAGGCGTGGAAGTGGTGGAACCAACCCTGACATGCTGCCAACGATCTGATAGATAAGACCTACACCATTCCCAGGCGAGGCCACGGATGCCCTTCTCCTGGAGACGAGTGAGAAGTTGATTGTGGTTAACGGAGTCAAAGGCAGCGGAGATATCTAGGAAAATGAGAGCGAATCCATTTTCAACCTTGTCTAGTCCTCTGTTCAAGGTGTTGGTTAGGGTGGTAAGGAGAGTTTCTACACCGTGAGACTCCCTGAATCCGTGTTGAGAGGAGTCGAGAGGTGCCACCTCATCGATGTGGTGTTGAATCTGCTGCTGAACAACCTTCTCTATTATCTTGGACAGTATAGGTATACTGGAGATTGGTCGGTAGGAGTCAGTTTTTAGTGGGTCAAGTCTGTTATTCTTCAGAAGTGGTCTTATTGATGTTTGTTTGAGGAAAGTGGGGAAACAGCCTGTTTTAAATGAGAGTTTAATGATGTTGATTAGAATTGAGCTAAGTTCAACTCGCAGAGTTCTGATCCAGTATGCTGGGCAGGGATCACTTGGAGCTGTAGAAGTGTTGATGATGGCGATGAGGTCTTGGATGTTTTTCTCTGTTGGAGTTGTGAACATTGTGATAGGTGGAATTGAGGAGAGTGTATAGCTGGGAGTGGTTGCTGAGACTGTGTCTGTTATGGAAGTTTTAGATTGGAGGTAGTCAGCATATGCTTGGGGGGAGATAGATTCAAGTTGGGAAGGTGACGGTTCTTTGGTTAGGGATTTTACTAAGCTGAAGAGGTCTCTAGGTTTGTTTAGAGAGCGGAGAAGGAGTTTGGCATGGTATTCGCTCATCCTGAGGTATATGGTTTCACGGTGGAGTTTAAGGCTGGATAAGTATGTTTCTTTGTCGATTTCGGATCGGGATCTTCTCCATTTTCTTTCAAGTTTCCTAAGGGAGAGGAGGGATGACCGCAGATCTGATGTAAACCAAGGGGCTTGATGTCTTCTTCCTTTAGGTCTCTTGGGAGCTAATGATTTGTCTATAGCTGGTAGTTGAGCAAAAGTTTTCAGCGTGATGTTCCAATTGGTGATTGCTTCTTCAAGGTTCAGAGGCATTGGATTGAGCTTAGGTAAGGCAAGTTTAACGAACTCTTCTTTATCAAGTGTTCTAAAGTGAGAAGTAGTTCTGGATTCTGTACTGGAGTCATTGGAGGAGAAATGTGTAAGATGGGTGGGTATCTGGAACGTGATTAGCTTGTGATCTGACCAAGGAATGGGGGTGATATCCATGTTTAGGTTGGCCTTCTGGTTGATAGCGGATTGAGGAGCAAAAATTAGGTCAAGTGGATTTCCTTTAAGATGAGTGGAGGTGTTTACTATTTGCTCAAACCCAAGTGTTTGCATAGCTTCTAGGAAGGCATCCGCTTGGATGGACTGTAGGGAGGGCAAGTTAAAGTCTCCAAGTAGCCAGTTGGGGTTGCGAGGGTTAGTTGGGTTGCAGGCTAGGTCAATAAAGGTAGAGATGATCTCAGGTGGAGAGGAGGGGGATCTGTAAACAAGGTTTATGGTAATTTCCTTGTTGGCAATGGTGATTATGTCCGTGTGTATGGTGCTCATGGCTGTGAGTAGTTGAAATCCGAGTTCAGTTTTTGCAAGTATAAAGACTCCGCCACCCTTCCGATTGACCCTGTGGCAGGTATGAATGGAGAAGTTTGGGGGGATTAGTTGGTTTATGAGGGCTGTATCGGTGTCTTTGAGCCACGATTCTGTCACCATGAGGAGATCCAGGTCATGGACAGCTATTAGGTCAGGGATGACTGGCCATTTTTTGCGTACTGATCGTGAGTTTACAAGGGCACATTTCAGAAAGCGTTGTGGATCTGGTTTCTGTTTGGGATTGTCAGGATGATTAAGGGCTACGTACAGAAGATGGGAGTGTCTGGAGTGGTGTGGGGGGCTGGTATCAGGGTAGAAGGGGTTAGAATGATTCCTCTTGCCCAGGTAGGGTAGGGTAGAGATGTGATATTGCCCAGCTGAGAGGGCTATTGAGTGTTGAAAGGTGTTTGCTAGGAGGAATATGGTAGAGAGGGTAAGTAGTGGGATGGCCATGGTGGCTGTTGCGTGGCCTTGAAGTGTGAGGGTGGAGGTGCAGCTTATTTGTGTTGATGCCAGACAGTGTTTAAGAGGGTGAGTCGTTTTTTTGGACAATTACAGTTATCACTACCTTTTTGGAGTGGTATAAGAATGTAATCAGCTGGTAAGTAAGTGTAAATACTGTTACAACTTTCAACTTGAAGCAATGGACATGTAGTAGAAACAATGTAGTAAATATAAGTGTGAGCAATGGAAAACAATGTAACAAATGCAACGTAACAAATGCTGTTAGACTTCCCTACCCACAAGCACTCATTAGTTAGCTAGAGCAGTAAGCAAATAATACATATATGTGACAATATTGCTCAGGTAATTGGTGTTAGGTGGAGTGAGATGGTCATATCTATATGTGTGACTAGCTCTGAGATATTCTTAGATTTATATTTGCACAGTAAGGTTAAAATGCATATGACCTCTGGTTTCCACCGGGGGTTGCTTGATGTTGCAAAATGGAGCAGTCTTGTAGTAAAGGCGGGCTAATTTTTGCTGCCTTGTGGTATTCCGTAGAGGTGTACAAATCGGAGATGAAACAGCTCAAAGTCAGGGGAGCTCAATTTATATGAGTGTCATTGAGGTTACCTTCTGTCGGTGCACTGAAGATCGGTGTTGTTGCCTTGATCTCCTGTCGTGCCACTCCTAAGGGCCACGCCAAAGGGCCCTCTGGCGAGGCCCTCAGGCGCGGGCCCGACCAGGCGCGGGCCCGCCTGGCGGCGGTTCTCTTGTGAAGCTGCCTACAGCTCCTCCCCCTCCCACAGCCCCGACTGGGCCGGAGGTGTTACACGGGAGGGCTGGCTGGCAGAGTCGGCGTCCCCGATCAGAGGGGTAGAAGGGAAGATGGAGCCCTTCCCGCCGGCGGCGGTTCTCTTGTGAAGCTGCCTACAGCTCCTCCCCCTCCCACAGCCCCGACTGGGCTGGAGGTGTTACACGGGAGGGCTGGCTGGCAGAGTCGGCGTCCCCGATCAGAGGGGTAGAAGGGAAGATGGAGCCCTTCCCGCCGGCGGCGGTTCTCTTGTGAAGCTGCCTACAGCTCCTCCCCCTCCCACAGCCCCGACTGGGCCGGAGGTGTTACACGGGAGGGCTGGCTGGCAGAGTCGGCGTCCCCGATCAGAGGGGAAGAAGGGAAGATGGAGCCCTTCCCGCCGGCGGCGGTTCTCTTGTGAAGCTGCCTACAGCTCCTCCCCCTCCCACAGCCCCGACTGGGCCGGAGGTGTTACACGGGAGGGCTGGCTGGCAGAGTCGGCGTCCCCGATCAGAGGGGAAGAAGGGAAGATGGAGCCCTTCCCGCCGGCGGCGGTTCTCTTGTTGCCGTTGTCACAGAAATGTGATCCTCCACTGCCAACACCGCCTCATTCTACTGCTGCTCAGATGAGTGGTTTGTCTTGGTCTGGCACCTCAACCGAGTCCTGTCTATCTTGGAGACCCTGCCAGACGTTCAGCTACTGATAGCTTAGCTTTCAGCATCACTGATGCGCACAAGCCCTCACAGCACGACAAGCTGCATAGCAAGTGAGGGGGATGGACCATACTGGTCTTTATCTACCATCACATACTATGTTACTATGTTACATCTGTCTCATTCCTTTGCTAGCATCCTATCTAGTACTACTACTTCTGATCATTTGTATAGTGCTAGAAGACATACGCAGTGCTGTAGAGACACTTATAAAAGACGGTCCCTGCTCATCAGAGCTTACAATCTAGTCAAGACAGACAACACAACAGCTGAGGATACATCTAGGGAAATGGTAAGGAAACACATAGGAAACTAAGTGGATCAGGATCTAAATGCCTCGAAGAGGTGAGTTTTCAGCCTGGATCTGAAAAGGGCCAAAGATGAAGCCTGACGTATAAACTCATAAGGAGCAGCAAGGTGGAAGAATCAAAGTCTGGTGTTGGCAGTAGAAAACAAGGGCACAGAAAAAGAGATCTGCTAGGAGTTCCTGAGGGGAAGTGTAGGGAGAGGTAAGAGAGGAAAGGTAGTGAGGAGCAGCAGAATGAGTGCATTTATAGGTCACTAGGAGAAGTTTGAACTGGATACGGAAATGGATAGGGAGCCAATGAAGTGACATGATAAAAGGGGTTATATGAACATATCGAGGCTGGCGGAAGATTAGCCAAGCAGCTGAGTTCTGAACAGATCGAAGGGGAGAGAGGATTCAGAGGAAGACCAGCAAGGAGGAGGTTGCAATAGTCTAGACAGGAGGTGACTAAAGAGTGGATAAATGTCTTAGTAGTGTGTTCAGAAAGGAAGGGGTGAATTTTGCTGATGCTATAGAAAAAGCAACAACAGGTTTTAGCTATCAGTTGGATGTGTGTGGAGAAGGAGAGGGAGGAGTCAAAGAGAACTCCAGGGTTGCGAGCCAAGGAGACAGGGAGTAGAAGAGTGTCATCCACAGAGATAGAGAAAGGAGGAAGGGAGGAGGTGGGTTTAGGGGGAAACAAGATGCTCATTTTGGCCATGTTCAACTTCAAACGGCGGTGAGACATCCAGCCAGCAATGTCTGATAAGCAGGCAGAGATCAGGGCCTGGATTGCCAGAGAGATTTCAGGTGTACAGATGTAGATCTGAGAGCCATCAGCATAAAGATGGTACTGAAAACCATGTGAGGAGATGAGCAACCATGGGTATAGAGAGAGATAAGGAGTGGGCCCAAGACAGGTCCTTGGAGCACACCACTGAGAGCAGGATGGCAATAGAGGAGAATCACAAGAACAAACACTGAAAGTGCGATGGGAGAGATAAGAAGAGAACCAGGATAGCACAAACCAGAAGGGCAATACTCAAGCCATGCAGGCTTCTTGAGAATAGTACAACTGTGCGAGCAAAAGCAAATGCTCCCGTGGCTATGCTGAACATTAATGTAGCCAGGGGAGCAAAAGCAAATGCTCCCGTGGCTATGCTGAACATTAATATAGCCAGGGGAGCAAAAGAAAATGCTCCCGTGGCTGTATTAATCTTTAAAACAGTCATGACTTCGGAAGCAGAAACTAGGCTGGGAGCAAGCCGGTGAGGCTGGCTTTCTGCTCCACTATTGTAGTGAGTCCTGAGCCAGTGCCTCACTGACTCACCTCTTAAGCCGGCCCTGTGTAGAAAGATTCCAGTGGGATAGATCATTTATTTCCTGGGTCAAAGCAATGTCTTTCTCGGCAGCGCACACAGAGGTCATTCATGACCCAGTCTCCCGTTAGCATATTTGGGAGATAGATATCAAGTAGTGATGTACACTTTCTGGGTCGACATTTTCAAACACAAGGATCAAGATGCTTCAAGCCCAAAGGGCTGGTTCCTTGAGGTGATGGCCAAAAAAATTCAGAAGGAGTAAGACCAAGATTAAAATCATCAAATCTAGTGAAACCAAAGATTAAGCGACCTCATCTTAACTTCTCAAATCTTTGCTCCATGAATTAAGCGAATGCTTTTCCCACCACTTGTCAGCCTCTTGCCCTTAATTGCATTTCTTTGGTTTATGGGGTATCTTTAAAAGCATGTTGTTTGGGAAATGTAAATCTTAGGACTTATTATGAGTTCCATTAGCTGTGCAACAGAGGAAACCTTTCAGCTTAATTACCACCATTTGCATTTTAGATCTTATAATAATTACTATTCGGTTTAGTTCTTTAGATGTATTAGCAGGAAAGAGCGGCTTAGGAACTGAGGTCCGGTTCAGTGGCCCTGCAAGCTGCTGTACCTTCTACTGTTTGCAAAATTCATGAGCAATTGACATCAAAGATTTCTATCCCTGGATATTTCCTAAACCTATAACATTCTTGCTAAGTGGAGCCCAAAGGGGGAGGTAGATGTTAATGAGGACCTTAGGACATTTTAAAAGCGAATAAGCAAATGAAGACATCTTTAAGCTTTCCCAAGCCAGTATCGCCCAGAGTCCGCCATCCTACTGTAGCCAGATTTGTACACGTTTTCAGATATCTCACTGGAATTGAAAAATGTCTCCCAGCGTCGTGATTCTGAAACATCGCCTTGATCCCGTGGGTTGAGAGGTTTCAGTACGCCAAGGACTGGTTTTCCTTTCCTGACACTTTGGTGCACATGGGACAACCTGAAGTTTAAACTTGACTCTTCATATGTGTTTATGAATGACCTCTGCCTTTAGGTAGGATTCAGTCAGTTCCAGAGTGTTTGTTTTAGTGACCTTTTCCGTCTTCCGACTGCAGTATCTGATGGAGCCATTACTATCCATTTTATTTTAGACTATTTATTTTTCTCTTTTTATTCCCATCCTCAGTCATTTATCCTATCATGAGATGAAATTCCTTTCCTACTCTTCTCTCTTATTAATATTCGCAAACCACTCTGCTGTCCCTGATCTAAGGTGGGCTGATTAGTTCTTAATAGACATAAATCTGTGATCTAGCTGGTTTCACTGACATAGCTATGGTTATATTAGTCTCTTCTTGTTGCCCCCCCCCCACCCCCACCTTATCTAGTGTTTGTGTTGTCTGGTTTGTCTTCTTGTCCTTTCTCTGGTTTCCCCCTTTTAGTCATTTTGAATTCTTGTTTGTCCACTTCTTCGATATCAGTTGGATGTTTTTCAGATAAATATTAAACATTAATAGGGTAATTTTATAAAAGTCTATGCAGCTAATGTACATTGAAATGTGTGTATTTGAGGCCTGTTTTATAAAGTAAAATATAGGTATACTTTACTTTACAAAATAGGGGTGTAAAGACGCACCATATTCTAATTGCCCGTGCCTAGATTTTTCAAAAACACATGTAACATAGTAGCATAGTATATGACGGCAGATAAAGACCAGCATGGTCCATCCAGTCTGCCCAGCAAGGTGATGTAAGTTGTATTACTTTATAGCTTATGTATGTGAATTTCTGCTCCGTCCCGGTGCATGCCCACAATGAAAGTAAGCGTGATAGGATTTACGTGCGTACTTGCAGCATAGCGACCGACTAAAGCACACGTGTAAGTGCACATTTACGTGCGCAAGTCCTTTAAAATAGGGACGTGTACATGGAAACAACGTGGAACTTTACACAACTCCTTTATAAAATCAGCCCCTAAACATCAATGACCCTCCCCTCTCCCTGAATTTTGAGAAAGTAAAGGAAAAGGTTTTATTCAGCTGTCAGCTCGAACCAAAGCTTCCAAAACAGAGGGCAGACATTGCAGACACCTGTAGCGTCATGTGATCTATCAGTGGGTAACGGGTAAGAACAGAGAGATCGACAGAGGGCATGCAAATTTGTTAGCGCTCACTGATGGGCAGAGATTGCACACCACTGTCATTTACACGCACAAAGGATAATATCATTCCACAGGTGAGAGGTATATATGTTGGAAAATGTGCTGGAGATTGTGAGAGGGTTTCAGGACTGTTCACTGGAGAGGCAGATGCCCTCACCCTGACCTATATGACAGGGAAAGAACTCTGGCTAACTGCCTGAGGTAACTCTGATAACCTTTTAAAGGGGAGGCTTGCACAATCTCTTCTCCCTAACATCTGATATGACTTTTGGTCCCTGGCTGAGATGAGAAGCAGCAAACTCTCCAGGCAGAAAGATGCATGGCAGTAGAGACAATGAGCGCAACAGCGTCCCCTGCAGGTGGAAGAAGGCTTAGCAGTCCCGAGACGGGAAGCCTAACAGCGACTGTCTCCAGGTGAAAGGAGGAAGGGCAGCAGAGATGCTGAGCCTAGCAGTGACCCCTCTAGGCAGAGACAGTTCAGGACAGGAATGTCAGAATTCCTATAGGACCTAGATCAGCCCCCAGTCCAGTTGCCCTCCAGTAGATGGCTTAGACATATTTGAAGGGAACGGGGGAGGATAGCTGGTAATAGAGCATGGTTCTCCTAGCTAACTGGCATTACTACATAAGGATTAGTATGCCTAATTTATCCGAATGATTAACTGGTACTGTGTAGGGATATATAAGAGATTATTTTGCAGTTCTACTGAATGGTTAATGCCTTAGGGGGATTAGTACTTGAATTGTTTAACTGCACTGATGATCTTGTATATAAGTTGTATTACTTTATAGCTTATGTATGTGACTTTCTGCTCCGCCCTGGTGCATGCCCACAATACAAGTAAGTATGATAGGATTTACGTGCGTGCTTAAAGAATAGCGACCGACTAAAGCACACGTGTAATGCATTTCAAAGGATAACACAAAATACCAACCCCACTATAGTGTGGGAAAACGTTTACTCAATAGATAACAGACAACTTCAAAACATCATCACAAACTTAAACACCACCACATCCCCTCTTGACCCATGTCCGGTAGACTGGATCAAGAATGCTAAAACAGAATTATTACCCATAATACTAAACATTGTAAACCATTCTCTAACACAAGGAAACATGCCAACAGAACTAAAAAGATCTTTAATACGACCTATACTAAAAAACAAATCACTAAACAATGCAGATCCATCCTCATTCAGACCCATATCCAGTATACCCTTTCTAGCCAAAATTATTGAAAAATCTGTACAATACCAATTGCAAGACCACATAGATAACACAAATGCACTTGATGCTCAACAATATGGTTTTCGTCAATCGCATCGAGTAGAAACACTGCTTCTAGTATTATTCGACAGACTCTATAAAGGCATTGAAAACTGCAAAAAAATGTTTGTCCTAATTTTCATCGACATATCTGCAGCCTTTGATTCAGTGAATCATAAGATCCTCATTGAAAGACTAGAAACAATAGGTATAAATGGAACCCCCCTAAAATGGTTCTCGTCTTATATATCCAACAGGATACAACAAGTATATTTTGATAGAAACCTATCCAATACCTTCCCACAGACACAAGGTATCCCACAGGGCTCAGCACTATCCGCTATATTTTTATCCGCTTTAAGTATTTAAAGGTCTGGACAGGGGAGATATGATTCAGACCTTTAAATACTTAAAGAGAAATGATGAACAAACAAACCTCTTCCAAAGACGGGGACCTGTAAAACTAGAGGGCATAACATGAAACTGCAAGGGGGTAAATTGAAAGGCAATGTCAGGAAATATTTTTTCACTGAAAGGGTGGTGAATGCTTGGAATGCCCTCCCGATGGAAGTGGTAGGGGCGAACACAGTGACGGAATTCAAAAAGGCATGGGACAAACACAGAGGATCCCTTTACAGAAATAGGAAAAAAACAAAATAAACGGTACCATCTAACTTCTGAACCATATAACGTCTCAACAAATAGGGATGTCCTACATGGAGTGGTGGGTTTACCCCTGAACAAGGATATGGGGAGGGGTGGCCTGCGCGGAGCGACAGGTGCACCTACTCTTGCCATCTTGCTGGGCAGACTGGATGGACCATGCTGGTCTTTATCTGCCGTCAACTACTATGTTACTATGTTACTATGTATATTATTCAACTTATATCTAAAACCAATTTGCGGAATATTCCAGAAACACAAAATTGACTATGCGGATGATATAATGCTTTATACTCAATTGGATATATGTAACCCTGATTACAGTCACATAGAAAATTGCCTTAATGAAGCACAACAATGGCTCCAACAAAACAATATGCTTATCAATCACAAAAAAACTGAAGTTATGTTTATCTCTAAAAATCTGGAGTTTAAACACCCCCCTACAATCATATTAAATAATACTACTTATAACACAAAACAAGAACTAAAGTACCTAGGTGTCACACTAGATAGCACACTTAACATGGAAACCCACCTAAGACTTTTAAATAGAACCATCTTCTACAAACTAAGAACTCTACAGCCATTACGTAACATCATTGAACTATCAGACTTTAGATCAATAATACAAGCAATCATAATGCCACATCTAGACTACTGTAATGGCATACTTCAAGGCCTGCCCAAAAAAACAACAAACATACTTCAGATGGCACAAAATGTAACAGCCCGAATCCTAATGAACGTACCCTTCTCTGATCACATCACACCTATCCTAAGAGAACTTCACTGGTTACCTATACATGCACGTATACGATACAAAATAATAATTACAACATTCAAACTAATACACAATTCTGCCCCATCTCATCTTGCTACTCTCATAATGCCGCAAACTACAAACAGGAAAAGACGTACTCACAACCTAAATATACTACACACCCCCCTCTCTATTTGCAAAACAAAGGCATTCACTAGCAATAGAGCATTCACATACACTGCTCCAACACAATGGAACAAACTCCCCGACAACTTAAGAGCTATCAAAGATCTCACATCATTCCGTAAAAGCCTTAAAAAACATCTATTTCAAGAATACTTCAATCAGTCAGAAATAACATAGAGTAATTCCGTGATGAAAACAATCAAAGGGAGATATTCTTCCACTTCTACCAGTTAGTTCCCCCAAGTCCACGAAGAATCAAAATAATGAACCTACTTATATTATCTACACAAATAATGTATATAGTTAATCAAATTCAATTTTTCACTTTTAATGTTCAAATGTTATGATCCTACTGTTTTATGTAACTGCTAATCTTTGCAGAGTTAATTGTTAACTGTAAACCGCTGCTGATCACTGGAAGGAGCGGTATAAAAATGTGCTCAAATAAATAAAAATAAATAAATAAATAAGTGCACAACAAGAGACTGTACTGTGCTGATGGACTACATCACTCTGTTGCAGGGAACAGAATCCTAAGTGAAAATTTCAGGCAGTATGTGGATACGCATTTAAACTAGAAAAAGGGGGTGACGGATGGGGAAGGTCAAGTTCTGGACATCACTCCCTGCAAAAGCAGAAAAACATCAGAAACAGCCACACTTTTAAACCACACATCAAAAACAAGTAGGAAGAAGTGGGCAGAACAAAATTAATGCAAAATACACACAAGCCAGGTAAATGCTAGAAAGCAATGAGCACAAATGCTCGAAGCTTAGCCAACAAAGTTCGGACCCAGAAGCCTTAATGGTGGAAATGGACTTGGACATTGTGGCCATTACAGAAACATGGCTAAACGAATTGCATGATTGGGATATAGCCATAGCTGGCTATAATCTATTCAGAAGAGACAGAGAAAGTGGAAAAGGAGGAGGAGTAGTCTTGTATGTCAAAAGCAAAATTAAAGCTACTGAAATGCAGGGGGCATGGGGAAACGAAGAAGCACTGTGGATTGTGTTGGAAAGAGGAGATGGCACTGTCATCCATACTGCTGTAGTCTACAGACCTCCAACTCAAATTGAAGAGCTAGATAACGAATTTATTATAGATATTGCCAAAATAGCCACAAAGGGGGAAGCGATCATATTGGGTGACTTTAATCTACCCGATGTGGATTGGATAACTCCTTCTGCAAATCTAGAAAGAAGCAAAACAATTGTGGATACTCTCCAAGATGCGTTACTTAGACAAATGGTGATGGAACCAACCAGGGAAAGCTCAACGCTGGATTTAGTGCTCACCAACGGTGATAGCGTGTCGAATGTCTGGGCGGGTGCCCCTGTGAGCAACAGCGATCATCACACGGTATGGTTTGAGATAAAAGCCAAGGTGCAGTCCAATCATAGCAAGCGCAAAGTCCTAAACTTCAAAAACACTGATTTCAATAAAATGGCCGAGTACCTAAAGGAGGAGTTGGCAGGGTGGAAGGAGATAAGGGAAGTAGAATTGCAATGGGCTAAACTAAAGGAGGCAATAAAAGCGGCAACAGATAAATATGTAAGTAAAGTAAATAAAAACAAGAGGAGAAGGAAACCTATTCGGTTTTCCAAAGAAGTGGCTGCTCAAATAAAGGCAAAAAACACAGCTTTCGCAAAATTCAAAAGCTTGCAAACAGAGGAACAAAGAAATGAATACAAGATCAAACTCAAAGAGACAAAAAGAGAAATAAGGATAGCAAAATCAAAGGCAGAGGAAAAGATGGCTAAAGATGTTAAGTGTGGCAAAAAAACTTTCTTCAGGTATATTCGGGAAAGGAAGAAGATCAGAGGTGGAATTGCAGGACTCAGAAGTGCTAGGGAAGGACTCGTGGAAAGTGACACTGAAAAAGCGAAATTGCTAAACAATTACTTCTGCTCCGTTTTTACTAAAGAAAATCCTGGAGAAGGACCACCTGTGACTCCCAAATATAAAAATAGGAATGAAGTAGATACCACACCATTCACAGACGATGAAGTGTTAGAACAACTTGCAAAACTGAAAGTGGACAAGGCCATGGGAATGGATGGGATACATCCCAGGATACTGAAAGAGCTCAGAGAGGTTCTTGCAGGGCCGTTAAAGGATGTTTTCAACAGATCCTTGGTAACAGGAGAAGTGCCTCAAAACTGAAGAATGGCTGAAATCGTATCTCTACACAAAAGTAGTAACAGGGAAGAAGTGTCAAACTACAGGCCTGTGAGCCTTACCTCGGTGGTGGGAAAAATAATGGAGGCACTCCTGAAAGAGCAAATAGTGAACTTTCTCAAAACCAACAGCTTGCAAGATCCGAGGCAACATGGTTTTACCGAAGGACGATCTTGCCAAACAAATCTGATTGAGTTCTTTGACTGGGTGACCAGAGAACTAGATCAGGGGCATGCGATGGATGTCATCTACCTGGATTTCAGCAAAGCCTTTGATACTGTTCCTCATAGGAGGCTTATCAATAAACTCAGGAGCTTGGGGATGGGTCCCAAGGTGGTAAACTGGATCAGAAATTGGTTGATTGACAGGCGACAGAAGGTGATGGTACATGGAGCTCACTCGGATGAAAGGACGGTGATTAGCGGGATGCCCCAGGGTTCGATCCTGGGCCCGGCACTGTTCAATGTATTTGTGAGTGATATAGCTGTAAGACTGAATGGAAAGGTCTGTATTTTTTTGCAGATGACACGAAAATTTGCAAAAGAGTTGACTCCCCCGAGGGAGTGATTAACATGAGGAAAGATCTACAAAAGCTGGAAGAATGGTCTAATGCTTGGCAGTTAAGATTTAATGCAAAGAAATGCAGTGTCATGCACTTGGGTAGCAGAAATCCAAGTGAAATGTATGTGATAGGGGGCGAGAGGTTGGTGTGCATGGATCAGGAGAAAGACCTTGGTGTGATTATTTCTGTAGATCTCAAGGTGGCAAAACAGTGCGACAAGGCGGTGGCAAAAGCCAGGAGGATGTTGGGCTGCATACAAAGAGGAATTACCAGCAGAAAGGAAGAGGTACTAATGCCACTGTATAAGTCACTGGTGAGGCCTCACTTGGAATACTGTGTTCAGTTTTGGAGACCGTATCTTGCAAAGGATGTAAAAAGAATGGAAACTGTTCAGAGGAAGGCGACCAAAATGATTTGGAGCCTGCGTCAGAAGCCTTATGAGAAGAGACTTGAAGACCTGAATATGTACACTTTGGAGGAGAGGAGGGACAGGGGAGATATGATTCAGACCTTTAAATACTTAAAGAGAAATAATGAACAAACAAACCTCTTCCAGAGACGGGGAAGCTGTAAAACTAGAGGGCATAACATGGAGCTGCAAGGGGGTAAATTGAAAGGCAATGTCAGGAAATACTTTTTCACTGAAAGGGTGGTGGATGCTTGGAATGCCCTCCGATGGAAGTGGTGGGGGCAAATACAGTGACGGAATTCAAAATGACATGGGACAGACACAGTGGATCCCTTTACAGCAAAAGGATAACATCAAAATAAACTGAATACTGGGCAGACTGGATGGGCCATGCTGGTCTTTATCTGCCGTCATTTACTATGTTACTATATATAAACTTATGGAACTTAATAAAGCTTGTAAATATTGCCAGCCCACCTTCTTCACAGTCACATGTTTTGGAGGTTCCTGTCAGGAAGGGAGGGAAATCCCCAGGGCTGACGCAAGGAGATCAGGTGCCCTCTTGTGCCCCCCTGTAGGGCCTATTGCTGTGCAGCTGCCCCTCTCCGGGACCTACAGTAGTGGCAATGGCCGTAAATAGCCCCCTCTGATGCCCTCTGACACCCGATGCTGACTTCCTGCTTGCGGTTAGAGAGGCAGAAGCACACAACCCCGCTGCTGCAGGTCCCAAGAGGTGAAACAGTGGTGGCAATGGGCACTCCTGGAGGGCAAACACTCTAGGCAGCTGCCTAGTTTGCCTGATGGTAGCACCAGACCTGAAAATCCCACCCGCTAGCACTCTTCTTCTTCTTCACATGGAGGCAGCAGGCACCAAACCTTCAAGGACCATTGGAGCTTGCCTGAAAGGAACCCACTAGGTCGGCCCTGGACCCAGGGACACCTGCTAGAGGGCGCTACATCAAGCTAAGGGAGTGCAGTGGTATTTGGATACAAGAGATGGTATTTACTGTGAGAAGAGTCAGTTCCTCACTGTTTCCATAGTACTATATTTCAGATAAATCCCTTTTCTTCCTTCCTATCCATATGTGCCAATCGGACATTTGCTCTTCTTTCATCAGCAGTATAGCTGTGATGTCCCAAAGATTGCACCTCAGCTCTTGCCTCCTTGCAGTCCATCTTCTCGGATTTAGCTAGGCCTTTTTAGTATTTATTTATTTATTAAAATATCAAGGGTACTTGCAGGTACATCAAGAGCTAAACATATAACCCCAGTCATGATGGATCTCCACTGGCTTCCACTTCAGGCTAGAATCCAGTATAAGTCCCTAGTACTAACATTCAAAGCCCTAAGGAACCAGATCACCTCACCCATCAGCAAACTCATTCAAAGACGGCCGTTCAACAGGATCAGGAGATCTAATCAAGCAAACACTCTAGAGATCCCCGATATTCTAACTAAGTGCAAAAAGGCTACTGCCAATAGAGCCTTCTCCCTATTTGCACCCATGACCTGGAATGCCCTCCCCACTGAGCTCCGTTCCACCCCAGACCTATTGTCATTTAGAAAACATAAGAACATAAGAACATAAGATATGCCATACTGGGTCAGACCAAGGTCCATCAAGCCCAGTATTCTGTTTCCAACAGTGGCCAATCTAGGTCATATGTACCTAGCAGTTTCCCCAAGGGACACAGGTTCCACAATGCTTGTATTGGTTCAAGCATTGATATCCTGGGTCCCTTCTTAATAATGGCTTATGAACCTTTCCTCCAGGAACTTGTCCAAACCTTTTTTAAACCCAGCTACACTAACAGCCTTTACTACATCCTCCGGTAACAAATTCCAGAGTTTGATTACACGTTGAGTGAAAAAATATTTTCTCTTATTAGTCTTAAATAGTTTACCCTGTAGCTTCATTGCATGTCCCCTAGTCTTTCTATATTCTGATAAGGTAAACAATCGATCTATGTCTACCCGTTCCACTCCGTTCATTAATTTATAGACTTCTATCATATCTCCCCTCAGCCGTCTCTTTTCCAGGTTAAAGAGCCCTAACCTTTTTAGCCTTTCTTCATAGGAGTATCCTTCCATCCCCTTTACCATTCTGGTGGCTCTTCTCTGAACCTTTTCTAATAACTCTATATCCTTTTTAAGATACGGCGACCAGAATTGCACACAATATTCAAGGTGCGGTCTCACCATGGAACGATATAGAGGCATTATAATATCCTTTGTTTTATTTTCCATTCCTTTCCTTATTATTATATTAAACCGCACTGATTTTAATAGCACGGTATATAAGAGAAGTAAATAAATAAATAAATAAATGTATAGCTCACACTATCCAATACCCTAGGCAAGGTACAACAAACACACATTAAATGCTTCACGAAAAAAACAATATAAGATATACTTTCTCCTTTAAATATTTACTCAACAATGTACTTCCTACAAATATCTACTGAAAAGAAGCTTCTACATCACTCATCAAAAGCCATAGGAAAGAAGTGAGCCTTTAACTTCCTAAACGCAAGTACATCAGTAAGTGTCCTTAATTCAAGGGAAAGAGAGTTCCCTAATCGAGGGGAAGCAATAGGACATGGCCAAGAACACACCTCATTCAGAGAAACCAAGAGATTTGTGTTTGATTCCCACTGAAACTCCTTGTGGCCTTGGGCAAGTCACTTAACCCTCCATTGCCTCGGAAGAAAGGCCTGGCAATCTACTTCTGGTCACACTGCCAAGAAAACACAGGAGCTTCTGGCAGGGCTGTACCGAGAGTGAAATGCGCCCTGTGTGACTTGCACATCGAGCGTATGCCCCCCCCCTCCTGCACCTCCATCTAGCCACTTTATGGGGGCGGGAGAGAAGAGGCGCGCACCCGATGTGCAAGTCGCCGGAACACTAAGCAGGTCTGGTCCCTCCTGGAGAGACCAGACCTGCTTAGTGTGCCGGCGAGAAGACTTAAGGGGCGCATTTCAGCTCTCTGCTGCTGCCTGCCGCTGAAAAAGTCTTAGCGCCCTGTGTGGCCGCACCACTCGCGCAGGGCTCGGTACGGTCCTGGCTTCTGGGTCACCAGGAGTCAGCATTGACTTGAAGGCACACATTGCATTTGTATTAAGGATAATTCTCTCTCTCTAAACCTTAAGACATATGCAATGGTGATGCATGGGATTAAAGCATTCACACCACCGAGTGATTTACAGCTTGGTGACGAGCATATTAAGGTAATTCCTGAAATTAGATGTTTGGGGGCCGATATTGAAAACAATTAATTTTGTTGTGATTATTCATTGGGTTTTCATGGCAAGATATGGAAGTAGATTGCCAGGCCTTTCTTCCGTGCAGGTAATGTAAGTGTTGTTGCCATTGGTACAGGAATGTGATCCTCTACTGCCAACCCTGTTCCATTCTGCTGCTGCCCAAATGGGAGGTTTGTCTTAGTCTGGCACCTCAGCTGAGACCTGTCCATCATGGGAGACCCTGCCAGAAGTTAAGCTATTGATAGCTTAACTCTCAGCATCACTGATGCACACAAGCCCTCGCAGCACGACAAGCTTCAAACTATTGAAAACAATGCTGTTACCATATTACAAGGCTCTGCCAGAACATTTGGAAGACAACATCATGGCAAACTGACTGGAAAAGATCTGTGTTCATATCAATACTAAAGAAAGATGATCCGACTGATTTTGGAAATTATCGCACAATTGCTGTGATCCCACATGCCAGCAAGATTCTACTCAAGATCATTCAGTGGGGACTGCAAGCATACTTGGAACAAGAACTGCCTGAAATGCAAGCAGGGTTCAGGAAAGGGCGAGGAACGAGAGACACCACTGCGGATGTGAGATGGATCCTTGAAAAGAAAAAGGAATACCAATACTAAAGAATTATAATGTGAGACCACCAAGTAACAATAAGTACAGAATATCCGAATGGTATATTAAAGAACGAAAAAGAAGACCTAAATATGGAGAAGACGAGGGACAGGGGAGACATGATTCAAACCTTTAAATACTTAAAGAGTATTAATGGACAAACAAACCTCTTCCAAAGACAGGGAGGCTGTAAAACTAGAGGGCATAACATGAAGCTGCAAGGGGGTAAACTGAAAGGCAACGTAAGGAAATACTTTTTCACTGAAAGGGTGGTGGATGCTTGGAATGCCCTCCCGATGGAAGTGGTGGGGGCAAACACAGTGACAGAATTCAAAATGGCATGGGACAGACACAGTGGATCCCTTTATAACAACAGGATAAAATCAAAATAAACATAACTATCTCTTACATCTGAACAAATAGGGGTGACCTACACAGACTGGTGGATACACCCCTAAACAAAGGCATGGGGAGGGTGATCTGCACAGAGTGGCAGGTGCACCTACTCTAGCCACCATGCTGGGCAGACTAGATGGACCATGCTGGTCTTTATCTGTTGGCATATACTATGTTACTATGTGTTGAAAAAAAATGGCATACAACTCGCTTCTCTGAAGCCAAGGATGAATATCAAGCCCAACTCATGGAGTATAGGCAACAATTGGATCTCTGTAAAAGATTATACTACACTTCCAGAATACAAAAGCAGTATCTACTTCTCGTCTGGCCAGCGACGCGGACAGACGTGGGTGAGCACAGCTCTCTCACCTCCCTGCAACTTCGCTGATTTAAAGCTGGTCTCTGCAAGCCGAGGGTGATGGAAAGCTTGGGAAATGCCAAAGACAGTAAAGCTTAAGGCTACCAAGATGCTCTGAGAGCTTTATGGAACTAAGTTAAAGACAGTGCATGCATCAGGAGAGATGGGCTCACAGGAGCCATCACCAAGCTCATCAATAGTGAGCGAACTGGACGAAGGCGGGTCTGAGATGAACATCGAGCTGTCTCAAGTCCTTGGAGAGATCCGTGCTGCCAAGAAAGAGATAATTGACACTGTTCTGCACAAAAGCTTTGAAAAATTTGGAGCGCTTGGAGTCGGGAAGGACGAGGCAGAGACCAGACTAGGAGTTTATTTATTTATTTAGCATATATTTGTATACCGCTACTTCCAGCGATCAGGAGCGGTTTGATTATGTAACGGAGATTGTCAGATCAAAGACAAATTTCAAAAAATTACAGCGTGATTTACAGGATTATGGGGCTTGCTTACAAAGCCGCGGTAGCGATTCGCGATCGTTATCGGAGCCGCGGCCCCATTGAAATCAATGGGGCCGCGGCTCCGATAACGATTGCGAACCGCTACCGCGGCTTTGTAAACAAGCCCCTATATGTCAAGGTTGTCAGATCAAGGGCAAAGCATTTTCACAATATGTACAACGTGATTCACGGGATATGCACAACACACAGTTAGGAAGGGGAGAGAGGAGGATTTACATATATACATTTTACACTTAACTACATTTTGGTTCTGCAGATAATGGTTGATTCATTACTGTTCAGGACATGTTGTAGGCTTGCTGAAATAAGTACGTCTTTAGTTTTTTCCTGAAGTCCATCAGGTCGTTGTTTGAGCGCAGCTCAGGTGGGAGTTGGTTCCAGAGTGTGGGTGCAGTATAGGAGTATGCTCTGTTGCTTGTAGAGGTTTTAACTGATCTAATACTTATTGGTACATGTAGGTTGTTTAGGTTGGTGGTTCTCCTGTTTCTGTTAGCAGGTTGCATGTCGATTAGGTTAGTGAGGAAAGTTGGTGCCAGGTTGTGGATGAGTTTAAAAGTGGTTACTAGGCTTTTGTATTTTATGCAAGCTACGATGGGGAGCCAGTGTAGTTCGACTAGTACTGGTGTGATGGAGGAGTGGCCTAGTGGTTGGGGCAAGGTACTTCAGGCCGGAAGGTCGGGGGTTCAAATCCCACTAGAGGACAGCAACCTTGGGCCGGAAGGACTGGGGTTTCTAGTCCCACAGGTGCTCCTTGTGGTCTTGGGCAAGCCACTTAACCCTCCATAGCCCATGTTCCCTGTAAAATAGTAATCTCCATGTTATAATGCCCTGTTCAATGTAATTTCAGTTTGTTCAATGTAAACTGCACTGATGCAGAATAGCGCGGTATATAAGAGAATGTAAATAAATAAAGCCTGTTTTCATGATGATTCTGGCTGCGACGTTCTGTGCCATTTGGAGTATGCTTAGGGTTTTCTTTGGAAGGCCCTGTAGAATTGCGTTACAGTAATCAAAATGAGGTATGATGAGGGCTTGAGCTACTGTCCTAAAATCGGTAGCTTCAATGATGTTCCTTAGAGGCTGTATAACTCTGAGCTTGTGGAAAATGGCCCTGTTTATTAAGCGGAGGTGTTTTACCATCTTTAGTTCACTATCAAGTGTTAGTCCAAGGTACTTTATTTCATTCTTTGTGTGATAGGTATTCTTGCATAGGGAGATTGTAGCAGGCGGGTTGAACTCCGGTTTTCTTGAAATGTACATGACTTCGGTTTTTTATGGTTTATGGCCATGTTGTTTCATTGAAGCCATGTTTGCATCTCTCTTATGCATTCTTCTAGCTGGGAGTAGTTTGGGTTGTTTGTGTCAAGTTGAGTATACAGCATAATATCGTCAGCGTATATGTGGTAGTTGATTTTATGCTTTTTGAATATTTCTCAGATTGGTTTCATGTACACGTTGAAAAGAAGCGAGGACAGGGCTGAACCCTGTGGTATGCCCTGAGTTTGGGGGAAAGCCTTTGCTTTTTCGTTGCTAAACTATACCTGTTGCATTCTGTTGGAGATATACGATGAGAACCATTTTAGGGGGGTTCCCGATATTCCTATTGCTTCTATTCTGTTTAGGAGTGTTTGATGGTGAACCGTATCAAAAGCCGCTGAGATGTCAATGAATATGAGAATGAACATTTTCTTTTTGTTTTCAATGCCTTTGAGTAGGTTGTCCAGTAGTGCAATAAGCAGAGTTTCGACCCCATGGTGTGGCCTGAAGCCGTATTGGTGTTCGTCTAGTGTTCCGTTGTTGTCCAGGTGGTCTTGTAGTTGCTGTAGGACTGCCTTTTCAATAATTTTTGCTAGTAGTGCTATGCTGGATATTGGGCGATAGGATGCTGGGTCGTCCTTATTGAGTGTTTTATTTTTTAGTATTGGTCTTATGATGGATTTCTTAAGTTGTGCTGGCATGGTTCCCTGTTGGAGTGATTGGTTTACTATATGAGAGATTTGGTGGGCGGTTTCTGCTTTCGTTGCTTTAACCCATGCAGCGGGGCAGGGGTCTAGTGGAGAGGTTGTGGTGTTAATGCTGGCGATTATATTCATGACGTGCTTGTCTCCAATGCTGCAAAAATTGTTCCAGTGGGTGATGTGGGTTTGATTCGTCATCGTGCTAGGTTGTGGCGCGGGGGGGGGGGGGGTTTCGTCCAGGGGTTGTGTGGGTTTAGAGCCCATCTGTGGGTTTAGTTTGCTAGCGTAATGATCTGCTAGGGCTTGGACCTTGATTTTGTCGTTGTATTGATCCTCTTGCGCTGTTTTGGTGAGGGATTTAACCAGGGCGAACAGTTCTCTGGGCTTGTTTAGCAAGTTTGTGTGATGCGTTCGCTTTGACAGGTTGACTTCGTTTTTGTATTTCGAGAGTAGGGTTAGGTATTCTGTTTTGTGTTCGTCGGTTTTGCTTTGTCGCCATTTTCTCTCTATTCTTCATAGTTCTCTCTTTAGTCTGGTCAGAGTTTCTGTGTACCATGGTTCGGTTTTGGACTTGGGTTTGTTTCTTGTTGCTTTCCATTTTGGTTCTGACATCTCTTGAATTCCTGAGTTCCAGCTGGGTATTAGACTGTCGAGGTCAGTGCTTTCCAGATCTATGTGTGATGTGATGGAGCTAATGAGGGCTTCACTGTTGTATTTATTAAAGCTTCTGCGTGTGTGTGTTGGTTGTTCAGATTTTGGGTTTCTAGGTAGCGTGGGTAGGTACATCCTGATCTCAATTTGGTAATGGTCAGACCACGGGACTTGAGTTATTTTTGCTACAGGATTTCTTCCCCTGTCAGGTTGTTGTTCTGTGGGTGTGAATACCATATCCAGGGTGTTTCCTTTGTTATGGGTAGCATCATTTATTATTTGTTTGTAACCAAGTTGTTCCATGGCTTCAAGGAAAGTGTTGGCTTGACATTGTGGTAGTGATGGTAGGTTTAGGTCTCCCAGGATAATTAGGTATTTCCTGATTGCTGTGGTTGAGACGCTTTCTAGTGCTGTAGCCAGTGTCTCAAGATGTGATGATGGGGGTCTGTAGATTAGACAGATTGCTATAGCGTTGTTTTCCACTTTGAGTATGTCGATGTCCTTGGTTGGGCTGTGGGAGGTGCCAGTAAGTGATAAGGAGGATTTGGCTGCAATTAGGAATCCTCCTCCCCTTTTAGTTGCTCGAGGGCAGTTGAATATCTTGTATCCGGGAGTGATTATTTGGTCTGTTATTGCGGCGTCGGCATCTGTGATCCATGTTTCTGTGATGCATAGGAGGTCAGGCTGGTCATCTGTGATGATATTGTGTATGATGTGTGTTTTGTTCCTTATGGATCTGGCGTTGATTAGGGTGATGGTGTAGGAGTCTTGCATCGGCTTGTCTTTCTGTTTGCGTTTGTTTTGTCTTGCTATGTGTTTGATAAGGCTTGTTCTTTGCGGTTTGGGGTTTTGGGGATTTCGTGATGCTGTCTGGTTCACGAAGGGAGGTCTTAGATTTGGTTGTGGCGTGAGATTTTGGTGGGTAGGGTGGAATGGAAAATATTTATTGTATTGATTCTGCTGTGGCAGTGCTGTTATTAAAAGGGGGTGGTAGATGTAGTAGATTGGTCTCATGGTGTAGTACAGGGTATAGTGCAAATTGAGGTTGAGAGTGAGTGTTGGTATAATTAAATACATAGATATTAACAGCAAATATCTGAGGAGCTCCATTTTTGCCTGTTATGTCAGTTGTTACTATGTTGAGAAGTTGTGGAAGATGCACAAACCCATGCACATGGAGAGTTAGTGTGCTTGCAAAAACAGGTGGTCTGGATGGGGGAGAAGATAGAAGATTATGAGAACAGAGACCGGAGATCAAACCTGAGAATCTTCAGGATACCGGAGGGAGAAGAGGGCATGGACCTGTTGACTTTTGTGCGGCATCTCCTGCAAGAGTGCTTCTCTTATTGTCCAGTCCCAGGAAATTATGAACGTGAACGAGCACATTGGGAGCTCTGGCCCCATTCTGAGAAGGATGCACGTCCCAGAGCCTTCATGGATAAGCTGCTCCGGTTTCAGGACCGAGAATATATAATTCGAGCAGCTTG
This sequence comes from Ichthyophis bannanicus, assembly GCA_033557465.1. Lineage (NCBI taxonomy): Eukaryota > Metazoa > Chordata > Amphibia > Gymnophiona > Ichthyophiidae > Ichthyophis > Ichthyophis bannanicus. The sequence goes on from CM066033.1 coordinate 1,301,975,081, forward strand.
CATATCAGGACACGTGGATTACAAAAACTGGTGGATAATGGGGTTTCCGGATCTGGCTGCAGAGACTGTGGAACATCACCGAGACCTACTACAGTGCAGGGCACAACTAGCATAAAAAGGCATCAAAGCCATTCTCTGGTACCCAGCGAAACTCACTTTCATTATGACTGGGGTCCACAAATTCTTTCACTCGCCAGAGGCTGTCATGAAATGGCTAGCAGAGCATGGACAACACTCCCACCAGGAGAGCCTGCCTGCAGGTAATGGCAGGACAGACTTGCCAGTGACTAACACTGTAGAAGGGAAAAGATTGCTGAAGTCAGGGCAAGAGAACTCTATGACAACTGCTTTGAGAGAGGCACCATCAGCTGAGCCAGCCCCTGCAATAAGGGCGCACACTTTGGATGCTGAGAGTACTTAGGTGCAGGACAGATGAGAATCTGCTGGTGCGTAAGCAATAACACTGGAGTTGGTTACAATTGACTGTAACATAGGCAAAGACCTATAGGACCATCTTTGTATACCTCCCTCTTTCCCTCACTTGGAAATTCAGTCAGAAGACTGTGGGCCAAAGGAAGATTAATGGAGCAGTATGAATGGGAAGTGGTGGGGCAGTGTGAAGGGTCAGGAAATAGACCCGTTGAAGATGGGGAGAAGGGTAGTTGGAAAGAGTGGAACGGGTAAACACTGGGATTCTGGGGAATCTAGTGGAAATTGATCGTATGGGGGATTGAGACTGAGAGAATATAGGGCAATTGTAATTGGGTTGATGAGGACTTGAGTTGTGGGGAGGAGAGAGCGAGGAGGTTAAATGCAAGTCTGAGGAAGTCCAAAATATTGAAAGAGAGTGAATGGTGATTGATATGTTCTGTTTAGGAAGTTATTAAGAGGGGGAGGGGATCAGAGGGAAAGGGGTGGTTAGCAGCTGCACTTAGATGTATGAAGTATGATATGGAAGAATGGTTCACTGGGTGCTTGCTGGAAGAAGATCCTGGGGCAAATAATTGGGGCTGATAGTGATATGATGGGATATAGAGTGGCCACACTTAATCTAAGGGGGATCAATGGGCCTGTGAAATGTAAGAGGGTTCTAGCAGTAGCTAACAAACTGTTACTGCAAGAAACACACCTGACAGAGCATGAACATGTTAAACTTAAAGCTAAGGTTTACAAACAGCTTTTCTGCTTGGCATTTAACTCCAAAAAGCGGGGAGTGGCTATATTAATATACAAAAGGGTACCCTTTGTAGTATATAATTCTGGGAAGGACACTCGAGATAGAGCAGTGTGGGTCATGTGGAGGGTGAAAAATGCAAAGCTCTCGATACTGAATCTTTATGCACACAACAGCCCCAAAGACTCATTTTATGAAGATTGGATAATGGAATTTCATAAGGTGGCAAAGGGGGATTGGATAGTGGGGGGTGAAATGAATTGTACGCTGTGGGCGACGGACCAGTCAAATTACTCTAAGAAGGCCCATGAGAGGGAGGGGGTGGAACTGCATGTGATGGTGCAGAAGTGGAATGCCATGGAGTCACTAAAATATAAACAGACTATCAACACCCCAACGAACAAGCATGGTACAGTACTGGATATGGTCTTCATTCCGATGCACTTGGTGGAACAGGGCATGACCATAACACCAACAATCACACCAGTCCCTTGGTCAGATCACCACGTGATAGAATTCACCCTGGCCCTAAACAATTCCACCCGACACATAGGAGATGAGAGCATCATCAGACAATATAGAGCCTTCAATAAAGACTCATTCATAGATGAAATCATCCCGCAACTCCAGCAAGAATGTGACACCCTTGACCTAAGCATAGAGAAATGGAATTCCATAATATCTAATGTGGCATCAGCCCCTGCGAGCATAAGCCCAAAGGCACGAAGGAGACTCAACGCCCCATGGTACTCAAATGATATAAGAGATACAAAGCGCACTCTCCGAAGACTGGAGAGAAAATGGAGGCGGAACAAATTGCATAATGCACTGACTCTATATAGATCTAAGCTACTGGAATATAACAATCTGATAAATGAGCGCAAACAACAGCATCACACCAATCTAATCATGAAATCTGTCAACAAACCGAGAGAACTATTCAGCATTGTCCAAAAGCTCACTAGGGATACCTTGCAGCATAGTACAAATCATCTAAACCCACAGGAATTTGCTGACTACATGAGAGTGAAAAACCCAACCCGGACATGCTCCATCACACTACAAATCGATGACCATGAAATGAAAGGGCAGCAGCATACATGGGAGGAATTCAGTATACCATCAGAACTTCAAGTAGAGGACATAATACATGGTCTCAACACAACAACCTCACCATCAGACCCTTGCCTAGTGGCCTGGATAAAAGTCGCAAGAAGCCAGCTATCCCAGCACATTCATAAAATAGTTAAAGATTCACTCCAACAAGGATACATGCCACAGTCCCTCAAGCACGCCATGATACGACCAATACTTAAAAGCAATTACCTAAACCCATCTGAAACAAAATCATACCGTCCCATCTCCAGTTTACCGTTCCTTGCAAAAATAGTTGAAAGGACAGTGCAGAACAACTTCAGGACCACATTGACATGAATTCCCCACTGGACATTCATCAGCATGGATTTAAACCCCAGCACGGTGTAGAAACGCTACTCACATCACTCTTTGACAACCTCATAAAAGGTATAGATAATATAAAGAATGGATTTCTGCTGGTATTCATAGACATATCGGCAGCCTTTGACACAGTGTCCCATGCTAGACTACTACAGCGCCTGCAACAGATAGGATTGCATAAGAACACTCTGAAATGGTTCACATCGTACCTCAAAGATCGAACACAGCAAGTCAAATGCGACAAAAATAACTCTTTGCAGTTCCCTGCAACGCAAGGAATACCTCAGGGATCGGCTCTGTCATCTATGCTCTTCAATATTTACATCCAACCCATAGGCAACATCATCAGACAACACAAACGCCTCTATCACATTTATGCTGACAACATCATGGTGTATGCTCCAATCAACCTACTAGAACTTAACACCACAACAATGACTAAATGCCTTGAGGACATGAATATATGGCTCACAGACAATAACCTGACAGTCAACTATGATAAGACTGAGGCAATGTTCGTCACCAGGAACCCTACCTTCATTCCACCGCAGAATATCAGTATTCTAAACAAACTCATAATAGTCAAAGATGAAGTTAGATACTTGGGCATAACAATGGATAGAGCTCTGAATCTGAAATCTCATATCGCCAAAACCGCAAACAAGGCCTAACAGCGTTTGAGGACCATATGCAAGATCAAGCCACTACTCCGCCAGGATCACTTCCGCACAGTGTGCCAAGCGCTAATTACACCTCTGCTTGATTATGGAAATTCTCTATTTCAAGGCCTCCCCCAGCAAACCTTACACCCACTCCAAATGGTGCAGAACACTACAGCACACATCATCACTGACATGCCAAGATCAGAACACATCACCCCTATCTTACAGCAACTACACTGGCTCCCAATGGTGGCTAGAGCAAAATTTAAAATAATCTTGATCATTTTCAAAATCATCCACCATCTTTCAGCAGATGCACTACAAGAAATCGTAACAAGAAACATTAGTAATAGACCAAGGAGGAACAACAATACCAACATGATCAGCACACCTTCAGGATATCACAAGACTAAACAAAATACATCAAGAAGAGCTCCATCATTAATGGCATCCACACTATGGAACTCCCTCCCAACGTGCCTAAGGGAATTCGAGGACATCACAGACTTCTGCAAGGCCCTTAAAACCCTGCTCTTCACAGAAACATATGAGCAGATTGACAACAGTTCCCACCAGATACGCAACAACCCACACCCGAGCGGGATAGCAACGTAAACACCCTTGCAAAATCAATACCTAACCAACACAGCTAAATCCACGACAATATAATGATAAATGTAACCCTCAAATTGTGTTGTCTTAATGTTGTTAAATACCCTCATGTTAAATGTTGTAAAGCACCCAAATGTTAAATGTAACCCAATTGTGATGTGATGTAACCACTTTGATTGTAGGATAAGGTGGTATGTAAGTCTGTCTAAATAAATAAATAAATAAATAAAATCTTTGGCGTCAAAAGAATGGCAACAGAAGGGAATATACCTGTTATTCATCTGGGGGCAGTTGCTTACTCCTGTCTGGATTATCTTTTTACACGAAGTACGCAGGAAGGGTGGTTTGGGGACCCCAAAATCCATCTGATTCTGGTGGCAGACTGCTAGAAACTCAATGGCTCCCCAATGTCAAGGATGGTGGAGCGCAACATCTCTGGTGGCAAGTGAATGTAAATGTTTTGCAACAAGATGCTCGGTAAAATTAAGAAAGATTGGAGGTAATATCTAAACGCAAATGATAATAGAAAGGTGGCAGATGAGATGCTGTGGGATGCAGAGAAGGCCTTTCTTAAGGGTATTCTAATAAAGCTTACATCACAGAGGGAAAAAGAGAAGGGACTTGGAACAAGATAGATTGCTACAATGCATGAAAGAACTGCAGGTGGTGCACTCTTCCACAGGAGCGCTCAAAATGGCGAGGGAGTTAGGGGTGACACGGGTCCGATTACAGGCATTGGACACACTAGATATATATAACACACTTTCTCCAGCTTATAAGCGTTGCTATCAAGAGCAGGGGAACAAAGTGGGAAGGTTGCTGGCATGACAGCTCCGAAAAAGAGGATTGAAAGGGTGGTGGGAGAAATAAAGAGCCCGAAGGGGCAGTCGATTCGCTCAGTGAAAGGTATTTGTAAAGAGTTTAAGAATTTCTATGAAGCTCTTTACACATTGGAAGAGATGCAAGGGGAGGTATCGGTGGCAGAGTTTGTGGCGACATTGTTGCTGCCTAGAATAAGAGAAGAGAAGGCAGAGAGATTGGGATGGCTGATTACTGAGGTGATAAAAACGTTGCCCCTTTTGAAGGATGATGTTGCCCCCCTACTAGCTCGGGTATTTTCTGGAGCTTTGGGAAAGAAACCTCTGCCTACATCTATGACTCTAGCTAACATTATTGTACTACCAAAAGAGGGCAAGCCGAAAGAACAGAGCAGGAGCTATCGCCCCATCGCATTAATTAACTGTGACGCAAATGTATCGGCTCAATGACTGGAATGTATCCTTCCCCATCTGATCCACCCAGATCAGACGGGTTTCATCAAGGGATGCGCAATATTTGATAATGCAAGAAGAGCGGTGAACTTGTTAGAGTGGCTTAAGAACAGGCGGGAACCCATGTTTTGTATTGTGCTAGTCGCCAAGAAGGCATTTGATAGGGTGGAGTGGGGTTCTTGTTCACCTTGTTAGAGAAACGTAACCTCGGTCGAGGCCTTATACAAGGAATCCGTGAACTATATATAAATCTGAGAGCCCAAGTAATGGTAAATGGGGATAGCTCTGAGGTTTTCCAACTATTCTGAGGAATGTGGCAGGAGTGCCTACTCTCACATTTGCTATTCGCCATTACCATTGAAGTCTTTGCAGCACAAGTCCACCAAAATCAGGATATTTGTCCAGTTAAGGACAGTAGCAGGGAACATAAGATATTATTATATGCCGATGATACATTGGTGTTTATGGCACGCCCTGAAAACTCCCTTCCTCATTTATTAAAGAAAATCAATCTCTTCTCCCATCTATCTGGTTTTAGGGTCAACTGAGGGAAGACTGAGGCCTTGAACTTAGGCAGCCTTTCTAAACACTCCTTTATGAATTTCCCATTTCAAGTGGGCAGGGGGGAAATAAAATACTTAGGGGTGAACATATCCAGGGACCCAAAATCAACTATATCAGTTGAACTATGCCACCCTAATGCAAACTGTAGAAAAGGATTTGACAAATTGGGGGCACTTCACTTGAGTTGGATGGGAAGAGCCATGGCTCTCAAAATTAATATTGTTCCTAGATTCCTCTTTTTGTTTGGACAATTGCCCATAGAATTGCGCCGGTGGGAGAAAATATTAACAAACTTTGTCGGGGGGGGGGGGGTAAGAAGGGTAAAATAGGTGTACAGTGCTTAATTAAGTGCAAAGAGAATGGAGAGATTAACTTCCCTGATTTGAGACATTACTACAAAACAGCGGTTATGAAGATGCTGCGGACATATTACTACTGTATCGAGGGGGTTCAGTGGTTGGGGCTCGAGAGACAGGTACTATGGTCCTATTCGATTTTTGAGGTACTAGACGAGAAAGGGAAACAGGGAGGGGGATGAGACAAAGGAAGATTGAAAGGGGAGACTTAAGAGGCACCCATTTATAGGACCTTTGCTGTGACTGGGACGAGTATGCGTCTGAGAGGAATTTCTCCCCACTGCTTTGGAAAGTTGTCCTGGCTTTGCGATTTTTGCCCATTTTCCACTCCAGCCTTTAGGAGCCTTCTGAGGTTGGTGGAAGAACAGTGAATGGGGCGTTTTAATGCATGGGGTGGACCAAGAGGCTGTGTGACAAAGCAGGAGTTAGAGGACAAGCTAGTAGAATGCATCCCCTTTTTCCAGTGTTTTCAGGTCCATTATTTTATGCTGGTTGCAAATCATAGAAGGGCTTTCAGTAGAAGCCCAACCACTCTAGAGGCGGAGTTGCTTCAGGCTATGGTGAAGACCGGACTACTGTCCTGGGTGTACAGAAGCTTTGAGGGCAATGCAGCGGAGGAGACCCCCTTCCACATCCAAGACTGGCACAACTGGAGTGGGCAGTGCTTGGAGGTGAAAGATTGACAGATGATACATGAGAGAATCAATAAATGATCACTAGTCACCTTCTAGAGACAAACGCAGCTTCAGATTACACACAGGGCCTATATCACTTCACAGAAACTTGGGAAGGCAGGGAGAAAAGGGGCGGAATTGTGCTGGCAAAACCGTAGTATGGTGAGGACCTTTTAGCACATGTGGTGAGAATGTACGGTGGCCAAGAAGTACAGGGGGGAGATACTTAGGGAGGCAGGAGAGCTTCTGGATGAGTCAATAGCACATGACCCACTGGTAGTCTTACTGGGTCATGTGGGGGAAAATCCTAGTAGGCTTGGGAAATATATGCAGTGGCTTCGCCACAACTATTACTGACTGCTTGGGTTGCTTTGGCCTGGAGATGGAAACACCTATCTGGCCTGTACAGTGCAGACTGGCAGTTGAAGATAGAAGAAACATATCAATTTGACAAGATGGCCAACAGTTTACAGGGTAAGGAGTGGAAATGGAGGAAAATATGGACCCTTACATTGAGATGGAGAGGGAAAAAGGAGGGGAGGGTAGAGAAGAACGAAAAGGTAGGGAAAGAGGGGAGTTACAAGGCCGGACTGATTGAGAAGGATGCTTGGTCCATAGTGGATGAAGGGGTGAAAGGTGGAAAGGGGCAGCAAGTGGTGGTGGGGGGGGGGGTTTGTGGAGGATTGTTAAGGTGGCGAGTTATTATTTAAGAGTTTGGCTTGTTCACTACATATGTTTCCTTCCTGTTTATGAGGGACAGACTAAGCTGATTGCAGAGTGTATAATGGGCTTCGTAGTCTCAGTTGAGGGGAAGAGGTTATGGTCAGAAAAATTTGGTGCTGCAGAACTCTGTATGGGACAAGGCTAGCGTAGAAACGACTATTGCAGCCAGGTTGGTGGCATCATAATAAGGACTATGCGGTGGAACAGGAAGAAATCATAAGGACTTGGGGCTGGGTCATTTTCGGTAGTGCATAGTCTTACGAACAATAACAGGCTGACTGACCAAAATGAGCATCTTTCTGCACGAGACCATCAGGACCACCACGAGACCACAGGACTTCACTCACCATGCAGATCCACTCACCATGCAGATCGACCTGCAGAGCCAAGACTCTGAGCCCTAACACAAGACAGTATCCGCAACCCAGCAGAGTGAGCAGAGGTAAGCCCCTCCCCTCTGTAACCTTGTTCTCTGGTGGGAAATTTAAAGATTGATCCCTCAAGGTGCAAGAAAGGAGGACTAGCAGCATCGGGACCACCACAAGACCATAGGATTCCACTCACCGTACAGATCATCCTGCACAGATTGACCTGCACAGCCAAGACTCTGAGCTCTAACACACGACAGTATCCACGACCCAGTGGAGTGAGCAGAGGTAAGCCCCTCCCCTCTGCAACCTCGTTCTCCGGCGGGAAATTTAAAGATTGATCTCGCGCCTGGTGGGCCCTTAGCATGGAACTGAGCCAGATGTGCCCATCTGTTGCCACAAAAGCCTACTGCTGTCCTTGGTAAGATATACTATTTTTATGAAATAATCACGCAAAGCTGCGCTTTATACACCGAACAAAATGGATATCAAACTCTATGTTCTCATCTACTGGATAATGTCTTCTCTTTTTTTTGTACCATATGCAGTATCGCTCTCTCATCAATCACAAAATATCCCAATCATATATCACCAAGTCCAACCACGCTCAAACACACCATCATACAAACCAGCTTGTGGAAACCAGCAACACACTGATAGATCCATCCATTTCACTCCTCACAAGACGACATCATACTATAATTTAACCACTACCTCAAAAGCCACTGATTTAAGATGCAGTCTGATCAGTGTTTGTTCCGTATAAAATAAGATCCCAATTATTATAGATCACATCAACAGCTATAACCCAGATATCATGTTTATTACTGAGTCCTGGCTATCAGATACCGATTCAGTATTTCTCAATCAACTCAAACTACCTGGTTTTGAGGTATTTTACTGTCTCAGAGTATTAAGAAGAATGGCAGCATACTTATCATCTGTAAGGATATATTAAAAGCCTTTCTGTCATGGGGAAGTAAGCTCCGAAGGTATTGACAGTCTAATGGTAGAAAGCAAGCAACACCATCAGCCTCCAACGATACTGGAATCAGCGTGCTTGAACATAGCGTCTAAAAAATACCTAATTCTCCTGCGTGACTTTAACTAGTCTCCATACATAACATCCACGAATATTCCTTTATTAGGGCAATGGATGACATGGGCTTTTGACAGATTGTCACTCATCCAACTCATAATAAACAAAACATTCTCGATCTGATATTTCTACCTGAAGACCTCCTGAATAACCCCACAATCCAGATTCGACCTGTTACATGGTGAGATCATCACTTGATCAACTATACTATAACACCCAGGATTGGCCCAAACCCCAGCCTTGCTGTCCCCCCTCCCCGCTGATGCCGCCCCCCCCTGCTGACACCACCCCACCAGCTGACACCTCCCCCAGATGCCACTGCCCCCCCCCCCAGTGGCCACCGATTTCGATCTCGGCAGGGGGAGGCAGGCAGTGGCAACAGCAATATTTCCAAAAGTGGCTGCTTTTTGCTGTTGCTTTTGGAAATACCATCGCTGCCCACCTCCCCCCCTAAATGGAATCAGCGGCAGCTCACCCATGCCACCGCCATCCCCCCTAAATGGAATCACCATACCATGCTCACCCATGCCACTGCCGCCACCCACCTGAGACGGCCGCCCTACGTGGCTGCCTAGCTCGCCAATGGATAGGCCGGCCCTGATAATACCTCAACTCCCTTTAAATAATATGACACCCAAGGTAAATATTGAACACCGCTTCAAGAAATTTAATAAAGAATGATTCTTAAAAGAGACCCTACTTCACGTAGACTCAAACCTAAATGACATTGATCCCATGCTAAATAACTGGAATCTTGTAATAAGCAGAGCAACTTTGGCCAACAAGGCACAACCTAGATCATTAAGGAGGAACAGGTCATCCGAGATATGGTACACTCAGGAAATAAGGCTATTAAAAAGAACCAGAAACAGAATGAAAATGGAGGATTATGAAATCATCAGATGATAGGAAGCTATACATGGATGCACTACAGGCTTCCCGAGAGAGCATACACAACCATAAGATATTATCATACAAAGTTACTTATGTAATCTTTCATTCTCTCAAGGGAGCTCTTCAAAATAGTAAAATCATTAACTAAAGCTCCTAGCATAGAAGATCACAACATCACCCCAGACTCTCTGATACTAGCTTACTATTACATGAACAAGTTGGGGCTTCCAATCATGACCCCCCTACAGGTCCTAATACAAGGCAGCAATGACACAACATTATGGCAATCCTTTACGCAAACCTCCATAGATCACCTGCTTCAAATTATGAGCTCCATCAATACAACATCCCCACTGGATTCATGCCCTATAAGCTGGATAAAAGTTACACCATGTTAAAGTTAGTTAGCCTATCTCTGTCACAAGGCCACATGCCTAAAGCCCTGAAAAGAGCAATATGCCCCATTTTAAAATGTGCTTCTCTGGACAAAAACAGCCCCACCTCATACAGGCCAAATCAAGCCTTCCATTTGTTGCTAAAATAATTGAAAAGATAGTATTAATTCATCTTCAAGACCACATAGATATTCAAGTAACACTAGACATACACTAACATGGTTTTAGGTCAAACCATGGTGTAGAAATGCTACTGATATCCCTATTCGACAATCTAATATGAGGATTAGAAAACACCAAACAAGCCTTCGTCTTAATATTCCTGGACATAACCTCTGCATTTGATTCCATCAATACAACATACTGCTTGCTAGGCTTCAACAGATTGGAATATATGGGACTAATATGAGGATTAGAAAACTACAAGAGAAAAAGATAAGATGTGTATGGAAGAGGGGGAAGAACTTAAAAGAGTATCTGAGCCCCACTGTACTCCCCCAGTTAAGTTTTGAGCGAAAAGAGGGTGGTCATAAAAAATGTGGAGACTGTGATGTTTGCTTGATTATGCTAGAGCAGTCACAATTTCAGTATCATGGCACCAGTTTCACTCTTTATAGCCATACAAATTGTGCTTCGGAAGCAGTGATATATGGCATCATATGTCCATGTGGACTGATGTACATAGGTAAGACAACACGCTCATTGCGTGTACGGATACGAGAACATAGAAGTCGTTTAAAATGCCGACGATTGGAAGCACCTATAGTAGCGCACTGCATAGCCCAAAAGCACACTTTTGAACAGTTACGCTGTTTAGTAGTTGAACAAGTACAGCACTCTTTGGCGGGCCGAACATTAGATGAAACCTTATTATTAAAAGAACAACAGTGGATATATAAGATGAATACTGTTAGCCCAGAGGGATTGAATTTAACTATTGATTGGCAATTATGTACTTGAAGACGATTGATAGGAGACGGTTAACATAACAACAGGGAACTTTGATTCGGATCTCCATATTAACAGTATCTGAGTAGATGACTAACATAAGAGCAGGTAACTTGGAGTAGGGATCTCCGTGTTACCCGCATACGAATGGAATAACACTTTAGATGAATCATCCGTTGTAGACATATACTGTTATATTGTCATAAAGAGTAATAAGGCAGGGTTTTAATATTCCATTAAGTGGATATTCAATTTAACATGATGACATCAGAGGGATTTAAATAGGGGAAGCTATGGTCCGTACGCATGCGCGGCGTCTTTTCAAGAATGAGAGAATGGATGGACGTGGGCAGCATCCGTTGTAAGAGTAAGTTAGAGTTTTTAGATCATAATAAAGTTGATAATATAATAGGTAGGGGTAGTTTCATGTTTAAAATAATTTGTTTGTGTTTTTAAGGTAAGGGAAGGATCTCCTGAAGAAAAACGTGCTTTTGAAACGCCGCAAAGGCACCATATGAGAGCGTCGAGATCCGCTCCATTAGAATGATCACAAGGGGTGAAGATTTTTAAGAAAGTCCTCTAATAAAGTTGTTATTTTTTAAGTATAAGAATTTTCTAAGCACCTGGGTCGCTGATGTTAAATAGAGTATTTTTCAAAAGATAGCAAGTTAAAAGACAAGAGTGGAAGCTGATTTTTGAGACCTGTAAAGTGCTGTAAAGCGGTATTCTGACTTGCTTCAGATTCAACATTGAACGATTCATCATAAACTACAGTAGACTTAGAGAAGGCCACCGATGTTGGAAGATGGTAGGGTGGGAGCAGGAGAAGATTTGCAGATGCAGTTTGAGTTCTTGGAGTTGGTGTTGATTTGGCGTGGTATGCTTCTGAGGGGGGATATTCAGCAGTGGTTACCAGTGCTGTTAAAGCAGCTGGCTGTCCTGATTTCATTTAAAACTGGATAGCCTGTGCCAGGCCATATCTGGCGATCAGCACTTAATATCTGGGTTTCCTGGATTGCACTTTTGTTAGGGCAGCCTTTCACCTGTTCTAACTTCAGGTGTATTAGCTAGCCCATTAGTACCTCAATATCACTGCTGACCGGCCGGTTCATGATGCCATCTCCAGAACTCAGCATCTCCATTGCTAATTGGTTAACGATGGGGTGCATAACTGGATTAGAAGGGGATATTCAGTGGCACTAACCATGTTAGTAGAAACATAGAAACATGACGGCAGATAAAGACCACATGACCTATTTGGTCTGCCCTTCCATACCAGCTACTACAGTCCCTTTTTCCCTTTAGAGGTCCTCTGTGTTTGTTCCATGTTTTCTTGAATTCAGATACTGTCCTTGTTTCTACTACCTCCATTGGGAGACTGTTCTACGCATCTACCCCTCTTTCCATAAAGAAATATTTCCACATATTACTCCTGAGTCTATCCCTTTTCACCTTCATCCTGCGCCCCCTCGTTGCAGAGTTTGCTTTCAATTGAAAGATGCTCTCCTCCTGTGCATTTATGCCATGGAGATATTTAAATGTCTCTATCATATCGCCCCCTCTCCTGCCTTTCCTCCAAGGTATTTATACAGTATTGAGATCTTTAAGTCCGTCCCCATATGCCTTATGAAGAAATCCACTGACCATTTTGGTAGCCACCCCCTGCACTAGCTCCATCCTGTTTATATCCTTTTGAAGGTGTGGTCTCCAGAATTGCACATAATATTCGATATGAGGTCTCACTAAAGATTTATACATGTTTCCTCTCGGACCCTTCTCCATCATCTGTCTATTCATTCTGGCCAGGCAGACTGTAGTGCGTCCCACTGCCACTCCCTTCTCCTTTTTACATGGGATTGCTATCCATAGAGATTCTACAGTGTATTTTGTTTCCTGCAAAATGTTTATCCTATTTGACTCAATGTCCTCTTTAAGATATAGAGTCACCCCTCCACCAATGTGATCTACCCTATCATTGCAATATACTGTAGTTTCTAGCCTGGTATTTACAGTGCAACTTGGTATCACAGTCTCCTGAAAGCGGTCTTCTCAGCCTCCTCTCTGAGTCTTCAGTGGCCATTTGTGGAGGCTTGGTTGTGTGGGCACTTCTGCATTGGGTTCAGCTGCTGCCAGAGGACTACTTGTCTGATCTTGTGCGTCTTTCCATGAAGGATATTGCCACAGCTATGGTACCCCAATGCTGCTTGTGGCTCCAGCAATGGGAAGTGGACGTGGCCTCCAAGTCTTGGTCGTCCAAGTTGCCTTTAAGGGCAAACTCCTCTTTGGGGAGACCTAGAGAAGCTGGTGAAGGTCTAGGGTGAGACAAAGTCACAGCAGTTACTGAAGGATAAGCCAAGATCTTCCTCTACACATTTCTCATCGTGTCTGTCTTGATCGCACTTTCACAAATCCCAGCATTACCGATCAAGCAAGCTGTCAGCTCCATTTGGCAAATCTCAGGGTAAGTCTCAGCCCTTTCACCCTGTGATGACTCTTCCTCAAGAGCAGCTATATCCCATTTAATTCAGTGATGCGCAGAAGGCCCATTCTGGGGTGTTTCCAGTGGGAGGCCAGTTCCGCTTCTACCACCAGGAGTGGGCATGAGGCATGATGGATTGTTGGGTTCTTGACATCATTCAGTATAGATATGTCCTGGAATGTGTGGAGCCTAACCCAGATGCATTTGTGGACTCTCCATGCAATTCTGCATCCAAAAGGGTGGCTGAATATTGCAGTGAGCAGGGTGTTGTAGTGTTTGCAAATTTTCCAGTAGATGAGATGTGTCACCTTGTTGTGCCTTTCTGTATAGAAATTTGGTACCACCAGAACTTCACAGTCAGCTACAAGATAAGTAATGGTTTTTAGCTCTTTCTTACAGAATCTATGTATTACCATTTTATCATTTCTTTCTATATTTGCTGTGAACTATCTCATCTTCTATCCACTGTCCTGAGATGCATCTTAGGTGCTAAGGAGCAAGGAAGGAGAGCCAATCCCTCTATGTGTGGAAATAGTCTTTATTAAAGCCCCCCACCCTGACATGTTTTATTACAGTAAGTACGGTTTTATTTCCGATATTTGGCCTACCTATATGGTTTTTATTATTTATTTTAATCATGTGGTTTCATAATTTTTGATTTTTTGCATGATTAACTAATGGGTCCAAGTTATGTTTTCTGGGATTCTACTACTATTCACATTAGGCTTTTTTGATATATACAATTGTCAATCAGTCGAACTGCAACAGTGTCGCTTCCATTCTTAGTGACATTTGTTTTTATTGCGCTTGCCCCCTTTATACTTCCTTCGTTTTTTCCAGTCTAGATTCTCTCCATGTCCCAAATAGAATGAAAAAAGACCCAGATGACGTGTTGGAATACTTGTTCTGTTATTTTTCAAAGACTTTTGGGATCACGGTCTAGGAAATTATTTCCCAATACGTTTTATTTGTGTTCCCAATCATTTTGTTTTTTTGAATTAAGAATGATTTAAAACCCATGGTGAAAAAAACCACACTATATGCACATTCGATTCTAGTATCAGTTCTTAGTGCATTAGTTGGACTTTGACACAAGTACATACTAATATATAAGTACGTTCGCTATGTCACTTTTAAGGCCAAGACATGGAGGCGTTTAGGACCCTGGGTTGAATCACTATTGTGGCATAACCTTTAGGACACAACAGAATTCTTTATTTTTAATTTTTTCAGAATAGTACGTAAAAATGCATTATTCAAAAGGTCTATATTTTCTTTGGTTTCACCTTTTGGCACCAAATTTTGACCTTTAAAAGCTTGGCCTGCGTGGCCCAGACTTTTTAATCTTAGCTTACCGCTGCTTGAATTTGGTAAGGAATAACGTAAATTACTCTGGCTCTCTCTCCCTCTCTCTCTCTTCTAAGTGCCTGTTGCTTGTTTGTATTGTGACTCATGGCGGTGAAATAGTTTTATTTTAAAGCTGATGGAATTTACAGTGGGGATTATACATGACAATTAGTCCATTGTATTTCCTGCATTTCTCAATGAGACCATTTTAGCACAGCAAGAACTTTGCGTTACCATGCCTGTTTGAAGTGGAAGACGGTGAGTCGACGTTTAATTCTTTGTATTTGTACATCTTCCCTTCCTTTCCCCGATTCTCCTTCCCCCCGCCCTGCCCCCCCTACATCACCCCTCTGTTTCCTCTCTCCTCCCTCCCTCCTACGTCATAGTCCCTCATCACTGTATTACGTTTTCAAACATTGTAAGTTTACATTTTCTGCTTGGTTTTATTTAGTAATCATCATGCTACAAGTGCTTCTTTTTATGTAAAAATAGCTGTCCATTACTCACATATTCATGCACAAAAAATGTAATAATTATTTATTATCCTTTTATTATTATTTATTATATTTTATAGCATTTTTACTTATTATTTATAGCTGTAGCATTATTTAACTAATTATTTTTTGTTGATTTTAACTGCTAGTAGCAACATTATATATATTCTAGGCCTATGATTTTAAGGTACAGTGTGTATGTTTAGATTTGTATATGTTTTGACTTATATTTGTTTTTGTTCTGTTGGAGGGCTGGATATATATACCTCTCGATGAAGGCTCACAGAGCCGAAAGTAGGGGATTTTAATGAAGACTATTTCCACACATAGAGGGTTTGGCTCTCCTTTCTTGATCCCTAGCACCTTTGGTTCCTCTATGGCAAGGACTTGCACCTCCTTGCAATAGAGCTGCATCTATCCATCTCTCATCAATAGATTTCGGCTCACCTCTCGTTAACCATTCATGTGTCCAGGTAAGACCCACATGTGGTTCCAGGAGTAACACTTTGTATTTCCCACTATATTTGTGCATGTGCTGCACGTTTTTCCTTTTTTTCTGATTTAATTCTGTGAAGATTTTTTTTCTTTTACAAATTCTGTTGCTTCCTTGGTTGTGCATACAGGTGGTTCTCAATCATTCCTTCTGCTCAACTGCCTATCCAAATTTCATGAAGGAACTAGATTCTGGGCTTTTATTTTCATGCTTCGACACTTGTTGATCCTGTTAAGTAAGGCTGAAGCCCTGCTATGGTAGCTGTATATGTATAATCCATTTCTATATGGCTCATTCCTCTTTCGGCTCTGGGAAAGTAGGACCCGATATTGATCCTGCGGCAGCCAGCATTTCTGAAGCAGCTGACTGCTGCGGGCAAAAGCGAAAGCAGATATGCAGAGCTGGACTCTAGCCAGTATCTCCCACTGAATGTCCATTTTCCCCACTAACATCTTTTGTTATCCAGTCAGTGGTGATATTGGACTACTAGCTGGAGAGCAAAACCACGTAAGGTTAGGACAGCAATTGACCTGTCATAACTTTATACCATTGTCTCTCCAGTTAGCAGGCTGAAAATCTCCACTAAGGTGCTAGGGTCACTCCAGCCCTGTCCACAGAATGCCCCAGTTGGTCTCCCTCTGAATCATCTCTCTCCCCGTCAATCTGTTCAACACTCTGCTGTGCGGCTAATCTTCCGCCAGCCTCGTCATGCTCATATTACTCCTCTTTTCAAGTCACTTCATTGGCTTCCTATCCACTTCTGCATCGAGTTCAAACTTCTGCTAACCTATAAGTGCATTTACTCTGCAGCTCCTCACTATCTTTCCTCTCTCATCTCTCCCTACACCCCCCTCAAGAACTCTGCTCTTCTGGCAAATCACTTATATCTGTGCCCTTCTCTTCTACTGCTAACTCCAGACTTCACTCCTTTCACCTTGCTGCTCCTTATGCCTGGAACAAGCTATCTGAAGGGCACCTTCTCTGACCCTTTTCAAATCCAGGCTGAAAACTCACCTCTTCTCTGCCGCTTCCAGATCTTGACTCACCTGATCTCCTTTGTGTTTCCTTACCATTCCCCCTAGATGTATCTCATGTCTACAGCTACTGTGTTTTCTTTCTTGACTAGATTTTAAGCTCTGATGAGCAGGGACCATCTTTTACATGTGTTTGTGCAGTGCTGCAAACATCTTGTAGCACGATACAAATGTTCAGTAGTAGTAGTAGTAGTGTAGTAGTATCCAGTTAGTACCAAGGGGGTCTGTGGGTATGCACTAGCTGGTTAGTGCTACTGAATATCAGACTCAGTGAGGTTCATGAGGTTTGTAGGTCCTACAAACTGCATAAATCCTTTGAAAATCGAGCCCATCCAGTTTTAGCATACACTGATTCTTATAAACTACCACATTGGCATGGAGGAGTTTTCTTATTCATACATACAGTTTTTCAAGGTATTTAAGAGGCCAGTTTACAATTCCAGAGCTATATAAGACTATGGGAATTGTAAGTTGGTTGATGTTAGAGCACATTTCAGCATCAATTTTAATCTCCTATAATACTCTTTGCTGGTCTTTTCTCTAAATACTTTATACTGGATTGTTGCTCCTTCCTCTATGCCTAAATATTTATATACACCTTCATGCTACTACTACTACTAATCATTTGTACAAGGTGTGCACAGCGCTGTACATATAGATGTCCTTGCTCATCAGAGCTCACAATCTACTCAAGACAAAACACGGGGAGGCTGATTCAGAGCAGGGCATTTCCAAGCTGTCCAGACACACAAAAGATGTACAGGCCCAAGTGTACCCCATTCTGCAACCTTGGGAGCTATACATACCCGCGGTTGCAGAATCAGGGCACTTAGACGGCCCGGCAAGGCCTGCCAGAGACACAGTCTGGCCCGGTGTACCTCGGCACCGACATCCCTCTGCCTGATCCCTGGTGGGGGCCCCAATGACCGGGATCAAGCAATGGGGGCACTTTTGCTGTGTCTCGGTGGATTTGGGGGGGCTGCATATCTCATCGCCCCGGTGCCCAGCACTTACTCCACCTCCGAGGTGGAATAAGCTGGGTGCCTAGCAGACAGCCGGGGGACGTACAGGGCCCTGACCTGAATAGGCCCTGTACATCCAGATGCTTTGGCCCATCCCTGCTCTGACCCCTCTCTGCCTCTGTCCCACTCCCTCCTTCCCCCATCCAGCGCTGCGGCTGGAATACCATCCAGGGCCTCTTCGCGTGTTGTATATCTAAGCCGGACATACAACCCAGCTATTCGCTGTGTGGAATCTACCACATGGTGCAACTGGGGACCAGAGTATGGTAAGATACATATAAGTAGTGGATAAGAGAGAAAGGAGCATCAGGATCCAAAAGCAGCTTCAAAGAGGTGGGTTTTTAGCCTGGATTTGAATAGGGCTAGAGAAGGAACCTGACGCATAGACTCAGGTAGTTTGTTCTAGGCATATGGAGCAGCAAGATGGAATGAACAAAGTCTGGAGTTGGCAGTGGCAGAGACGAGCACAGATAAAAAGGGATCTGCTAGAGGAACGGAGCTCCCAAGGATGGGTGTAGAGTGAGATGAGAGGAGAGGTAGTGAGGAGCCTGTTTGATTTCCTTTATTTCACCAGTTAGAGAGAGCTTTTCAGTTTTGTTCTATTTTCTTCCAAGGAAGGTTGCCATAGCACATTTGTCCAGGCCAAAAGTCATCCTGATGTCATCTGAAATGCTTTTTACTAAATGGAGTTGTTCTGCTAGATGTTGATCACTGAGACTACAGAGCTTCAAGTCATCTGCAAACAAAACAGTAGGTGTGATGTCATCTCTGGTTCTTTGCCAGCTTTAGAATTAAGGCTAAATCTCTAATTCAAAGAGCTAAGAAGCCTACTAAAAGGATTAAGTGCTATACAAAATAAAAGTGGTGACAGACAGTCTCCCTGAAATATGACACTGGCATTGAATATCTGTGGTTAGAGGTTGGTGGCGATGGCTTTGCGCCGTAGTGACGCATTGCTGTCTCAATTGAATTTTGGGCCTTAGAATTTATTTTGTACATTCAAGGCAATTTATTATCCAGGAGTTTGGGATGCTATCAAAGGTATTCTTATAGTCAATCTGTATTACACTGAGATTTCTGCCTCTCTTAGCATTAGTCAGCAGGAATTTATATAGCAGTAGCTGGCCTTATAATAGTTATACCCTAAATCAGAGGTTGCCAACCTTTTTGGTTGTGTAGACCCCTTATTAACCCCCTAAAAGATCAGGGATCACGTTCATCCCCAGAACTCTTCCCAGATCCTCTCCCCTCAGCATCACGCCTGTCCCCACTAGCCCTCTTTATCTCCCTTCCCCTTTCTGTCTCCACCAGTTTCTAATTCTCCCTCCAGCCAGTCCCTACCAGTCTCAGTCTCTTTCTCCATCTCCCTAGCCATTTCACAGGAGTCTCTCTCTCTCCTTCTCCCCAGCCAGTCCCCATCAACCCCTCTAGCGTTTTCCCCTTTTCTGTGTCCTGCGGACCCCCTGTAAAGGTTTCATGGACTTCCAGGGGTCCACAGACCACAAGCTGGGAATCACTGTCCTATATGATCGTCTACTTGCTGCTAGTTATTTTATTTCTTGTATTGTTGTAACTACTTTGATGTGATTGAACATAAGGCAGGGTATCAAATCTTTATAAACATAAACGTGGAGCTCAATTCTGAAAGAGGCACACCTGGGCCATCCGAACGGCCCTGAGCAGGACTTGTTATTTTGTTTCCAATAATGGTCAATCCAGGTCACAAATACCTGGCAAAATGCAATGTGTGCCTTCGAGTCAGTCCTGACTCCTGGCGACCCAGAAGCTCCTGGGTTTTCTTGGCAGTGTCACTGGAAGTAGATTGCCAGGCCTTTCTTCCGAGGCAATGGAGGGTTAAGTGACAGGATCAAAAAAAGTAGCTAGATTCCATGCTTTTTAACTCAGGGATAAGCAGTGTCTTTCACTAGGTCTATGAGTACTTTAATAGCCTATTGACCTTTTCTCCAGGAACATGTCCAAATATTTTTTAAACCCATTAAACTTAACTGCTCTTACCACAACCTTCACACAACGCTTAACTAAGCGTTGAGTGAACAACTATTTTCTGCCATTTATTTTACAAGCACAACTTTGTAACTCCATTCCACTCCACGCAGGATTTTATAGGTCCAGAGCCCGCAGTGGCAATGACTTCAAACAGTCTCGCAGCGCTTCCTTAAACTTCCGGCGTTGTGGGGCTGCTTGTGCTTCCATCGCCTCTGATACCTGATGCCAATTTCTGCCCACATGCAAACAAGAAGTCAGCCTCGGGAATCAGAGGGGGGGGGGGGGGGAGAAGCCAAAGAGTCTTGCACTGCCGGAGTTGGAAGGTAAGCGCTGCGGGGCTGTTTGAAGCCATTGCTGCTGCTGCAGGTCCCGGATAAGAGCTGCAATGGTGGTAATGCGGCACCCTAGACCATTGGTGCTGTTGGTGGCCACCTTGTTTGCCTAATGGTTGCAACGGCTCTGACTCCTGCCACTCTGCTGTGCTCTCACACACACACACACACACACACTCAGCAAAACATGCCTATTGTAATATTTCCAGCATTCACGTTTCATCTAAATCATCTTCCCCGCCTTCTTTTGTTCTGCTCCAGTAACAGGGGTTTAACACTTGAACAAAGGCTTTTTCTTTGAGCCAGCTCCTGCGGATCCCTTTCCTTTTAAGGTACAGAAGCTGCAATTAGTTTTTCTCCTAAAACAATCTCCTACCAAGGGGGGGGGGGGGGGCAGAGTTGCCAAGTTGCTCAGTTCCACTAGCGCCAGGTACCCTTTATTTTTGTAAAACTTTCATTAATTCATTTATTAAATTATTGCATTCTGGATTACATGAGCATCTTCGCGAGGGAGCGTCATCCGGGGCGGGGGGTCATCCTTTCAAAGACACCTGGTTGGAGGGGGGACTGGGCTTTCTCCTTTTTCTTTTTGTTTTAATATGAAAGAGGTGCCTGGGACAGGATGCTTGGGCTGGAGAAGGCCCAAGGAATTCCCTGCTACTGGGCTGCCTTGTGTCCCCCTCCCGAAGTGCAGTATTGAGGCTGCTTCTCACATGAGGGGTAGCAGGGGGCTTATGCAACTCGCTGAGTAGTAGTAGTGTTCCAACAATGTTGGGCGCCTGGAGCGGACGCTCCCCCACAGCAGACGATGCTCCCCCATGTTTTAAAAAGGAAAGAGTACCGGATGCTAGTGGGGACTACCGATTGCAGCCGGACTGCTCTTTGTTTTTGTAAGCCTCGGGACTGGAGAGCAGGACCCCAAGTCAGCAACAACATTTTTGTTTTAAACAAAAGAGAATCTGGGGAGCTGCGTTGTGCTGCGGACAGAGGCTTCCAGTGTGCCGCAGGCCGTATTCCTCCAGCTCTGGGGCTGCTGGGTGGGGGGGGGGGGGGGGGGCGGGCGGTTTCTGTGTGCCAGATCAGGTACGGCTGTGATTTGCAGCTGTTTCCAATCCCGGGATTGAGAGGCATAATGACACAGGGGAGAGCCGCAAGAGTCACAGCTACTCCTATTGGAGGGCCGCAGTGCCTGTGACTGGTCCTGGGTGCTGGAACTCTGTGAGGAGGCCACACCATCCCCATCCCCCGCTGGGCCCACATAGAGGAGACCTGGAAGCGGCGCTCCCTCCTGGCCAGCACCAGGAGTGGGCCACACCCACTGCCCTGCCCTTGGTATGTCACTGCTAAGCAGGCAGAGCTCTGAGCTAGGAAAAAATCCCAAGTTTTATCACCCATTCTGATGTGTGTCATATCATACCGGGGCTGCTTTTGTACTGTAATTGTATGTGTGTTGGGGTGGGGGGGGGGGGAGATTACAAGGTGCTGAGAGCTGTGGAAGCTTTTTATTTTGCAAGAGCTGGAGGGGATTGTGATCTCTGAGCCTAGAAGGAACCAACAGGACAAGCAAAGGAAAAGGTTTCCGAGAGCGGGCATGCAGAAAAGCTGCCTCTGGATCTGAGTCACATGCTGCAGACCCCACACCAGGTCCTCCCTGCACCAGCTTCCATCGGTGGCCTCTTGTTTACGGCACTGAGGGAGGCTGTGTGCAGGAAACACTCCCGAAAATGCCTAGGGCCGGCCTTGACTGGAAGGCTGGCAGGACACACAGTCAAGGGAAAGTGGTCAGTGGTCACCTGAAGAGGCAGCCTGGCTTATAAACAGATGGGAAGTCAGGGCCATTAAGAAGGTGCTGCCAGAATTATTACCAGTGCTGTCAAGCCAGGCAGTCTGGGTGCTCTAGGACAATCTTATGGTACTGGCATATATCAACAAGCAGAAACCCGGGGATGGCAAAGGAGATGGCGGTAGCAGTGGACTGCGCTGAGAAGAATTTGCTAAATCTCTCTGCGATTGAGCATAGTTGGGGTAGGCAGTACAGTAATGGATTTTCTCAGCAGAGAAAAGCTAAATCCAGGCTAGTGGGAGTTTGCCGATGAAGCGTTCAGACAGATAACACACAGATGCCTTCATGGGACTTAATGGCACCGGGGAAAAATTCCAAAGCACCAAATTGCTTCAGCCATTGGCAGGAGCAAGGATCAAAGGGTGCGGATGCTCTGCCGCAGAAATGTCTGCCCAAGGAGTTACTGTATGTGTTTCCCCCAAAGACTACAACTATGCCGGGTAGTTCAAAGGATTTTGGATCATCCAGGGCCAGTGTGCTAGTAGTTGGTTTCTTGGGAATTGTAGTTTGCTGTTTCCAACCTGGCTAGCCCGTGGTCTGTCTGTGCTTTCTTTATCTGCACACATTAATATCATGATGAGGGCAAGACAAGTTTCCTACCATTTTCTGCGACAAAACAACGCAGGGGTGAGGGGATTTCTCTGAAAATTAGCTTGCAAGCCCAGCTCTGAAGGTCTGGCTATTACTATATCCTCTGAATAAAGACTCATTTTTCTAACGCTGCATTATTAGCTAAGTAGAAATGTTACCATCTATGCTAATTACTCCTTCGCACAGCCCAACTTGTGACACTCACAAACTAGAAAGAGCAGCCTGCGTAGAACTTTATTAGCATAATATAAACATTTGCTTTGTTGAAAACAAATTGTAAATTCAGTTTGGAAGATCTGTGATGGCGGTAGAGAGCCCCGTTAGGGCAGCTCCATAAAACAGCACAGCACATAACAACGTCTGGAAATTGCTCCCAGTTCGCTTTAATATTTGAATGTCTGTGGTAATAAAATCCCACATACTACATAATTAATCTCTTTCTGTGCGGCTGCTGGAAGTTAAGCCAAGAGCCTGACTGATAAGGTCATAGGGAATATGCATGAAGCTAGCATACCTGAGACGAATAGACAGCAACCTAGCTACAAGAAGCAGGCAGTATGTTAGCCTACCTGGGACAAACAAGCAATAAGCTAGCCTATCAGAGATATGTGGTAAGCTAGCCTACCTTTTCTCAGAAAAAGTTCAAGATGAATTACATTCAAGGACACGGGTATTTCCTTGATTCCTGGGACGATGGAGGGTGAAAGACCCGAGAACAAAAGGAGCGTCAGTAGAATTCGAAGCCATGGGAAGACCTTTGGACTGATCTGGAAGGACTCAAGGAACACAAATCAGGCACACATAATATTCCTTCCCTTTGCATCCTTGCCAGACCAGGACAGACAAGTGTCATAGTGACCTCAAACAGGGTGGGAGGACGCCATCGCGCTCTTTAGCACTCTAGTCCCAAAGGCTGCCTCTTCCTTGACATGAGCATCCATCCAGCCTATAATGGTTTGCGAGTGAGTGCAGAGATGTCCAAGCCACTGCTATGCTCTGTCCTCTGGTGACACACAGCCCTGCTCTGCTCTCAGGAATGCTTTTACTCATTTTGAATGAGCTGTAAGCCCTTCAGACAACTTTTTACTGGTTACTTCGAGCCAAGACTATGGCCATTCTTATCTACCCGAACTGAAAACAACAGAGAAACGTACCTTGGATACAACCTACACTTTTAAATAAAATAGCTGAATCTATCAAAAAGGACCTATTACTATAGACTAATAACAGAGGAGAAAAGATCTCAGATAATGATTTCTCCCTGTAATCGGCAGTCACCCGCCTACAGAGGAAAGTAGAGATACTATCAATGATCTAAAAAACTCCTCTGTATTTGGGCTAGCTTTTTCTGAAAACCTGAGAAGGACCTTTGCTGCACCGAAAGTTGAGTATGATATGGATGGATTAGCAGTGAAAAATGTGGAAGAAAGTTTGATGTGAGGCGTTTAAGTTCTAGGTGTGGCTAGAGAGATCAGCCATTTTGGGAGAGGCCTTATATTGTTTCTATGATTAATTAAAAAGTATTATTTGTATTTGTATTTGAATTTGATTATGGTGGTAGGCTAGAGAAGCTAAGCTTAACTACTGAGCTATTAAAAAATTTTAAGTAAGTAAATAAAAATACAGAGGAGTTTTTTAGATCATTGATGGTATCTCTACTTTTCCCTGTAGGCGGGTGACTGCTGATTACAGGGAGAAATCATTATCTGAGATCTTTTCTCCTCTGTTATTAGTCTATAGTAATAGGTCCTTTTTGGTAGATTCAGTTATTTTATTTAAAAGTGTAGGTTGTCTCCAAGGTACTCTTTTGCGTTGTTTTCAGTTTGAGTTTCCTTGGCGTGGTGTGGCGAGTGGAATTGCATTCTTATCTACCTACCGATGGATGCCTTTGACACAATATCTCCTTTTCTTCCTCCTTCAGAGAATAAACAGATGATCCAATTTCCGGACAATCATTGTTGCCTTCAAATCCTGCTTCAGCACTCACTTCACATCCAGCAAGTGTAACTTGCGGTTCTTGCCTTCTACTGAATGTTGGTAATGGAAATTGCCTGATTCACATGGAAATGAGAAACCACCTTCAGAAGGAAGCAAGGTCTTTCCTTATGGAACATCACTGTGGTTCCCGGCACGATAATGTCTGCAGCTGCAAGCAGGACCGAACCAAGGGCTGAGCAAGCGGTGGGGCAAGTACAGGAAGCTAAAAAAGGAGTCAGTTACAAGATGTGACTGCAGCAGAAGGGATGCCACACAGGCTGCATTTCTAACTTGGTACGGTCCTGGCTCCAAGTCTTGTCTTGCTGAGGTTATAGCTACCAGGAAAGCTACTTTAGATATTAAGTCCTTTAGAGATACCTCCCTTAAGGGTTCATAGGGCGGTGCTTCTAGGACCTGCAGAACTAGATTCAGGTCCCGCCATGGTTCTCAATTCTTGATTGGGGCCTAATGTTTATTACCCCCCTTTAAGAATTGTCATATGTCTGGGTGGCTGGAGGCTGTTCTGCAATTCTACCTTACCCCTGTAACATGCAGTGACAGAGACGGGACCCTTAAGGAGCAGGCTGCCAGCCCCTTCTCTAGCCCCCTCTGCAGGAAATGCTGTTATATGACAAAAAGAATTCACCTGATATTCAGCAGTGGCAGCTAGCATGAGCACTAAACTCGGATATTCAATGCAGGGGCACCAGCCACGAGCATCGAACATCCGGGTTTGCTGTCGAAGCAGGAAGTTAACCGGACAGTGGCGATATTCAGTTAGCTTTGGTAGCGAAAGTTAGGACAGCCTTTTCTGCCAAGGGATAATCGGCCAGCGGCTGAATATTGGTTATCCCTGTTTGCCGCCCCTGGAATGCTCTCAGAACTCCCTGATGGTGCCGGTTAGCATCGAGACACTTAGCGGTGGTGTTAGTGCCGCGGAGTATCCTGTTTGACGGCATTTACACGGTCTGCAGGTCTGCGAACCACGTAAATGCCTTTGAATTTCAAGCCCGATATTTATAGGGTTGGGGAAGAAGAGAAGGAAGGGAGGTCTCTCTTTTTCGTTACTGTCCGGTGCTGTTGGGGTGACTCAAGTACAACAGCATTTGTGCAGTATCAGTTCTGGTTGCCAAACTGCAAAGAACAGTGATACCATTGAAGAACTGCCTTGTCCTCCCTGCTTAAACTGGAAAAACTAGTAAAGACTAGGAGACAATATAAAAGAATCCATTTACGGGAGACATGCAGTGTCTGTTTACTCGCTCGCACGTCCCTGCAGGTTTGCTCCAGCTGAAGGCCAGAGAAACCGACAGTGAGACTATTAACAGTGAGATTTACGGAAATCCGTTACGGGCAAGTGCAGCGATTTCTCACTTTTTGTCTGTCTGTCTCTCACCATCGGTCCTTCTCTCTGCTCTGTCTCTGTCCCTTATTCTCTTGCCTGTATCTTTGTGAAAACCGCGCTAAAGCATGATTCCGTATGGACCCCAGCTAGGAACAAAGGGGGTCTCAGGAGTTTTGGGTCCCTTCGAGGGTACACTTCCAATGGATAAAATTACAAAGCAAATTAAACAGCACATTAGCTTTGGTCATACAAGAATAGGAGGAAAGGGCATAGAAAGGGACGCAGGAGCAGGGCAGGATAAGAACAAGGCGATAGTCCAGAAACAGAAGAACACAAGTAACAGGAATAAGGTAAGTTACCCAGTTCCCAGAGTGAGATTTTAAGCCAGTCCAGATTTTCTAACAATCTCATCCTGGTGTATTATGGGACCTGCAGCATTGATTTTAATGGGTAAAATCAAGGACTACAAGTACCATACTACACTGCAATGTAAATGTAAATGTAAAACCAGAACTGGCAAAAAATTTCACTCCTGGAACTGGGTAACTGGCAACTCTGGAATCCTGGAACAAGGACTCCTGGAACTGGCGCTTAGCCAGAGGCTCTCGTGCTGCCTCTGCCATTGGTAGTGCACTCTAACGAGCCAGGCCCACCCCCTCCGAGGCAGATTTCCTGTTTCCATGGGGGCGGAACTGGCTGGTCCGAACACAGCGTCAGAAGCTCTGAGTAAGGGTTGCGTTGCTCTTTTATTGTCATCACCACTGCAGGGTCACAGAGAGTGGCGGAAGTGGCGGCAGTGAGCCGTCCTCTAAAGGTTGATGCTCTGGCTGTGCAATGGAAGCGCCGTCCCTGGTTCAATGTGCCGTGCTACTAACACTGTGCAACTTTAGGAAATGCTTTCCATCACTCCCTCGCTCTTGCCCCTTCTTTTTGTCAATGACCTATCAAAAGGCACAGTATTTGCCTTAATCTGGCTTTCCTGGGGAATAACGGAACATTTTAATTTTAATTTAATTAACAGATTTTTTTATATACCGCTCCTTCCATTGATCAGATGCGGTTCCCATAGAACAACAACAAACAGAGCGAGCTGTTTTTACATATAACAATTTGAAACTTGGAAATTACAGGTAACAATTAACAGTTAGTGAACTATGTACAAATGAACAGAATTTAACTATATATTTAACTATATAACATTAAATTCTTGAATCTATTTCTCTTTCATCATCACTATTAAGAAGCTCACCGCATACATTTCTGTAACATGTCAAATATTAGCCAATAGGGGGATAATTCTGTGACGCATTTTCCATGCATAAAGCATGTCCTCTCAGCATGGGAGAGTAACCTAGTGGTTAGAGCAACAGCCTAATACCCAAGTGATCTGGGTTTGCTTCCCTCCGGCACTCCTTGGGCAAGTCACTTTACCTTCCATTGCCTCAGATAAAAAAGCCTGGCAAACTACTTCCAGTCATATCGTGCCAAGAAAATCCAGGGGCTGCTGGGTTGACAGAAATCAGCATTGACTTGATGGCACTTATATTAAAAAAACAAGCATGTTTTACACATGAAATGACTGTTATAAACTACCGGGCATATACAAGTGCAAAACTATCCTACAAGACTGCTCCAACGTTTACGTGATCTACATGGAGGCATTTCTGGGCTATAGTTTAGGTGAAGCCATGATGACCTATTTTATAAAGCACAAGAGTATCCACACTCATTTATATCTTCTTTGGAGCTGATGTAAATTTGTGTGAAAGGATTTGTGTGCTACTAGGGGGTCATTAGAACATAAGAATGTAAGATATGCCATACGAGGTCAGACCAAAGATCCATCAATTCCAGTATCCTGATTCCAACAGTGGCCAGTCCAGGTCACAAGTACCTGGCAGGTAAGTTCCCAAAAGATAGCCATATTCTATGCTGATTATCCCAGGGGTATTTTCTCCAATTAGTCCTAAATGGGCCGGCCTGAGGGTTTCTGCTGCCCTAGGCAGCCCTCTGTGCCACTGCCCCCTGACTGCAGCGTCGTCTGGCCCGTCATGTCACCCCGCACCCGGAATCCACCTTCTCACCTGCCATTCTTGCCCCCCTCCGACACAAATTCCTGTTGAAGGGAGCAGGAGTGGCAGGCCATAACTGCACGAATGCGTACAGGCGTTTTAAAGCCCACCACATTGCTGAAGCGGCAGTTCATCTGCTACTTCATGGGGGATGGGTGTATCCATTCCACCCACCAGGGTCTGCCGCCCTAGACGACTGCCTAGTTTGCCTGGTGGAAGGGCTGACCCTGGTCTTAAATGTGCTACAGATCTGGTGCAAGAGACAAGGTTGTTGGGGCCACTTTGCAATAGTGATCATAACATGATCGCGTTCGATCTAATTAATGGAGGAATGATGGTAAGGAAATCCACAGTGCTACCTTTTAACTTTCGAAAGGGAGACTATGATAAAATGAGCAAAAAAGTTAAGAAAAAAACTAGAAGGAGCAGTTGCAAAGGTTAGAGACTTACATCAAGCTTGGGTGTTGTTGAAAAATACTATCTTGGAAGCCCAGACCAGCTGTATTCCACGCTTTAAGAAAAGTGGAAGGAAGTCCAAAAAACTGCCAGCATGGTTTAAAGGTGAGGTCAGAGAGGCTGTTGTTGCCAAAAAAGTATCTTTCAGGAAATGGAAAAAAGAGCCAAACGACGAAACCTGGAAACAGCACAAGCACTGGCAGGTCAAATGCAAGGCATTGATAAGGCAGGCAAAGGGAGAATTTGAGAAGAAGCTTGCTGCAGAAGCAAAAATGCATAATAAAGACTTTTTCAAGTACATTCGTAGCAAAAAACCAGTGAGAGAGTCAGTTGGTCCATTAGATGATAGAGGGGTTAAAGGGGCACTAAGAGGTGACAAGGCGATAGTGGAGAGACTAAATGAATTCTTTGTTTTGGTCTTTACTGAGGAAGATGTAGGGATGTTACCCATGACTGAAGTGGTATTTAAAGGTGCAGAAGAATTGAAGGAAATATCGATACATCAGGAAGATGTATTACAACTATTAAATAAACTGAAGAGTTGCAAATCACCTGGGCCGGATGATATACATCCAAGGGTGTTGAAAGAACTGAAATATGAGATTTCAGACCTGCTATTAGTAATCTGTGAACTATCATTAAAATCATCTGTAATACCTGAAGATTGGAGGATTTATTTATTTATTTATTATTTATTTATTAACATTTCTTATATACCGCGCTCTTTGTCATCAGTGCGGTTTACATTGAAACAATATAATACTTGGTCAGATAAATTTGGCCATCGTTTACATAGAACAGGGATTTAACATGGAGGTAAAAACTTGGGGAAACTATTTACATTTCTAGTACATTACATATTGGAGCTAAATTCGCTGTGGGCTTTTGGCAAACGTAACACAAATTTTTAAAAAGGGTTCCAGGGGTGATCCGGGAAACTACAGACCTGTGAGCCTGACGTCAGTACCAGGAAAAATGGTAGAAACCATCATAAAGAACAAAATTGCTGAACATGTAGATAGTCATAGTCTTTCCTCCTCCAAACCCACCACCTGCTCATCAGACCCTATCCCCACCCATCTCCTACATTCCATCTCCCTCACCATTGTCCCCTTCATCTCTCATATCTTCAACCTTTCACTCTCCACTGCAACTGTCCCCGCTGACTTCAAACATGCTGTTGTCACACCCTTCCTCAAGAAACCCTCACTCGATCCTACCTGTCCTTCTAACTATCGACCCATCTCCCTCCTTCCCTTCATATCTAAACTATTAGAATGAGCAGTCCACCATCACTGCCTCGACTTCCTCACCTCCCAGGCCCTCCTGGACCCACTACAATCCGGTTTCTGTCCCCTACACTCCACTGAAACGACTCTCACAAGAGTCACCAACGACCTGTTCCTGGCTAAATCTAAGGGCCTCTATTCTATCCTCATTCTTCTTGACCTTTCCGCTGCCTTTGACACAGTTGACCACAACCTTCTCCTCACCACCCTCTCCTCGCTTGGCTTCAAGGACTCCGTACTATCATGGTTCTTCTCCTACCTCTCCCATTGCTCATTCATTGTATGCTCTGGTGGCTCCTCCTCCTTCCCTACCCCGCTCCACATAGGTGTACCCCAGGGATCCGTCTTGGGCCCCCTTCTTTTCTCTCTCTATGCCCAAGGCCTTGGCGAGCTTATCTCCTCCCATGGCTTTCAGTACCATCTCTATGCCGATGACTCCCAAATCTACCTCTCTACATCTAATATTTCTCCAGAAACCCAGTCCAAGATCTCTGCCTGTCTTTCAGACATCGCTGCCTGGATGTCTCATCACCGATTGAAACTGAACATGGCTAAGACTGAACTCCTTATCTTTCCCCCCAACTCCTCCCCTCCTCTTCCCCCTTTCTCAGTCTATGTGGATGGATCTACTATCCTTCCTGTTCCCTCGGCCCGCAATCTAGGGGTTATCTTTGACACCTCTCTTTCCTTTTCCGCTCATATCCAGCTAGTAGATAAGACCTGACACTTCTTTCTCTATAACATCAGCAAAATCCGTCCCTTCCCCTCTGAACACACTACCAAAATGCTTATCCGCTCCTTAATCTCCTCTCGCCTCGATTACTGCAACCTACTCCTCGCTGGTCTTCCCGTGAGCCACCTCCTTCCCCTTCAATCTATATAAAATCATGCTGCTTGACTAATCTTCCGCCAGCCTCACCATGCCCACACTGCTCCTCTTCTCAAGTCGTTTCACTGGCTCCCTGTCCAATTCCGCATCCAATTCAAACTTCTCCTACTGACCTATAAATGCATTCACTCCATGGCCCCTCAATACCTCTTATCTCTCCCTATGTCCCCTCTCGAAATCTGCGCTCCGCTAACAAATTACTGCTTTCAATGCCTTTCACCCACACCACAAACTCCCGACTGCGCTCCTTTCACCTTGCTGCACCATACGCCTGAAACAGCCTACCTGCATCTGTACGCCAAGCATCCTCCCTGGCCCTCTTCAAGTCCAGGTTGAAGACCCACCTCTTCACCATTGCTTTCAGATCCTGACTTCCATTCTCATCTTATCCTAACCCCCGTCTACGTTTATGACCAAACTGTATAGACCATACTGTACCTTGTGCAGAACTGACTAATGCTCTGTACTGTTCTGATTAGATTGTAAGCCTCGATGAGCATGACTCTAATGGGCAGGGACTGTCTCTTGTATGTTGGTTACCTCTTGTAGGTTAGCTGTACAGCGCTGCGTGCATGGCGCTTTATAAGTGCTGAATAGTAGTAGTAGTAAGTCTATAAATTAATGAATGGAGTGGAACGGGTAAACGTAGATCGATTGCTAACGTTATCAGAATATAGAAAGACTAGGGGACATGCAATGAAGCTACAGGGTAAACTATTTAAGACTAATAAAAGAAAATATTTTTTCACTCAACGTGTAATCAAACTCTGGAATTTGTTACCGGAGGATATAGTAAAGTCTGTTAGTGTAGCTGGGTTTAAAAAAGGTTTGGACAAGTTCCTGGAGGAAAGGTCCATAAACCATTATTAAGAAGGGACCCAGGATATCAATGCTTGACCCAATACAAGCATTGTGGAACCTGTATCTTTTGGGGAAACTGCTAGATATGTATGACCTAGATTGGCCACGGTTGGAAACAGGATACTGGGCTTGATGAACCTTGGTCTGACCCAGTATGGCATATCTTATGTTCTTATTGCATGTCCCCTAGTCTTTCTACTTTTTGAACAAGTAAACAACCAATCGCCTGAGCGGGAAATCATCCCGCTCAGAGGCTCCTGCCCAATCGGGGCAGTGGGAGGAACATTTAAAAGCAGCGTCCCTGTGGAGGCAGAAAGGCAGGCAGCCCTGTCTCCTCCCCGCTGCTCACTCACCATCCCGCCAGCCATCGAAGCTCCCCCGATCGGGGTAGAGCGCCTGAGTGAGAAATAGTCCCACTCAGAGGCTCCTGCCCAATCGGGGTCGTGGGAGGAACATTTAAAAGCAGCATCCCTGTCGGGCGTGCCCGTGCCTGGTGGGCCTGCGCCTGGTGGGCCTGCGTCTGAGGGCCTCGCCAGAGGGCCCTTTGGCGTGGCCCTTAGGCGCGGGCACAGAGGCGACCACAGCAACACCCCTAGAAAGGCCAACAAAAGAACGACAACGTCGGCCTGCAGGCGTGGACCCTAGGAGCAACGAAAAACACCAAACACCAAAAGCAGCAAGAACACCTTAAAGTAAGTGCATCAAAGACTAGGATAACTGACGAAAACAACATGACTGCAACCCTGTATCTGCCCATATGCCTCCTCCTCACCCAACTCCTTCCACATCACATACCCACTCACTACCTAACCTCAAACACCTTATGGCTACCAACAACCCCACAGATCCACACCCCTCTCCAGTATACAAACTGGAACACACACAAGAAAACCAAGCACAATATTTATTTTTTATTTATTTATTTATAGGGTATTTCTATCCCGCCTTATCCTTCAATCAAGGCGGTGTACACAGCAATCAACCAATGTAATTGGCATTTGTGTTCGATGTGTGTGCATATTGTACAGTGTGTGTTTGTGCGTGGGTGTCAGTTGATTCGCGTGCGCTATTTACTGCATGAGCTTTATACAGTGTGTGTGCAATGATCAAGCTGATAAGTCGTTGGTCCATGGTTGTTGTTCTCATTGTGTGTTTGGGCCGTAGTGCTCCAGGAAGAGCAGAGTCTTTAGTTGTTTCTGAAAGTCCTTAGGGGCTTCCGTGGCTCGCAGGTCATCAGGTAGTGCGTTCCACATTCCAGGTGCTGCCATTGATAGCGCTCTTTGTGTGGTGTACTTGCGTGCCTTTGTGTAGTCTTTTGGCGTGTTGATTGTATCCGATGTGGCTCTTCTTCTGGTCGTGTACTAATGTCGGGTTGTATGATGGGTTGAAGGCTGAGGGCAGAGTTCCTGTGTTTGATTCTGAATATGTTTAGGATTGTCTTGTATTTGATGTGTGAGCTGATTGGGAGCGAGTGTAGGTCTTTTAGTATGGGGGTGATGTGATCTTGTTTTGATGCTCCGGATATTATTCGTGCTGCCATGTTTTGGGCCATTTGTAGTGGTCTGATCAATTGTTTTGACATGCCTTTGTAGATTGGGTTGCAGAAGTCGAGTATGGGTGTTATTAGAGCTTGACAGACTGTGCGGAAGTGATCTTGTGTGAGGAGTGGCTTGAGGCATCTGATTATTCTCATTTTGAAGTATGCGTTTTTGGTGGTTTTGCTGATGTGTGAATGTAGGTTTAGCTCTCTATCGAGCGTTACTCCGAGGTATTTCACCTCCTCTTTTAACGGTATTGTTGAGTTGTTGACCTTGATGGATGATGGCGGGCTGAAGCTGTTGTTTCGTGTGATGAGAAGTGCTTCTGTCTTGTTGTAGTTTATGGTTAGGTTGTTGTCATGTAGCCAGTTGGACATGTTGTTGAGGCAGTCTGTGATTCTGGTGTGGTCCGGGTTGTCGAGGTTGACTGGGGTGTATATCATAATGTCTGCGTAGATTGTGTAGTGAATTTTGTGCTCTTTCATGATGTTGCAGATCGTTTGGATGTAGAGGTTGAATAGTAGTGTGTGATAGGGAGGAGCCTTGAGGTACCCCTTGCTTGATCTTTGCGGGTCGTGAAGTGTTGGGACCGATCTTGACCTAGAACTGTCTGTCAGTTAGGTAAGAGTTGAACCATTTTAGGGTGGTGCCATTTATTCCGATTCTCTGTAGTCTGGTTAGGAGGATTCTGTGGTCCACCGTGTCGAAGGCCGCTGTGATGTCTAGGAAGATCATTAGTGTTCCTTTTTTGTGGTTGTCTATGGTTTGGAATATGTCGTTTAGTAGGTATAACAGTAGTGTTTCGACTCTTTGGTTTGGACGTAAGCCGTGTTGGTGTAAGTCCAGAGGGGCATGTGCGTCGATGTGGTCTTGGAGTTGGTTTTGTACAGCTTTTTCTATGATCTTTGCCAGTAGCGGTATGCTGGAGATTGGTCTGTAGGCTGCTGGGTTGCTCTTGTCTAATGTGGATTTCTTTGGGATTGCTCGTATGGTAGCTAGCTTTAACTGGTCTGGCATGGATCCTTGTGACAGTGATTTGTGTACTATGTTGTGTATGGTGTTGATGAAGCTTTCCTTTGATGCCTTGATCCAGGTTATTGGGCATGGGTCTGTGGGTGCGGTGCTTGTGTTGAGCGCTGTGATGATGTCTGAAAGCTGTCTTGTGGATGGGGTGCTGAATTTCTCCCAGGTGGTGGTGGTTTTGGTTGGGTTGGCAGATCCAGTTGTCAGTTGTTGTGGTGTTGTGGTGTGGATTCCAGCTTTCCTTGAAAGCAAACCAACCCCAAGACCAACACCCACGCAAACCCAAAAAAAGCCCCTAGAGCATTAAACATGCCATCTGCTAGAGCTCATCAACACCAGATCCATACGAAACAAAATGAACACGCTAGCAGACCACATAGAAGCTCAACAACCCGACATCCTTTGCGTCACAGAAACATGGCTCACCCCCACTGACAATGTACTCCTTAATCAATTAGTCCAGAGGGGCATGTGCGTCGATGTGGTCTTGGAGTTGGTTTTGTACAGCTTTTTCTATGATCTTTGCCAGTAGCGGTATGCTGGAGATTGGTCTGTAGGCTGCTGTGTTGAATGCTGAGTACGTGCCCTCCATGTACTCAGCATTCAACTGCCCACCACACACCGGAGAGAAGGAAGGGTTTTGATCATTGCAAAGAACAGCTTAAAGCTCAAGTCCCAAGGCTCCTCAAACACAAACCAATGCAACACAATCATTGTGGAAAACAGATGGCCCTGTGCCTCATCTACAGAGCTCCCCATGCTCCACCAGATGAGCTAGCCTCCACGCTAGAAGCTGTCTGTGCAGTCAACACTAATCACAAACCTCTGCTGCTATTGGGAGACTTCAACTTCAAATCAGTTACCATCAAGCATACAGAAACCTTCCTACAAGCAATGGCCTCCTTACAATACACTCAACTGATCAAAACACTGACACACAGACATGGATCATCATCAAACCTCATATTCGCCCCCAACTACCTACTTGACAGAGGTAGCATATCAGTACCCTCTGTCACACCTGTGCCTTGGTCAGACCATCACATAATTAAATTAAAAATTGTGGCACAAGGGGGAAAACACAATGAGCCTCGAGACAACCCACTCGTGCAAAGAAGATTCAAAAGCTTCGACAAGGACCAATTTCTACAGGACACTCTACCTCACCTGAACCCTGAAACAGATGATTTAGATGAGCAAATCAACAAATGGAACAGTATCATCAATGCTTCCGCCAAAGCCACTGAATACAAAGCCAAGAAAACTCACTGCATCAAAAATCATCACACCCCCTGGTACTCAAAAGACATACGTTAACACAAAAAAGGACCTAAGGAAACTAGAACGCTGATGGAGACGCACCAAATCTTCCACCACTCAGGACCTATACCTAACAAAGCAAAGGGACTACAACGAACTCATCAACCAGACGAAAAGAGAATACCACACAAACATTATACTCAAAGCCTACAACAAACCGAGAGAACTCTTCGAAATAGTGAAAAATCTTACTAATGAACCCAATACTGAAAGAGATGTGCAAATAGATCCACAATCCTTCGCAGGCCACCTCCAAAAAAAATCGATACCTCACCGCAACCAACAACAAGCACAGCCACTAAACCAACCACATCTTCAAAAACATGGGACAAATTCAGCACTCCATCTACAGAGCAGCTCTCGCACATCATCACCGCGCTCAACACGAGCACTGCACCAACAGATCCATGCCCAGTGACATGGATTAAAGCAATGAAGGAAAACTTCATCCACACCATACACAACATGGTGCACAGCTCACTGACCCAAGGAATCATGCCAAACTGACTAAAGCTAGCTACAATAAGACCAATCCCGAAGAAATCCCCACTAGACAAGAGCAACCCAGCTGCCTACAGACCCATCTCAAGCATACCACTACTGGCAAAGATTATAGAAAAGTGGTACAGCATCAGCTCCAGGACCACATTGACAACCATGCCCCACTGGACATCAACCAACACGATTTCTGTCCTAACCATGGAGTTGAAACACTCCTGTTATACCTCTTTAACAACATAATCCAAATAATAGACAACTGCAAGAGAGGAACACTTATGATCTTCTTAAACATCTCGTCAGCATTTGACACAGTGGACCACAGAACTCTACCTGCAAGACTACAGAACACTGGACTACACAGCACCACCCTGAAGTGGTTCAACTCATTCCTAACGGATAGACAGATTCAGGTCAAGATTGGCACAACACCTCCCGACCCATAAAAATCAAGCAAGGAATCCCACAAGGATCAGCCCTATCAGCGCTTTTATTTAACCTCTACATTCAACTGATCTGCAACATCATGAAAGAACACAAAATGCAATACACAATCTATGCCGACGACATCATGATATATACCCCAGTCAACCTCGACAACCCGGACTGCACCAAAATAACAGACTGTCTCAAATATATGATCAGCTGGTTTCAAGACAACAACCTGACCATAAACTACAACAAGACTGAGGCACTACTCATCACCCAAAACACCAGCTTCATCCCTCCACCCTCCATCAAGGTCAGCAACACAACAATACCCATAAAACCGGAAGTGAAATACTTTGGAGTGACTCTCGACAAAGAACTAAACCTACAGTCACACATCAGCAGAACCACAAAAAATGCATACCTCAAGATGAGACTAATCCGACGCCTCTAGCCCCTCCTCTCTCAAGATCATTTCCGCACAGTCTGTCAAGCACTAATAACTCCCATCCTAGACTTCTGCAACCCAATCTATCTTGGCCTAACAAAGCAGACACTCTGGCCACTGCAAATGGCTCAAAACACAGCAGCACGCATAATATCTGGCTCATCAAGACAAGATCACATCACCCCTATTCTAAAACACCTCCACTGGCTCCCAAGCAGCTCCCGCATCAGTCTTAAACATATTCAAAATCACACACTGGACCTCAGCACTCAGCCTACAACCACTCATACAACACGACATCAGCACAGTTAGGGGAGGAAGCGGGAGCTGCTCGCCCCTCCCGCTCTCCCCACCAAGGCCCAATCGGGGTGCAACAGGCAGCATTCAAATGACTGGACCCGGCAGGTAACTGCCTCTCTCACCCACCACCACGCTGCCGATCGGACATCGGGGGAGGAAGCGGGAGCTGCTCGCCCCTCCCGCTCCCCCCATTTGTCTTTCACCCATCGCAGACGGTATGCGACCCTGGCTCTACCTCTGCAGGATAAGCATCTACCACATGGAGAAGTAACACCAGCAGCAGACTTTTAAATTTAAAACACTCCTAGACGCGGCACTATGGAATGGTCGCATTCTCCTCTTCCTCCCCACTCCAGCAACTCCACCGAAGAGCGGACCTGATCAGCGGCAAAGGAACCACAAGAAACATCACCATGTAAGCATGTAACCCTTGATGTAATGTAATGTACGCTGTGATGCCCTAGCCTGCCCGTAATGTAACCCCTGATGTGATGTAATGTACCCTTGTTGTAACTGGAATGTATGTATGTATTTATTTAAACTGTATGTGTAGTAAATGGGCAGTAGTACTAGTAGTAGTAATGGGAGACAGCCAACCTGGTTTTGCCCTAACTAGATTGTTACTCTGTGTGTATTTCTGTTGTCTTAATTAGATTGTAAGCTCTGATTAGCAGGGACTGTCACTCTTTATATGTCTGTACAGTGCTGCGTATGAGGTAGCGCTTTATAAATGTTAAATAGTAGTAGTTGTAGTAGCACAAGACCGAGGAGGAGAGGCACCTTTGACATCATCAATACACCAAAAGACTTCACCAAGGTACGCAAGAACACCGCAAGAAGAGCTCTATCGTTGGCAGCACCTGCAATATGGAACGCCCTCCCTGATGACCTACGATCGACAGAGGACATCAAGGACTTTCGGAAACAGCTCAAGACGACGCTCTTCATTGAGCACTATGGTGATATCACATAACTCTGCCTGCCAGCTCCCGGACTACATACCAAACCCCCCTCCCTTTCTCACTCATGTACATAGCATTGTAAAGTAGCGCACGCTGTAAATAGCCCACCACGAATCAACGCCAGCTTACACACACACTCATTCACTGTATAACACTGCATGCACACACAAATGTCAATATAATTCGATTGGTTGCTGTGTACACAGCCTTGATTACAGGAGAAGGCGGTATATAAATCCTTTAAAATCAATCAATCAACATTTACTCATTCCACTCCATTCATTAGCTTATAGACCTCTATCACTTCTCCCCTCAGCCGCCTCTTTTCCAAGTTGAAGAGCCCTAATCTTGTAAGCCTCTCCTTACAGGGGCATCCTTCCTTCCCCTTTATCATTTTATAAACTTTTTCTGCATCTAAGGCCTCTTTTACCTGTCTAGTTCCATAGTAACACAGTGGATGATGGCAGACCACTCAGTCTGTCTAGTTATTGCTGTCCACCCAGCTAAGAATATAGACACAGGATGGATTATAGGACATCACTTCTTATCC
This sequence comes from Ichthyophis bannanicus, assembly GCA_033557465.1. Taxonomy (NCBI): domain Eukaryota; kingdom Metazoa; phylum Chordata; class Amphibia; order Gymnophiona; family Ichthyophiidae; genus Ichthyophis; species Ichthyophis bannanicus. The sequence goes on from CM066033.1 coordinate 1,302,013,878, forward strand.
AAGTCAGTTTTTCTTGTCTACATCATTGATTCTCTACCACCTTGGGTAGATGATCATAGAAATTTTCAAACAATCTAGCATCCAGCTCTTCCTCTCACCTCCCCACCAAGCTCAATAGCACTTGAGACAGTTACCATCCCTAAAAGCAAGTCCTCATGGATTTACTGTTAGGGATGTGCAGCCATTTGAAACGACATCGACATTTGCTATATTATTTCATGTCATATTCAAATTAAAACAGAATTTAAAAAACCCAATCGGTCATTAATATGTGCCCGCTATTGTGCACTATTAATGACATTTCCTTCAAAATGAAATAAAAAAAATGCCAAAACAAAACTGAATGCTAAATCCTCCAAAGAACACGGGAAAATAAACAAAACCAACATTTTTGTTCTGCACACTCCTCTTTGTGGTAGGGGACCTGGCCAGCATCATTTTGTTGGCACTCATTGGCTTTCTGGATAATCAAAGCCTTCTGATACCAGCCCAGATACTTTACAGTTTGTGCTGTTGCTAAATTGTGCTTTCCTTGCTGGTTTTATTTTTCTTTTTTAGGAAGCTGGCTATATAAAATAGTCTTTGGATGAAGTCTTCCGTTCACCCTCTTCACGTTCTATCTTTGCACAAAATTCACGCTGCCTGGAACACGCTGCTATTGAGTTGCCACACGGCGCAGACTCTATAAGATGAATGAGGAATCAGATTGCACCTGGAGTTTACTTAAACTCGAAATGAATAATTACTCTGTATCACTGTGGCCTGACAATGCCTCATTGTGATGAAACACAGCTGCACCCTGTAGAATTAGCTGGCCTCAGCAGACAAGAGCTCCTCTTACTGTCCTGCAGGGCACAACAACATCATTGCAGGGGAAAATCCACCCTCCCCCCAGCAAAAGAAACGTATATGTTACATACCTGTAATGTTATTGCAGGTCAGCATTGTCAGGGGAGGTACAGACACAGAGCTGACTCTTTTGAACCCCTGTGAAAATTGACGCTGGAATTTCTGGCCAGCATTTTGTCTTTCTCAATAGAAATAGGAGTGTGTTTGCCAGGAAAAAAGTGAGTGGAAAATAGGATCAGGCTTACTAGCAAAGCTCCCGGTAGCAGGTGAAGAAGTAGGTTGGTGTAATCAGGTGTGTCTTTTCCTTCTGACCTAGCAGTTTCGTCCTGCTTGTTTCGGTTACCAGTTCAGTCAGAATTGGGGCTGGGATCTGGTGATTTTTCATCTAATTCTTATTTAACTTATAATTTATATTCTGCTTTTCTAGATATAATTTCAACCCAAAGTGGATCACATGGTAACCTTCCTCTACAGCTACCTGGGGATTTCCCCCTTCCCTCCCCCCCCCCCCCCCCATTTTAAATTCCCTCCTAACTTTAGTCCGGTCAGATAGTGACCATCCTTGGCTGGGGACTGTGAACCAGAGCTCGTTCTGGAATCCAGCCGCTAGGTGTCACCATGAATGATGACAGGGGCTTCCCTTCCCCAATGAGCAGAGGGTTGGCCTGGGCACTGCATAGCACTACCAAACAGCCGCCAGCCCAACCAAGGCCTCTTCTTATTAAAGTAAAATATTGCTTAGGAGAATCTCAAAAAATCAAATGGATGTCATTTGTAATCCTGCTTGAAATTTTGCTGCACTCTTAAGGGTATGTTTACTAAACCGTCTTAACGTGCGCCCAGTGATAGTGTGCAGGATGCCATAAAAGGAGTGGGCGTTTCGGTCTTAACATAGCAAAACGGGATTATCGTGTGATAACGCGCGCTGCGCACATTATCGTGTGATAACGCGCGCTGCGCACATTATCGGGTGAAATGCCGCTAAGCACGTTAACGCGCAATAATCTTAAGTAGGCGCGCAGACATGCAAACATAGAAGCAGAGGTATATCACAATGGTTAATACACTGACTGATGGTATAGGGGTCATGAGTTTGATCCCCCAGTGTGCCTAATGTATAAGGCTAGCTAAGGCATCACCCTTTATGTTTAAGTAGTGCTTTTTGAGGCAGTTTACTTTTATTTTAATTAGTGCTGCCAGCAAACAAACCCTCACGGTGGCGTAACCTAAGGTGCTGCATAAGGCACCCCATAACGCACTCCATAGGGCACATTATAAAGTGCACTGTCTGCCAAGGCACCCTATAATGTCCCCTATAGGACACCTTATAAGGCGCTTGATAGGGCGCCTTATTTTTATTTATTTATTTATTTACTACACATTTATATACCGCTACTTCCAGCGATCAGCAGCGGTTTGATTCATCTTTGGGGGATTGTCAATCAAGACTTGGGGGGGGGGGTGGTAAATACATAGATCTGAGGTCACAGCACACATGGTTAGCGTCTTCGGGGATGAATCATACATTTTTACATTTATATATACATATTTACATATTTAAACATAGAAACATAGAAACATAGAAACATGATGACAGAAAAAGACCACAAGGCCCATCTAGTCTGTCCTTCCATAACAACAACTACAACAGTCCACTTTTTACCTTTAGAGATCCTCTGTGTTGGTCCCATGCTTTTTTGAATTCAGTTACTGTCCTCATCTCTACCACCTCCACTGGGAGACTATTCCACGGATCCACTACTCTTTCCGTAAAGAAATATTTCCGCATATCACTCCTGAATCTATCTATCATATAGCAGATTTAAAATTCTCTCGCAGTTGATGGTCATAGTTGATTGTAATGATATCGGAATAGGTGAGTTTTTAGCTCTTTCCTGAATTTGGTGATGTTCTTTGTTATGCGCAGCTCACACGGGAGTTGATTCCAGATAGTTGGCGCAGAGAATGAGAAAGCTCTACGACTCGTACTAATTTTCACTGTTCTGATGTTGGTGGGGACTTGCAGGGTTCCCGAGTTGATGGTTCTTCTGTCCCTATTTGTAGGTTGCATGCTGATAAGTGAGGATAGGAACGATGGGGATACGTTGTTTATTAGTTTGAAGGTGGTCACTAATATCTTGTATTGTATCCTAGCTGCAATTGGAAGCCAGTGTAGCTCTATTAAAATGGGGGTAATGTGTTCAGCAATGCTTGTTCCCATTATGATCCTGGCTGTTACGTTTTGGGCCATCTGAAGGATATTTAGTGATTTTTTAGGCAGACCTTGTAAGATGGCATTACAGTAGTCTAGGTGCGGTATAATGAGAGCTTGCGCTACCGACCGAAAATCACCGGGTTCTATTATTTTCCTTAGTGGTTGTAACACTCTCAGTTTATGAAAGATGGCTTTATTCGTTTTGCGTAGGTGTGTCTCCATTTTTAGGTTGCAGTCGAGTGTGACTCCCAGATATTTGATTTCGTTTTTCGTGTTGTATGTGTTGTTGCACAGTGTGATTGTAGGGGGGGGTTGAAGTTTGGTTTACTGGATATGTACATGACTTCTGTTTTCTTATGGTTGATTGTCATGTTGTTTTTCTGTAGCCAGCCTAACATCTCGTCCAAGCAATTTTCGAGCAGTGTATATTGAGGGTCGGCAGTATCTAGTTGTGTATAAAGCATAATATCATCTGCATAGATGTGGTATTTAATATTATGCCTTTTGAAGATGTCGCAGAGGGGTAGCATGTAGATGTTGAACAGAAGTGCCGAGAGGGCAGAACCCTGGGGTATGCCCTGCGTTTGAGAGAAAGGTTCAGCTTTCTCACCATTGAATTGTACTTGTGGCCTTCTGTTCGTTATGTATGAGGAGAACCATTTGAGGGGGGTTCCCACAATTCCTATAGATTCTAGTTTGTTAAGGAGGATCCCATGGTGTACTGTGTCAAATGCGGCAGAGATGTCGATGAAAATGAGTATAAACATTTTCTTTCTGTTTTCTAGGCCTTTGAGGAGGTTGTTCATTAGCGCTATCAAAAGCGTCTCAACTCCATGGTTTCTTCTGAACCCGTATTGCTGTTTGCCTAGGGTATCACAGTCATCAAGGTGCTCTTGAAGCTGTATGAGCACTGCTTTTTCTATGATCTTTGCGAGGAATGAAATGCTGGAGATGGGGCGGTATGATGTCGGATCTTCCTTATTGAGCGAGTTGTTCTTTAGGATTGGCCTTATTATAGATTGCTTCAGTTGGTCCGGCATTATTCCTTGATTTAGTGACTGGTTCACGATGTGGGATATTTGCTGGTTGATCTCTTTTTTTGCTGCTTTGATCCATGCTGTTGGGCAGGGGTCGAGTGGGGAGGTGGTGGTATTTATAGAGGTTAGTATGTTGATGGTTTGTTGCACATCAATGTTGCGGAAAATACTCCACGTCTGTTTATGCTCCACCTCTGTATCTTGGCATTGTGTGTCTATATAGAGAGTGGGGTTGGCGATAGTCAGCTTGCTTGTGTAGTGGTTTGCAAGCGTTTGTGGATCTATGTGGGTATCTTGATGTTCCGGTGTGGCTGTTTTGGTTAATGATTTACGTAGGTTACAGTACTCTGAAGGTGTTTTTGCTGGCAGCACTAATGTACATTAAAAATAGACAATGCCTCAGACAGCCCTATCAAAAAACCCCACCATGGGTTTGAACCCATGACCTCAGGCTTCACAGGCAGTGAAGTAACCAGTGGGCTACAGCTCTGTAGCTGCTAGCAAACCCCTGGCTGGCTGCAGAAGGACTGCATGTCACCACACAAACTGTCTGCTGTGGTTACCAGGATAGGGTTAACCCACCCGTACCCATGATGCCTTGCACATGCAAAGCAGCAGTCGACAGATGGGCACAAGATGGGGTATGCACCCCCACAGCACCTCGGCCTGGTAGGGGGAACTGACCGTGTGTGGTACTGGCACAGAGTAGCCACAGACCGTCACAGTGTGCAGGTACTGTGCTCACCCTGAGGGTGAAGTGGGGTGCCCAGCACCAGGTCCACAGCACCTTTCATAGCTGAAATATGCTATACTGCTGGTCACCGTCAGTGCTACTGTGTGTGATAGGTAGTTCCTGCAGACACACCTAGGTTACATCTATGTCCTTCTGTATTTCTCAGTCATGTCTAGCCCTTATGGGCTATGATGCACCCAGGATAGTGCATATCTTGTGTTGGTGCCATGGTCACATGATGTAGCTGAAGAGAGGAAGGAGTGTTTGGACTCATAGGCAGACTATGTACTACCTCCCAACCTGGTTCAGGGTGGGAAACAGGATTCTCCAACAGATCCACATTCTATCTCCCTACAATGGAGGCAGCAGAGGGGACCAGCAACCCCCATCCTGCTGGGGAACAAACACCCTACAGGGCAGGCCTGCCAATCTGTACACACCCATAAGGCATCACATGGAAAAAAAATACTACATAGCACTATGGGGGAACCTAGCCATGCTGTGGTCACTGCTCAGTCAGGGTGAGAGTGACCTCCCAGCAGGACATGCTGTGGCCACCCTGTCCGTGCAGGTGGTGGCCGGGCACTACAATGTCCGAGCCATTGCCCTATGCTCTGTACAGATGAATCCAGGCCAGGCCACCCTATCCAGGCTATTCCCAAAGTACCTTGCTCCTCATTATGCACATTGGCAGGCCAATACTGGCAACAGTGCTAGCAGTGTGGGCTGTGGAGGGTGTTTGCAGCCACCACACACTGGATAGACAGACACACACTCCCCACACCTATGCCAGCATTGTGCAACTATAGAGGTGTTTGGCAGCCCTGGCCACCGCACCAGTCCTGGGCACAGTGCAGGCATGGCTATGGTACGCAATACTGTTGGGGTCACCCCCAGGGTGGTAAACACTATCAGACACAAGACCTGTAGCACACTCCACAGACATCAGAAAGGTTGCTATCATGCAGCTCACTCAGAAAATTGTACTTAACCTCGGAATTGCTATCTGCCAGTAATCATAGCAACCTTTTGATAGCTGTGTACCGTATTCCCAGGTTTAGGGTGGCATTTATTTATTTATTTACAGTCTCTTATATACCGCACTATTCAGCATCAGCGCGGTTTACATGGAACAAATGCTCATTACAGTTAACATGTATGAGTTTACATATAACAGGGGACAGAAACTTGGCTAACAGGGGAAAACTATTTACAGACTGTCATTGCTAAGGTATGCAAGTGCTAGTATTGGGAGATGCACGCAGGGCCCAACATCCTGCCTCTCCAGGAGGCATTGGATAATGGAGCCTGTGGGTGTGGGTGTGTCTGCCCCTGTTGGCCGCTGCTTTAGGGGAGAGGTTCCCGACTCCAGTCCTGGTGAGCCAGACACTGTTTGGGTTTTTGTGCTGTCCCTCATGACTATGCATGAGATACATCTGCATATCATGGGGGCGGCGCATAGAAATGCAGCACAGGCATCTTTATTAGAGACAGCATGGAACCTGAATGGTGTTTGGCCCTCCAGGACTGCATTTGGGAGACTCTGCTCTAGATAATGCGCATGTTTATGGTGTCTGTGCTCTGTAGGGTAAAATGTAGGTGTTTTGGGCATGTTTACGTCATCTGCAATAAAGGTTCTATCTGTATTAGCACGTTTTAGTAGTGGGTAAAATATGGGGACTGGGTTGGCAGGAACTACAGCTGGGACTTGTACCTGTGACCTTTTGCTTCTGAACACACTGGTTGTGTGCACTGCACAACTGTGTTGCCACAGAGACAGTGCATTCCCTGGTGATACCATGACTGTTCGTCAGACAGGGTCTGTCTGTTGCAGTGCATGGCACACACCTACACAGGGCTAGGCCACGGTCTGCTCTGGGCAGCTGCCAGTACCCCCTCCACCACCAGTATCCCTCTACCACCATGCTGATATGCCCTTCTGCTGGTGGTGCTGGTGGAGCGAAGTCTCAGGCCATCCAGTGTGCGGGTAGGTGTCTGCTTATGGCGTGGGTTCTGGGGTAGGGGTGCCTGCATAGCTGTCCACGCTTCCCCCCAGCACCGCATGCCAATGTTCCGTGCCTTTGGGGGTACTATCCCCTGTGACACTGTGGGAAGCACACTCGTGCCCATGTTGGACCCTCAGCAGTTGCTGTCTGGCTGCTCTACTGTTTCAGCATTCCAATGGGCCAGCTAGGCATCACCCTAGTCCGCACTGTGGCCCAGCTGCACCGCAGCATGTGCCGCCTGCAGCCCTCTGTGTCCCCTTTTCCAGCATCTGTCCAGTTGCCCGTTCTGACATGCCCACCCTGCTGTTGTGGAACATGTGCATGCCATAAGAATCCTGGCCAATGGAGTCGGAAACCCTGCTCAGCGCAATTACACTGTGGACTCATTCACCTTGTATGGGGACGGAGTATAAACCCTTCCAAAATTCATCTTTTTTTTGGAGCTTTCTTGGGAGTATTTTTTGATGTTTCCCATTGATATCACTATTGGCCAGCTTGGTTATTTTATTTTTACATTTTCTTCTGTACATTTTCAAAGTTTATTTGCCCTTTTGTTCCGTGCACATGTATCACACTTATCACTTTTTGTAGGTTTCCCTGGTTTTGCTGTACATTGCTGACGGAAATGGTTTATTTTCCCTTTAAATCAGCTCTAACACCAGGGTTTCACTGGCATTAGTTTTGAGCCTCGGATTTCACAGCATTAGTGTGCGGGGAGCCTCTCCCCTCCCACTCTCCACCCATTGACCCCTTCTCTCCGCCCCTGGGGAGCGTTCCTCCGCCCTCCGGGAGCCTTTCTCCACCTTCAGTGCTCGTTTGCACCTCTGCACGCGTTATCGCGCGCTAAGGTACCTGTGCACCCGATAAAGCTCCATTATTGCGCGATAAGGTACCTTATCGCGCGATAACATTGCAGAGCGCACATTAAGACGGTTTAGTAAACATACCCTTAATCTCTTCTGCCAGAACTCCAGGTCATGTCTCTCCTCTCCTTCCTCAGTGTCACACATCATCATGAAATATTCAGGGCAGCCCCCAGGTTCACCTTCTTAGGGGTATGTTTACTAAACTGCATTAGTGCAATTTGCGTTAGGAGCCGCGTTAGTGGAAGGAAAGCCAAAAAAGGACATGGGCGGTACATCGTAACCGATAATGCACAGTTGTGCACGGTATTGCGCACCGCGCAGCAGCGATCGCTACAGCGCGCGCGCTACTGCGCGCAAGCTTAAGACAGCACGCAGACACCCAAATACAGAAGCAGAGCTGTAGCACAATGGTTACTACACAGACTGATGGTACAAGGGTCATGGGTTCGATTCCCCAGTGTGCCTAATGAATAAGGCTGGCTGAGGTGTCATGTGTAACCCTTTAAAGGCCTACTATAATATTTTAATCCACATTCTGCAGCCGGGTTAATGTTTGCACATGTCAGGAAAATTGTACCAGTCGTACCCAATATGTTCCAATAGTGACGTTCCCTCTGGCATGGTCATGTATTATATACCATTTGAGAGGAATATATAGGCAGAAGATGAGATCCCGAAAGTACTGGGCTTGGCCTGGAAAGGGTTAAGTAGTGGGCTGTGAGGAAGTTTAGTTGTACCTGAATAGTGCTGCCAGCAAACACACCCTCACAGTGGCATAACCTAAGGTGTCACATAAGGCATCCCAGAGGGCACTCCATAGGGCACATTATAAAGTGCGCTGTCTGCCAAGGCACCCTATAATGTCCCCTATAGGACACCATATAAAGCACCTTATAAGGCGCTGTATAGGGCGCCGTATAAAGCGCCCTATAGGGCGCCCTATGAGCCACCCTAAGGGGACAGTACCCTGAGGGTGGTCCTGCTGGCAGAACTAATATACAATAAAAATAGACAATGCCTAAGACAGCCCTATTGATGAACCCCACTGTGGGTTCTGAACCCATGTCTTCTGGCTCCACAGGCAGTGAAGTAACCAGTGGGCTAGAGCTGCTAACAAACAACTGGCTGGCTACAGAAGGACTGCATGGCACCACACCCACATTCTGCTGTGGCTACCAGGATAGGGGTAACCCACCCGTACCCATGATGCACTGCACATGCAAATCAGCAGTCAAGAGATGGGCACAAGATTGGGTATGCACCCCCACAGCACCTCGGCCTTGTAGGGGGAACAGACCGTGTGTGGCACTGCCACAGAGTAGCCACAGACAGTCACATTGTGCGGGTACAGTGCTCACCCTGAGGTTGAGGTGGGGCGCCCAGCACCAGTTCCACAGCACCTTTCATGGCTGAAATACGCCATGCTGCAGGTCCCCATCAGTGTGTGATAGGTAGGTCCGTTAGACACACCTAGGCTACAGCTGTGTCCTGCTGTATGTCCCAGTCATGTCTAGTCCCTATGGGTGCTGTTGCAACCAGACCAGTGCATATCCTGTGTTGGTGCCATCATTACCTGCTGTAGGTGAAGGGGGGGTGGTGTATGGACCCATAGGCAGATTATGTACCACCACACAACCCACCCTCTGGGGTCAGGGGGAAACAGGATCACCCACCAATAGATCCGCAGTCTACCTCCCTGCAACAGCAGTCCTGCTGGGGAACAGACAGAGCAGCACACATCCATAACACAATAGCAGACAGATGGTAGGGCTGGAAATGCTCAGCTGCCCACCCACCAACCCACCATTATCTGACATTCTCCAGCAGCAAGCCTCCAGCCGCTGCACCCTGCAAGGTGTTCCAGCAAGACAGCATACTAGCTGCAGGCAGTCCGCCAGCTAGTCCATAGTGCATGGTCCTGGAGAAGATACATGTACCCGGAACGGGGATGTCAGCATACACACCAAGCAAATAAGTCAGTGATTTGGCCCCAAAAGGAAACCCATATATATCACATGAGAGAAATGCTATATAGCACTATGGGGGAACCTAGCCATGCCGTGGTCACTGCTCAGTCAGGGTGAGAGTGATCTCCCAGCAGGACATGCTGTGGCCACTCTGTCCGTGCAGGTGGTACCGGGCACTACAATGTCCGAGCTATTGCCCTATGCCCTGCGCAGATGCGGCAAGGCCAGGCCACCCTATCCAGGCTATTTCCACGGTACCTTGCTCCTCATTATGCACATTGGCAGGCCAATACCGGGAACAGTGCTAGCAGTGTGGGCTGTGGAGGGTGTTGGAAGCCACCACACACTGGATAGACAGACACGCACTCCCCACACCTATGCCAGCATTGTGCAACTATAGAGGTGTTGGGCAGCCCAGGCCACCACACCAGTCCTGGGCACAGTGCAGGCATGGCTATGGTACGCAATACTGTAGGAGTCACTCCCCAGGTTGGTAAACACTGTCAGACACAGGACCTGTAGCACACTCCACAGACATCAGAAAGGTTGCTATGATGCAGCCCACTCAGGAAATTGTACCTAACCTAGGAATTGCTATCTGCCAGTAGTGATAGCAACCTTTTGATAGATGTGTACCATATTCCCAGTTTTAGGGTGGCATTACTACAGTATGCATGTGCTAGTATTCGGAGATGCACGCAGAGCCCAAAGTCCTGCCTCTCCAGGAGGCTGTGGATAATGGGGCCTGTGGGTGCGGGTGTGTCTTCCCCTGTTGGCTGCTGCTTTACGGCAGAGGTTCCCAACTCCATTCCTGCGGTGCCAAACACTGTTCGGGTTTTCATGCTGCCCCTCATGAATATGCATGAGATACATCTGCATACCATGGGGGTGGCGCATAGAAATGCAGCACAGGCATCTTCATCAGAGGCAGCATGGAACCGGAATGGTGTTTGGCCCTCCAGGACTGCATTTGGGAGGCTCTACTCTAGGTAATGTGCATGTTTATGGTGTCTGTGCTCTGTAGGGTAAAATGTGGGTGTTTTGGGCATGTTTACGTCATCTGCAAGAATGGTTCTGTCTGTATTAGCACATTATAGTAGTGGGTAAAATATGAGAACTGGGTTGGCGGAAACCACAGCTGGGACTTGAACCTGTGACCTTCTGCTTCTGAATACACTGGTTCTGTGCACTGCACCACCATGTTCTCACAGAGATGGTGCATTCCCTGGTGCTACCATGACTGTTGGTCAGACAGGGCCTGTCTGCTGCAGTGCACGGCACCCACCTACACAGGGCTAGGCCACGGTCTGCTGTGGGCAGCTGCCACTGCCCCCTCCACCACCAGTATCCCTCAGCCACCATGCTGACATGCCCTTCTGCTGGTGGAGCTGGTGGTACGCAGTCTCAGGCCATCCTGTATGTGGGTAGGCGGCTGCCTATGGTGCGGGTTCTGGGGTAGGGGTGCCTGCATATCTGTCCGCACGTCCCCCAATCACCGCCTGCCACTGTTCTGTGCCCGTGGAGGTACCTGCTGGGTACTATCCCCTGTGACACTGTGATAGACACGCTCATGCCCATGTTGGGCCCTCATCAGTTGCTGTCTGGCTGCTGTACAGTTTCAGCATTCCTAGGTGCCACCTAGGCATCTGCCTAGTCCGCACTGTGCCCCAGCTGCACCACAGCATGTGCCGCCTGCAGCCCTCTGTATCCCCTTTTCCAGCATCTGCCCGGTTGCCCGTTCCGACATGCCCGCCCTGATGTTGCGGGACATGTGCACGCCATAGGAACCCTGTCCGATGGTGGGGAAATCCCTGAGCAGCGCTATTTCACTCTGGGCCCATGCACCTTGTATGGGGACGGAGTATGGACCCTTCCACGAATTATATCTGTTCTATGGAGCTTACTCGGGGGGGGGGGGGGGTTTGATGTTTCTCATTGCTACCACTATTGGCCAGCTTGGTTGTTGTTTTTTTCCAGTTTGTTGGGGTAATTTTCAGTGTTTCTGTGCCCTTTTGTTCTGTGCGCATGTATCACGCTTATCACCTTTTTTTGGTTTCCCTGCCTAGGCTGTACATTGCTGACACATAAATGTTTTCTCTCCCCTTTAAAGTGCCTTTACCGGTAGGTTTTCATTCGCGTTGGAATTCAGCTCTGAAATTCAGCGCGTTGGTGTGAAGGGAGCCTCTCCCCGCCCACTCTCCGCCCATTGACCCCTTCTCTCCGCCCTCTCTCCACCTTCTGCGGTGTTTTACCGTGCCGCGGAGCATTACGCTCGTTAACGCGTGATAGCACGCGCTATAGCGCATTTACAATCGTTAATGCGCTATAGCGCGCGCTATAGCACGCTAATGATCGTTAACGTTGTACAACGCGCGTTATTCATGTTTACCGCAGTTTAGTAAACATACCCCTTAGTCTTTATTTTGGTACAGTAGCTCCCAGTCACACTGTTGACTCAGAAGTGCTATTTGGCAAGTGGAGGTAAGCTGGGTAAGCTGAAGTAGGAAGGGAGGGAAGAAGGAGATGAGAAAGGGTTTGAAAACTAAGGCCATAGAAAGATGGTGGAAGAATAGAATTGGATGTTATTCCTTCACAGTTTGTGTTTGCATGTTTTTCACTGTATTTTGTACTTTTATGCTAATTGTAAATTAGGATAAACAGTTTCCTGCTTGGTTTGTAATCCTTGCTTCTTTAGGTTAATAGATGTATGTGACCCATTCCCTCCAACCTCCTTGAGACCTGCCTAGCTTCATGCCTCTCCCCAAGGTAAAACCTTTGACCCCCTTTGGTCAATTGCAGTTCCATCTAGCTTTCTGGGCAATCCCTTGCATGCTTCTCTTTAGTGCTATAATCTCCATCTTGGGAGACAGAAGCAAAGCTTGATTGCCTCTTCTCCTGTGCCTATCCATGGAATTCCATCATCCTTTCATTCACTCTCATTCTTTCAGCATCCACTTTCTTCCTTCAATATCCAATTTTTCCATTCAGCATTCAGCTTCCATCATCCACCCCTGCTACAGTTTCAATATCCAGCCATTCAGCCAATTCCACAATCCACCTTGTCAGCAATAGTCCAGCTGGTACAGATCATTCACACAGACTTAGCCTGCTACATTTTGACTAGAGCAGTGCTGCCTCTTCTTCATTACAATTATTGCAGTAAGTGCTTTAATTTTACTTATTGTAATAAATGGTTAGAAAGTAGGAGACTGGGGCTTTTCCTTGGATGCTGGAGTGGTTTAATTATCTGTGGAACATTGTTCTTGAAATACAACATAAAAACAGGACATTGGAACCTAATGTTTCTCATTTTTAGTCCTATTTCCATAGAAATAAGGAGAAGAAGTGATGACATGAAGCTGGAAGAAGTATAGGAAATAGTTCATTGAGAGGGCCAGAATTCATAAGAACATAAGATTTGCCATACTGGGTTAGACCAGAGGTCCCTCAAGCCCAGTATTCTCTTTCCAGCAATGGTTAATACAGATCATACGTACCTGGCAGGATCCCAACAGGTAGACAGATTCCATGCTGCTTATCCCAGGGAATTCAAAAAGGCATGGGACAAATGCAGAGGATCTCTGAGGGAGAAGAGAGGATTGTAGAACTTAGGGGTATGTTTACTAAACTGCGTTAGTTTGATTCGCGTTAGGAGCCGCGTTAGTGGAAGAAATGCCAAAAAAGGACATGGGCGGTACATCGTTACCGATAACGCGCGTTATGATGCGCTAACGATCGTTAACGTTACATAATGCGCGTTATGTACGATTACCGCAGTTTAGTAAACATACCCCTTAATTTTTATGGATGGGAAAACTGGATAGGCTGCCTGGTCTTTATCTGCCATCATTTTCTATGTTTAGATTTAATCATGTTGTGATCATTATCGCCAAATGGCCCCAACACCTTTATTTCTTACACCGGATCCTGTATTCCACTAAGGACTAGGTCAAAAATAGCTCTCCCTCATGTTGATTGCTGAACCAGATGCTCCATGAAGCAGTCATTCTTTTCATCTAGAAACGTTATAGCTCTAGCACTGGGTGATACTGACCCAGTCGATACCGGGGCAATTGAAACCACCCATTACTACTGTGTCGCCAATTTTGTTAGCTTCCCTCATCCATCTGTTCATTCCGGCCATGTGGATAGTAGTGCACCCCCATTACTATTCCCTTCCCATTAAATTCCTATCCATAAATATTCTACAGTTAGAGCCAGTACAAGGGTATGAGGCAGCCTATGTGCAGCTCATTCCTAGTGCCACCCTGCTCCTGCCATTGCGCTTCTGCCTCCTCTGATTCCGGTTCTGATGTAACCTAGACTTCTTCGAATGGGAGCTCGATTTTGGCTGAATTTTCCATGTAAATGTGTTATTAAATTAAGGGGAGTTAAATATATATTTTTTAACCACAATTCACTATCTTTTTGGTTAGTCATGAGTCATCTTGAGAAGTAACTTCCTCCCCGTACCCTCTGCAGACATTCAGGGCAAAGGTTAATGCACTCAGATAATTTGGTATCTTGCAGATCCGTCACTTAGTTACTTGAATAATTTTGTTTCCTGTATTTGAGAACTATACAGTAGTTTATCTCTTATACTGCTTTTTCCTTTGATTTATTGTCAGAGACTGTTTGTTTTAGGGCCTCTTTTATTAAGATGTAGCTCAAGTTATCTGCTGCATAGCCCATTTTATTCTTATGGGCTGTGTGACAGATAGCTTTGCTATTTTCCGTGCAAGATGTACATGCTTGTTCTTCTTTATGTAAAATTCTTTTAAATATAATTTTTGTTTTAAAGAAAGCAGTCCATATGTATGCAATAGATTTGCATACACTGGATCTCCAAGGTAAGTAAATATATTGCACGCATATTCTTTGTAGATATCCTGAAAACCCAACTGGCTGTGGGTCACTAGAAGGGGTCTGGGATCCATCAATCCAGACTAATAGTTCCCATCCCTGTCCCGGAGGCACGCTTAACTGCTCTAGTTTTCATGATATCTGTAATGAATATGCATTACATAGGCTTGCATACAGTGGTTCTCCCTGGTATACAAATCTATCTTATCAATATTCATTTGACTTTGCTGTATATCAGTCTGCTTTCATGTACCCCAGGACCGGCTTGAGAAACACTGCTCTAGGCAACTCTTTCAGGGATGCCTAGAGGACAATTTTGGCCCATTCTGATTTGTTAACTTCCATGTCACTGCAGACTAGTATTTTCCTGTGACCATCATCTCTACAAGTAGCATAATGCTCTATAATGAGTGTCCCATCAGATCCCTGTGATCTGCTTTCATGGTTATTAACTTATGCACTCTCTTTAAGAAGGGGGATAAAACGGCTTACAGCATCAATAGAAATCCATCAGGCTAAAATCGACTGTTTCAATTAAATTTCAGTGCTGAAATGAAAAACGCAATCTGCTCTCCCTGCCTGCCTTTGACATTTTCCTTTGCACCTGTGCAGAATTCAGAACATGTCAGGCTAGATTGGATGCAGAGGATAGGAGGATTTTCATTGCCTTTCTGGTCACATTTGAGTAAGCTGACATCCTTTTTCTTCCTGTGCCCTAGAAACGGACTGTAACAAGGGCAGATAATAGAACTGTTTCTTAGCCTTAAAATTAGTCTGCAGGGGCTAGCCCAGTGCCATTCCCATATGGAGGGCCTAGGCTTGATCCCTAGCTCTGACCCTCCCTTCCCCCAGAAGGTCAGAGCAAGAGATGTTGTGAAGCAATACTGATATGTAACAACTAGGGTTATGCATTGGTCAGCGCATATTGGGTGCCTACGTTTATTGTGCTTCCAGATATCTACAGATTAACACAGATGCAGTAGTTAATCTGCACATGCAAAAAAGCCATAATGCACATTTCAAGACTAAAATCACACAAGCTTTGTTTAAAATGAACACTAACCAAATAGGCAGGGCTGGCCCCAAAGTTGGTTCAAGGTGTTGGTGTCCTAGGCAAAGTTTAAGCTTTATACTCGCCCCTGGTTGTCAGTAGCTATTATTTAGTTTTGAATGACCTGCACTTTGCTGCAACCCCTCCCACCCACCCCCTCCAAGAAGCTGCCGCTCTAGGTGATCGTTAGTTTGCCTAATAGTTGGGCCGGCTCTGTTAACAGCTTCTAACAAAGGGAGAGATTATCACACACTGGGCAATGGCAGTACCTTTTGACCACTAAAGCTTGCAAGGACAGGCTCCTGGAAGGAGTTGCAGTTTGTGGCCTTCAGCCAAGGTCTGGCACTGCAATGACTGGCCTGTAATGGGGGGGGGGAGAGATATCCCCTAGGTGGTATCAACCACTTGCAGTTGGATAGTAGCCCAGATGTTAGAGTAACAGGTTGAGAATCCAGGGTTCAAACCCCAATGGAATCCTGCATGTTGAAAGCCAAAGCCTGGCTAAATTCAATAACCTGTCCATTAATTTAAAAAAAACTGAGGTACTCTTTATTTCAAGGAACTCAAATTTCACCCCCTCCTCTACATTCAAAATACTCAATACGATCCTTCCAGTTAAAAAAGAAGTAAGGTATCTTGGGGGTATGTTTACTAAACTGCGGTAACATTACAGACTGCGCGGTAGGTAATGTTAACGAGCGGTAGGTAACGTTAATGCGTGTTATGTAACGTTAACATGCAGTAACGTTACAACTCGTGCGGAAGCGTTCCGCAGCGCGGTAGACACCGCAGAGGGAGGAGAGAGGGCGGAGAGCTGGGGTCAATGGGCGGGGAGTGGGCGTGGAGAGGCTCCCTGCACACTAACGCGCTGAACTGAAGGGATGAATCCTACCGCGAATGAAAACCTGCCGTTAGATGCACATTTGCAGGAGAGAGAAACCATTTCAGTGTCAGCAATGTAGGGCATAGGCAGGGAGCCCGAGAAAGATGATAGTAGTGTTCCATCTGCACCAACAGCATAGTGGCAATGTACAAAGGGCCACTATGGTGATGGTGCAAATGGGGCATAGGGGGACTGTAGGCAGGACATGCAGTGGGGGCAACTGGGGCACAGGGTGGACTAGGCAGTTGCCTAGGTGGCACATAGGAACGCAGAAAATGGACACCAGCAAGACAGCAACAGACCAGGGTCAAACATGCCCATGAGTCTGTGTCCCACAGTGTCCCATCCATGGGACATTACCCAGCAGGAACCCCAAGGGGCACATAACATTGACAGACAGTGCCAGGGGAAGCGTGGACAGCTATGTAGGCACCCCTACCCCAGAACCCACACCTTAGGCAGCCACCTACCTGTCCCCTGGATGGCCTAGGACTGCACACCACCGGCACCGACAGCATATGGTCATGGTGGCATGGCAGGGTGAGGGGTGTTTGTGCTGGAGGGAGTAGTGGCATCCACCTGCAGTGGACCTAGCCCATGCCCTGTACCAGTACGTGGTGTGCAGTGCAACAGAAGAGGTCTGGCTGGGGAATATAAGGGTAGCCCCAGGGACAACTATGCTGCTGTGGCAACAGTGTGGTGCAATACACTCAGCCAGTATGTCCAAGAGCAAAAGGTTCAAGTCCCATCTGTGTATCCTGCAGAGCATCACCCCATAGTTTTATCCCACAATGCAGCCACAACAACAACATATGCAAACCCCAATGCAGCGGTGCACAGGGGTACAAACACCCACTCACAGGGGCTCCACTATCCACAGCCTCATGGAGTGTCAGACTGTTGGCCCCTAGCACGGAGCTGCAGTTATCACCAGAGCACTACTACTACCCCCTGCACAGTTTAGCAATGTCGGCACTGTGCTCAGGACCAGTGTGGTGGGCAGGGTTGACAACCACCTCTATTTCTGCACAATGCTGAGATAGGTGTTGGAGTGTGTGTATGTCTATCCATTGTTTTGTTTCTGCCAACACCTCACTGAGCCCACATTGCTCACACTGTTTCCAGCGATAGCCTGCAAATGTGCATAATGAGGAGCAAGGTATTGTGGGTATGGCCCAGACAGGGCGGATTGGCCAGGATGCATCTGCACAGGGTCGAGAGCAATGGCTGGGACACTGTAGTGCTCGACCACCACCTGCATGGGCAGGGTGGCCACAGCATGTCACGCTGGTAGGTCGCTCTCACTCTGACCGAGCAGTGACCATGGCATGTCCATGTTCCCACTTAGTGCCACAAGTTATTTATTAATGCTGAAAATGGTTTTGTCCTTGTCTTCCTGGATATTTCAGCTGCCTTCGATTCTGTCAATCACAACCAGCTACTTACCCACCTCCTGGAAAAAGGCATCCACGGCCTTGCCTGGGAGTGGTGTAAATCCTACCTGTCGGATCGCTGGCAACAAGTCTGTGTTGGTTCTGAAACTTTGACACCATTCCACCAGCAACAAGGTGTCCCGCAAGGTTCCTCCTTATCGGCGCTGATGTTCAATATCTATATGCAGCCGATATGCAACATCATCCGATCCTTCAATATTTCTGCCCTAATCTATGCGGATGATGTTCTGCTATTCACCCCGTTCAAAGTCAAACAACCGGAATTCACCAACCTTGTTAACTGCTTCAACGCAATTACAGATTGGCTAACTACCCAAAACCTCCACATTAACTTCACAAGAAAACGGAGGTACTTTTCATGTCAAGGAACAAAAACTTTTCTCCCCCCTCCAGCCTAAGAGTAAGAGAAGCGGAGCTTCCAAGCCGTAATGCCATACGCTACCTCGGCATTACTCTTGACCAGCACCTGGATTTCAAGGAGCATATAAAAAACATCACCAGGTCCATCTACAACAAAATCAGGACACTGAGACTTCTCAAACCTATGCTACCTGCTGACGACTTCCGAACCATCTTCCAGGCCCTCATACTACCACGTCTAGATTATGCAAACCTAATCTTGTACGGCCTACCAAAGAATACCCTCAATCCTCTCCAACAAGCCATGAATGCCGCTGCACATGTCCTCTGTGGTCTAGCCAGATCAGACCACATCACACCAATACTCAAGGATCTCCATTGGTTACCGATATACTCCAGGCTAACATATAAGATTCTGCTAATAACATTCAAGATTATCAACAACATTGCCCCCAGTTCTCTCAAGGAACTTACTTATTACACCTACTCCTAAAACTAGAATCAGAAGGACAACACTTTGACTATTCCCAAAGACTCCATAAAATGCTCCCAAACAACCAGGAGAAGAACCTTTGCCTACTATGCACCAAAATGTTGGAATGACCTCCCCCCAGAAATCAGAGCGATCCGGGATCTTCTACAACTCCGGAAAGCAATAAAACACCACCTCTTTCTGCTCCATTTTGCCCAAACCGCCACCCCGACTCTAAGAAACCATCCCCCTTCCCCTACTAAAGACTCCTACACAACATAACGCTCAAGTCCCAAGCATTCACTTGTCAGTCCTGAAGCAACCTACATACTTTCAGATCAAGTATCAACTATTATGCCATATCTTTATGTATATAGTTTCATGTATTCCTCAACCATCCTGATACATGTCAATATGTAAATAGTTTCCCATGTTCTCCAAGTTTTATTCCTTGTTATAATGTAATTTCAATCAGTCTTCTCTGATCTGAAAACTCTTTGTTAAATGTAAACCGCACTGATAACAAATAGTGCGGTATATAAGAATTGTTAAAAAAATAAATAAATAAATAAAATCTCTAGTGATACCTGTGTGTTCCTGGTTCTGGGGCCCAATCATGGAGATATCTGCTTTGTGTTTGTGCTGTGCATACCACCTCTGGGTGCACAGGGTTCCCCCATGAGCATGCACTATGGACTGGCTAGTGGGCTGTTTGCTGTTACTCTGTGCATGGTGGGACCTCCCTGTAGGATGCTGCAGGTGCAGTCTGATTGTGGCGTGGAGCCTTCCCCTGCCCACCCCAAGCATCACTGCTGGTCTGCCATGGTCGCATGTATGGCTCTAGCCCAGGGCTAGGGAACCCTGGTCCTGGAGAGCCGCAGACCAGTCAGGTTTTCGGGATATCCCTAATGAATAGGCATGAGATATATATGCATTAGAGATATCCTGCCAGCCTGACTGGTTTGTGGCCCTCCAGGGCTGGATTTGGAGACCTCTGCCTTACACCTCTGTCATTTAAGATTGTGAGTGGGCAAGGTGCAGATGTCCTAGACATCGAAAGGGTATATAGAATGTGTCACATTCCTCCTCACTTCTCACCACCACCAAAATATTGTCTATTAGACACTTTTTGGTGGTGGTGAGAATCAAGGAGGAATGTGACACATTCTATATACCCTTTCGATGTCTAGGACATCTGCACCTTGCCCACTCACAATCTTAAATGACAGAGATGTAAGGCAGGGGTCTCCAAATCCAGCCCTGGAGAGCCACAAACCAGTCAGGTTGGCAGGATATCTCTAATGCATATATATCTCATGCATATTCATTAGGGATATTCCGAAAACCTGACTGGTCTGCGGCTCTCCAGGACCAGGGTTCCCTATCCCTGCTCTAGCCCATCAGCCCTGGAGGGCTGTCATTGGCCAGCAGGACTGTGGTTGCTAGTATTACAGCCATTCTCCAGGACCAAGCAGGAAGTCAGTCCTCACATATGGGTGACGTCGGCACCGACGGAGCCCTCGCGGAGCAATTTTCCCCAGCTTTCAAAGAAAGCCTTTGGGAATTGCAGCGCGCATGCGCGGTCCCCTTCCCGCCCAAAGGTGCCATCTTGGCCAGTCTTCTTTTTTCCGCGGAGCCCTACAGACGCTGTCTACAAGTCACCGCTGAAAAGTTGATTTTCTTTCTTTATTTTTGTATTTTCTTCGGTTCGACGCCGGTCCCTTTTCCGTCCGGCCTTGCGACGCCGGTTGCGAGGCCTCCCCTTCTTTTCGGTTTTTTCTGTCCTTCGTGACAAATTCGCGCTTTTTTCACTTTTCCCTGGCGGCACGAATGTTTGACCTCGCAGGGGCCCTTTTTCCCCCGATGGCCGCCAGTGGTTTTAAAAAGTGTGTTAAGTGTAAGAAACTTATGTCTCTTACTGACACACATGATTGCTGCCTCCGTTGCCTGGGCCCAGATCATGAAGAAATGATCTGTGGAGCCTGTGGCAAGATGTCTGCGAAATCTTTGCGGAGTCGGCAGCATCAGCGGGAGAGAATCTTCTCTGACCCCAGCCGTACCCGGACCTCGTCAGAAGCTTCGGTGTCCAGGGAATCTGGCTCTGAACACCGTCGGAGCTCCTCTGAGAGGTGGTCTCCTACCCGGGAGCATCATCGGAGGAAGAAACCCACGAGGACGGCGTCGGTGGACGCTCCTGGCTCCGCGAGGGCCAGGTCGCATAGCCCCAATAGCCGTCCCGGGTCTTTGGAGCTGGAGCGGCCATCCAAACAGCCTCGTCTGGAGATGGACTCGTCTGCTCACGTAAGTCCTGTTGTCCTCGTGGACTCGCCTCCGAGGGGTCCGACGTCGGGCCCGACGCCGTCGGGGCCCGAGTCGGGGGCTGCTGGGTCTCCGGAGTTCGGACTCAGGTTGACGGCCTTGGAGAGCAGCCTGGCTGTCTTCATGGACCAGCAGCGGGCATTGATCGCTGGCCTCGCTGGCGCTTCTGCCCTGACCGCCGGGACGTCGACGTCTAAGTCAACCCCGGAGACCGAGCCGATCCTCGAGTCCATGCGGGCTCGAGTCGATCCTCGGTTGAGGTCCCCTTCGGCCTCCCGTTTGGGGCCGAGGTCGTCGACGCCGACTCCCTCGGCGTCGGGGCAGACGGCGTCTGTACCCACCCGGCCAGAGCCGCTCGACTCCTCCTCCGAGGAGTCCACCTGGGAATCCGAGGTGGAAGAGTCACCTGATTCTTTTCGGACTCGGTGTATCCCTTCGGACTCCCCCGAGTCCGAACCTCGGAGACAGTCCCCCCCGGAGGATGCTCGGTTCTCGGACTTCATGAGGGATATGGCCAAGGCCTTGGCCTTCCCTGCGGATCCCGAGGAGGAGCCTCAAGCCGAAGAGCTCGATGCCCTCCAGTATGACTCTCCTGCAAAGGAGCATTTTACTGTACCGGTTCCTCCGATGCTGGAACGACTTCTCTTCCGCATGTGGGAGAGCCCGGCGTCGTCGCCGGTATTAAGCAAGCGGGTCGATGCCATATATCGAGTCCGCAAGAGCCCTGGCTTCCAAAAAGCACAGCTGCCGCACCATTCCATGGTGGTGGAATCGGCCATGCATAGGCTCAAGAGCCAGAAGATGCACTCCTCGGTGCCTCCCGGCAGGGAAGCCCGCAGCCTGGATGGCATCGGTAAGAAGTGTTTCCAGGGCTCTATGCTTGCTTGTCGGGTCCAGACTTACCAGCTCTACATGGGCATGTATCTCAGGGACCTGGCTAAAGAAATAGCCGGATTCTCTGCTGGTCTCTCCGAGGAACCTTTGCGGAGGTTCCTGGCCTTGTCCACCGGTATTCGGGAGTGCTCAAAGTTTATCTCTCGAGCAGCCTATGATGGCTTTGAGGCATCGGCTCGGGTAGCCGCAGCCGGCATCGGGGCCCGCCGACAGGCTTGGCTTCAGTCATCCGACCTCGAGCCCTGGGTGCAGGACAAGTTGGTTGATGTCCCCTGCAGAGGTGAAAACCTCTTTGGCAAACCTATGGACGAGAAGGCTGCGCAACTCGAGACAGAGACTCTCACCAGGACTCGGCTCTCCAGGAAAACCTCTGCCCCTTCCCAGAAAAAGAAGGGCTCAGGGAAAAAAGCCCTTTTACCCGAGGAAGGCGGCTGCCTATAAACACTACCCTCATTATCAGGCCTCCGCAGCTCCCCAACAGGGTCAGCAGGCCAAGGGACGGGGTAACGGGTCCCGTAGGCAGCAAGCCCCCAAGCCTGCGCCACCGGCCCCTGCTCCGCAGGGTGGGGTTTTTTGACTCTTTCAGCATAGCCTCTCCCCCTCCGCTGGTGTCTCTCAGCACGGGAGGCCGGCTGGTCCACTTTGCCCACAGGTGGTCCAACATCACGTCAGATACCTGGGTGCTCCACATAGTCCGAGAGGGCTATCTTCTACACTTCCACCAGGTACCTCCCTCCTACTTTCCAGGGGAGCCTCTGCGACCCCCTCTTCACCGGGACTTACTCCTTCAAGAGTTGGCAAGTCTTCTTCAGGAACAGGCGGTGGAACCGGTGCCCCACCACCTGAGAGGTCAAGGCTTTTATTCCAGGTACTTCCTGATACCAAAGCGTACTGGAGGCCTCAGACCCATCCTGGACTTGCGGAACCTCAACAAGTTCCTGGAAAGGGAAAAGTTCAAGATGCTTACCCTTGGAATCCTGCTGCCCTACCTCCGGCAGGGAGATTGGCTATGCTCCTTGGATCTAAAGGATGCCTACACTCACATCCTCATCCACCCAAGCCACCGACAATACCTAAGGTTTGTGGTGGCAGGCAATCATTACCAGTACAGAGTACTGCCCTTTGGCCTATCCTCCGCACCACGAGTCTTCACAAAATGTCTCGCAGTGGTGGCGGCTTATCTCCGGCTTCAGGGCCTCTATGTCTTCCCTTACCTAGACGACTGGCTCATCAGAGCACCGTCCTCCACGGAGGCCACTCACGCCACGCAACGTACTGTGACTCTGCTCCAGTACCTGGGCTTTGTCATAAACTTCGAAAAGTCCACTTTGCTCCCCTCTCAGGATCTCGAGTTCATCGGCGCCAGGTTAAACACGCTGCAAGTGCGAGCCTTTCTGCCGCTCGACAGGGCACAACGGCTCATGGCTCTAGCCAGCCGCTTCCGCAGCCATCCCCGGGTCTCGGCCAGGCACTTTCTGAAACTGCTCGGCCATATGGCTTCCACGGTCCATGTGACCCCCAATGCCCACCTGAATATGCGGCCTGCTCAATGGTGCCTTCGCTCACAATGGCGTCAGGCCTCGGGGAGACTAGCGGACTCCGTACGAATCTCCAGCCCGCTGGTCTCTTCTCTACGGTGGTGGCTTCATCTACCCAACCTAGTGCTCGGAATGCCCTTTCAGTCTCCTCCGCCTGTTCGGGTACTGACGACCGACGCTTCTCTCCTGGGCTGGGGAGCACATTGCCAAGGGACATGTACTCAGGGTCTCTGGACCCCGTGGGAATCTGCCCAGCAGATCAACTTCCTGGAGCTCAGAGCGATCCGCCTGGTTCTACGGGCCTTTTCCCACCTTACCACTCACCAGTCCGTCCTCGTCCAGACGGACAATCAAGTGGCCATGTTCTACGTGAACAAACAGGGGGGCACGGGCTCCTTCCTTCTCTGTCGGGAAGCACAAAAGCTCTGCGCTTGGGCCGTCAGCCGAGGAATCCTCCTCAAAGCTGTCTATCTCCCAGGTCAAGAAAATTACCTGGCGGACAAACTGAGCAGAATCCTCCAACCACATGAGTGGAGATTGGACCCGTTGGTGGTTCAAAGGGTCTTTCTCCAGTGGGGCCTCCCCACTCTGGATCTCTTTGCCAGTCCTCTGAACAGGCAACTTCCTCGGTTCTGCTCTCGGGAACTGCATCCCCTCCGAGTAGCGGCGGATGCTTTTCTGCTCTCATGGTCCACGGGCCTTCTGTATGCCTTTCCTCCCATGCCGCTGGTGTCTCGAACGCTTTTCAAGGTTCTCCAAGACAAGGCTTCGGTGATACTGATAGCGCCCCGGTAACCGTGGTTCCCGCTACTGATGCAACTGGCAGTAGACACTCCGTTGCCTCTGGGGTTTCAACCCGATCTCCTGACCCAGGATCAGGGGTCTCTCCTACACCCCAACCTCAGATCTCTTCATCTGATGGCCTGGCTGCTGAAAGGGTAGTCCTTGCTCCCCTCCTGCTGCCTCCAGAGGTGGAAGAGGTCGTGCTGGCTTCCAGGCGGCCCTCTACCCGGAAATCTTACGCCCTTAAATGGCGTCGCTTCTCCACTTGGTGTACTCAGCAGTCTCAAGATCCCTTCTCCTGCTCGGTGTCAGTGGTCTTGCAGTACTTGCTTTCCCTCTCCAACCTTGGACTGAAGTCCAACTCGGTCAAAGTTCACCTCAGTGCTATTTCTGCACATCATGTACCGGTGGAAGGCAGGCCTCTTTCCAGCCACCCTCTCGTGGCACGGTTCTCCCGAGGTCTCCTTCTTCTTAAACCACCTTTGCGCCCCCCAGCCCCTGACTGGGACCTGAACGTGGTTTTACAGCAGATCACCTGTCCGCCTTTTGAACCCATGGCTACCTGTCCTCTACGTTTTCTTTCGTGGAAAACCTTATTCCTGGTTGCCCTCACTTCCGCTAGACGCGTTAGTGAACTGCAGGCCCTAGTGTCTGATCCCCCTTACACTAGGTTCTACAAGAATAGGGTAGTCCTGCGGACTCACCCTAAGTTTCTTCCAAAAGTGGTCTCCCCTTTTCACATCAATCAGGAGGTGGTGCTTCCGACCTTCTTTCCCAGGCCACACTCCAGCCGAGCTGAGAGGGTCTTGCATACCCTGGACTGTAGAAGGGCGCTGAACTTCTACCTTGATCGTACGCGGGAGCACCGTAAGACTGTTCAGCTCTTCCTGTCTTACGACCCTAATAAATTGGGGCTCCCTGTCTCCAAGCATACTCTGTCCATCTGGGTGGCTGACTGTATCGCTTGGACTTATGGGGCGGCAAGCCTCTCGTTGGAAAGTCGAGTCACCGCTCATCGGGTTAGGGCGAAGGCTGTGTCAGTGGCTTACCTCCGCTCTGTTCCATTGGCAGACATCTGCCGGGCCGCTACTTGGTCTTCGAGCCAGACTTTTGCAACCCATTACTGCCTCGAGAGGGAGTCCCGCAGGGACAGTGCTTTCGGACAGGCAGTCCTCCGTAATCTCTTCGAGGTTTAAGCAACTCCTACCCTCCATCCCGGATGTTGGGCTACCGGTTGGAGATTAGTCAGAGAAGATTCCTTCCTTCTGTGCTGCTGAGCTAGAGGGAGCTCATTTTTGTGCTTAGGGTCTCCAGTAGCCTTAAGCTTGGGAGTCCCATATGTGAGGACTGACTTCCTGCTCGGTCCTGGAGAAAGCGTAGTTACTCACCTGTAACAGGTGTTCTCCAGGAGCAGCAGGAATCAGTCCTCACAACCCTCCCTCCTCCCCGTGGAGTTGCAGTCATATGATTTAGTTTTTGCAAATTTTTTTGCTGTCTTTCCGCTATGTCATCAGACTGGCCAAGATGGCACCTTTGGGCGGGAAGGGGACCGCGCATGCGCGCTGCAATTCCCAAAGGCTTTCTTTGAAAGCTGGGGAAAATTGCTCTGCGAGGGCTCTGTCGGCGCTGACGTCACCCATATGTGAGGACTGATTCCTGCTGCTCCTGGAGAACACCTGTTACAGGTGAGTAACTACACTTTCTGCAGAGTACAGGCACCTGTCCCACCACACTCTCATCTATAATAGTGGTGATTATGGGCCCCTTGATATATATAGTGTATACCACTTAGACCCATAGAAGCACTGTTACCTAAACCTCATGTGAGTCTAACTCCTACTCCACAGGTACCCATGGCAGCCAGACCTTGACACTGCATACACACTAAACTGAGTAGTATCCAGTTCCACAGGGCCACATGTGACTGCAGAACCCAGACGATAACAGAAATACTTTCAGTTGCACTGGTAGGAGCACCTGTCACACAGTGGTAGTGATGGGGATGTACAGCAGGACCTATTTCTAGCACCACATGTACTGTGGACCTAGTGCTGGGCGCCCATCCTATCCCTCAGGGTGAACATGGAACCTGCACAATGGCATGGTCTGTAGCTACTCTGTGCCAGTATCACGCACTGTCAGTCTGTCTTACCACGCTGCAGTATCGGTGAGGTGCAGACCCCATTTGGTGGTCAGCTGTAGGCCGCTGTTCTGCATGTGCAATGCATCATGGGTGCTGGTGGGGTTACTCTATCCCAGGGGTGGGCAAACCTGGTCCTGGAGGGCTGCAGACCAGTCAGGTTTTCGGGATATCTCTAATGAATATGCATGAGATATATATGCATTAGAGATATCCTGCCAACCTGACTGGTTTGTGGCCCTTCAGAGCTGGATCTGGAGACCCCTGCCTTACACCTCTGTCATTTAAGATTGTGAGTGGACAAGGTGCAGATGTCCAAGACATTAAAAAGGTTAGATAGAATTTGTCACAGTCCTCCTCAATTCTCACCACCACCAAAAAATTGTCTATTAGACAACTTTTTGGTGGTGGTGAGAATCGAGGAGGAATGTGACACATTCTATATACCCTTTCGATGTCTAGGACATCTGTACCTTGCCCACTCACGATCTTAAATGACAGAGGTGTAAGGCAGGGGTCTCCAAATCCAGCCCTGGAGGGCCACAAAGCAGTCAGGTTGGCAGGATATCTCTAATGCATATATATCTCATGCATGTTCATTAGGGATATCCCGAAAACCTGACTGGTCTGCAGCCCTCCAGGACCGGAGGTGCCCACCCCTGCTCTATCCTGTCACACAGAGCAGACGGTTTGTGCGGTGACCTGAAGTCCGTCTGTACCAGGGGTGGGCACCTCCGGTCCTGGAGGGCCGCAGACCAGTCAGGTTTTCGGGATATCCCTAATGAACATGCATGAGATATATATGCATTAGAGATATCCTGCCAACCTGACTGGTTTGTGACCTTCCAGGGCTGGATTTGGAGACCCCTGCCTTACACCTCTGTCATTTAAGATCGTGAGTGGGCAAGGTACAGATGTCCTAGACATCAAAAGGGTATATAGAATGTGTCACATTCCTCCTCGATTCTCACCACCACCAAAAAGTTGTCTAATAGACAATTTTTTGGTGGTGGTGAGAAGTGAGGAGGACTGTGACAAATTCTATCTAACCTTTTTGATGTCTTGGACATCTGCACCTTGTCCACTCACAATCTTAAATGACAGAGGTGTAAGGCAGGGGTCTCCAGATCCAGCCCTGGATGGCCACAAACCAGTCAGGTTGGCAGGATATCTCTAATGCATATATATCTCATGCATATTCATTAGAGATATCCCGAAAACCTGACTGGTCTGCGGCCCTCCAGGACCAGGTTTGCCCACCCCTGGTCTGTACCCAGCCAGTGCTGTGCAACAAGCCATAGAGCAGTGGTTCTTAACCAGTCCTCCTTGAACCCCTAGGCCAGTCGGGTGTTCAGGATAGCCCAGTGGTCCCCAACCCAGTCCTATGGGGCCCACCGGCCAGTCAGGTTTTCAGGATATCCCTAATGACTATGCATGAGATATATATGCATTAGAGATATCCTGCCAACCTGACTGGTTTGTGGCCCTCCAGGGCTGGATTTGGAGACCCCTGCCTTACATCTCTGTCATTTAAGATTGTGAGTGGGCAAGGTGCAGATGTCCTAGACATCTAAAGGGTAGATAGAATGTGTCACATGCCTCCTCAATTCTCACCACCACCAAAAAGTTGTCTAATAGACAGTATTTTGGTGGTGAGAAGTGAAGCAAAGCTTGTCTATTAGACAACTTTATGGTGATGAGGAGAATCAAGGAGGAATGTGACACATTCTATATACCCTTTTGATGTTTAGGACATCTGCCCTTGTCCACTCACAATCTTAAATGACAGAGGTATAAGGCAGGGGTCTCCAAATCCAGCCCTGGAGGGCCACAAACCAGTCAGGTTGGCAGGATATTTCTAATGCATGTATATCTCATGAAGATTCATTAGGGATATCCTCAAAACCTGCAGCGTTGTGGACCTCCAGAACTGGAGTTGAGTAGCTCTGTTCTAGGTAGTGGTCATGGGGTTCGATTCCTTGTTCTTCCTTCCTGTCCATGTCTGATGTTTTGCATGCCTGTGACAGTCATATCTTTGCTTACTTGCCATCACTCCCTATACGGCGTTATAAGGCACCTTATTAGGCACAGTACAAGGCACATTACAAGGCACGTGCCTTGTACTGTGCCTATTAAGGTGCCTTGTAACGTGTCTTATGACGTGCCTTGTACTGTGCCTACTAAGGTGCCTTATAACATGCCTTGTATTGTGCCTGATAAGGTGCCTTGTAACATGCCTTATAACGCGCGTTAGCCTAAGGCACCTTGTAACGCGCGTTAACTGACACAGCTTGCCATACTGATGCACCGCCCATTCCCTTATATGGGAATCCAGGGAACCTAACGCTGGGAACGTTACCGCAGTTTAGTAAACATACCCCTTGGTGTCTTACTAGATCAATCCCTCAGCTTATCTGCACACATAAAACATATAACCAAAACTATATACTTCAAATTAAGAACATTACAACACCTTAGACCCCTACTGGACATACTTCAGATCAGTGGTTCATGCTCTTATAGTAACATAGTAAATGACGGCAGATAAAGATCAGTATGGTCCATCTAGTCTGCCCAGTAAGATGGCAAGAGTAGGTACACCTGCCGCTCCATGCAGGTCACCCCTCCCCATGTCTTTGTTTAGGGGTGAACCCACCGCTCCGTGTAGGACACCCCCACCTTGATTTCTGCAATAGCCTCCTCTATGGTATACCCAAAAAGTATCTGAAACAATTCCAAATTCCTCAAAATGTAACCACTAGAATTGTTTGCAAAGCCTGACTTTCTGACCACATAACACCTTTACACTGGCTACCTATAACAAGTAGAATCCAATATAAAATAATAACGACAACTTTCTAAAATTGCTAATAATATTGCTCTTTCATACCTATCATCGTTAATATCTCACTCAACAACCACGAGAGCAAGAAGGCAACATTCTCAGATTTCTCCCTCCTTTCACAAATCAAACCAAATTACAAGTAACCGTGCCTTCTCTTTTATTGCACCTACTTTATGGAATGTCCTTCCAGACTTCTTACGTGCCATTAAAGATTTGCAAACATTTAGGAAAGAATTAAAAACGCTTCTGTTTAGTCAACACTACGGAGAAAGTAAGAGATATAATCTTGCACCCCATGAACTACCCCTACCCCAGTCACAACCCGTTCCGTCATACACCCGTTCCACAAAGAAAGCGAAGAACTACACTCCCTATAAATAGTCTTTGTTCATAGTTTTATGTACATAGTTCTGTTGATTGTTTGAATTACTGACTGTTACGATCTGTTCCATGTAATAATGTTGTTCTCTGTAAACCGCCCCTGATCTCAGGAAGGAACAGTATAGAAGTAATGCTAAATAAATAAATTAATAATAAAATAAATTGCTACTCCTTCTGACCTTGGGCAAGTCACATTACTCCTGCAAACCCTTGGGAACAGGGAAATGTCCACAGTGTCTATATGTAACTCAGCTTGAACCAGCACTGCAAAAACAGAAGCTAAATTCATTTAAATAAACCCACAGTACCATGTCAAAGCTCTTAACAGTGTAGCCCAACAAAGGCCAGCTCTAATTGATCTGGAAGTCTGAAGGAAGTTAGCAAACCCCCCCCCCCCCCCCCAAGAAGGCTTTGGCCTTTCATTCCCTATCTATATACTTTCACATTTTCTTCTTGTACAGAAATCTCAGATTCTTTGAGGGCTGCCTGTAGACTTAATTTAAACCACTGAGCTCATCTTTCTACTTCAGGCTCAGGTCAGGAGTCCAGCAATCCTCATGTTTCTAAAGGAAAATCGGTCCTGTCGAATTCTCATTTTTAATTCATAAAGGGTATGCGAATAAATCCATTAGTCTGAAAAGCAAATATTTTTTCACAAAGTATTTCTTTCATATAGCGTTGAATTGGCAGTGCTGGCCTCTTTGAGAATGGGACACTGTGCAGCCTTTGACACCTTTTACTGGGCCAGCAGAAAAATGAACCAGGGATGAGGGGAGACAGCAAGTTTGAAGACTTCAGAGGAAATCTTTAGGAAAGGCTCATTATTACAATAAAAAAAGTGTCTTGACCAGTGTTGAGCTGGGGTTTCGCCACATTTGAGAGCTACAACTTTATCTCTGAGCTACTGTGGTGTTCTATGGATCAGAGCTGAGGTTTGCCTGTAGCCTTAAGCAAGCACTTGTGGACCCCCAGCTCCAAGGATACAGTTTGGGATTGCTGGGGACACCACAGTGTTCCTGCAACATGATGGCTAGAGAGCCAAGCTGAGCTGATCTTGGAGAGACCTGTGACTGCTTGTACCTATGTATCAGTGTAATTGTTTGTTTAAACAGAGGATTATGAAGTTTGTTTAACTGTATCAAGTACCTAGAAGCTTGATGTAACTGGATTAACTGACCTCTGACTGTGGTATTTTATCCCTGAATTTGTTGCTCAAATATGTCGAAAACCCAGAACTCCACTTCCAGCTTTTACTGCTAACCAGAGTTGACTATGGTTGAGTGTGGCCAAGTTGCTACTGTCTTTAAGGATAAAGAGTTGGGCCTTTTCTCTTGTGTTTAGGGTTTATTTCTATGTGTTGCTGTAGAGAGCAAATCTTATCTGGTTTGATAGCTATCTGAGCTGTTCGAGTACAGCCAGGTGTTTGCAACTAAGGACTGTGCATACCCTGTGACTGAACTGGGCACTTCTAAAATGTTTTGAATCTGGTTTCCTCATGTTGAACCCTATCTACCTGTTATGGAGAGATTCTTTTGCAGAACTGGCTTATATCGAGTAGAGGCATCCAGATGTTGTGGGGTGGTAAACAGCCTGCAGGAGTTAGATCTCACACAGCTGTGCTCTCCAGAGAACCAGTCTTTGCTCTAGCTAATAGAAGCTGAGCTCGCAGGAAACACTCTGGGGCATGTTTACTAAAGTGCGGTAAACGTGACTAACGCGCGTTATACGACGTTAACGACCGTAAGTGTCGTATAACGCGCGTACCGACGCGCTAACGGCCGTTAACGTCATACTACGCGCGTTAACCGTAGTTAACGATCGTAAAGCTCCGCGGCGCGTTAAAACAGCACAGAAGGTGGAGAGTGGGCGGAGAGAAGGGGTCAATGGGCGGAGAGTGGGCGGGGAGAGGCACCCCTCATACTAACGCGCTGAATTTCAGAGCTCAATTCCAACGCGAATGAAAACCTGTCGTTAAAAGGCATTTAAAGGGAAGAGAAACCATTTCCGTCAGCAATGTACAGGAAAACCGGGGAAACCCACAAAACGTGAGCAGTGTGATACATGTGCACAGAACAATATTTCACATAAAACGTTAAAAATGACCACAAGAAACATTTTAGAAAGCATAATTCAGCTGGGCAACAGTGATAGCAATGGGCAACAAGGAACAATACTCCCTGGAAAGCACAAAAATAAAAAGAAATGATGTGTGGAAGGGTCTACGCTCTGCAGACCCTTTCAAAGAGCATTACATTGTAATGGAGCTGTCCTGGGCGTGTGGTGTAATGTTTTCCAATGATATCATTGTTGCCCAGCTTGGTTATGGGTGTGTGCCCCTTTTTTGAGGTCTTTTCTGAGGTTTATGTACACCTTTGTCTGCATAAGGTAAATGAGGCCACAGTAAACCTGTTGCAGAGCAGGGTTTCTGGCTCGTCAGGCCGGTTTAACTAACTCCAGGGAGTGCACTGTCTCTGCAGCCACAGTGTGGTGCAACAGACACAGCCAATGCCTGTAAGACCAGAGGGTCACAGGTTCAAATCCCAGCTGGGGCTCCTGCCAACCCAGTCCCCATAGTTTTACCCACCACTAAACAGTGATAGTAAAGACACTCCTTTATTGCAGAGAACATACACATGGCCTATAGTTTACCACACCAAACACAGACACCAGAAACAGGCACATTACCTAAAGCAGAGTCCCGCAAATGCAGTCCTGGAGGGCCCCACACCATTCCGGCTTCATGCTGCCTCTAATAAAGATGCCTGTGCTGCATAGCTATGCACCACCCCCATGGTATGCAGATGTAGCTCATGCATATTTATGAGGGACAACATGAAAACCCGAACAGTGTTTGGAACACCAGGACTGGAGTTGGGGAACTCTGCCGTAAAGCAGCAGCCAACAGGGCCACACACCCACCCACAGGCCCCATTGGCCAATGCCTCCTGGAGAGGCAAGACATTGGGCCCTGCCTGTATCTCCCAGTACTAGCAGTTGCATACCTTAGCAATGCCACCCTACACCTGGGTATATGGTACAGAGCTATCAAACGTTCCCTATGATAACTGGCAGATATCAATTCCTACGTTAAACACAGTTTGCTCATTGCGCTCCACCATAACAATCATTCTGATGTCTGCGGTGTTTGCTGCAGGTCTGGTCTCTGACAGTGTTCACCACCCTGGGGAGTGACCCCCCAACAGCCTTGTGTACCATATCCATGCCTGTACTATGCCCATGACTGGTGTAGTGGGTATGGCTGCTGACCACCTCTATAGTAGCACAATGCTGGCATAGGTGTGGGGGTGGCTGTCTGTCTATCCAGCAATGTTGACAGTATTGGGATGCCAATGTGCATAATGAGGAGCAAGGTACCATGGGTATAGGCCGGACAGGGTGGCCTGGCCAGGGTGCATCTGCACAGGGCATAGGGCAGTGACAGGCACATTGTAGTGCCCGGCCACCACCTACACAGACAGGGTGACCTCAGTATATCCTGCTGAGAGATCACTATCACCCTGACTGTGCAGTGACCACAGCATGGCTAGGCACTCCTATAGTGCTATCTAGTATTTCTCTCATGTGATAAATATGGGTTTCCTTTTGGGGCCCAGTCACTGATGTATCTGCTTGCTGTGTATGCTGACATCCCAGTTCTGGGTGCAGGCATCTTCACTGGGCACTAGCAGACTGTTTGCAGCTGGTAGGTGTTGTGATGGAGTGGCTTGCAGGGTGCAGTGGCTGATGGCTTGCACCAGGGGAATATCAGATAGTGGTGGGGTGCAGCATACCATATCCAGGCCTAATGTCTGTCTGCTGTTGTGTTATGGCTGTGTACAGAGCTGCATTGACTGCCCTGTGGGGTGTCTGTTCCTCAGCAGGACTAGGGTAATGTTCCCCTCTACTGCCACCTTTGCAGGGAGGTAGACTGTGGGTCTTTTGATGGGAGACCCTGCTTGCCACCCTCAGCCCTGGGGGAGGGGGGTGGTGGTGCATGGGGGCTAAACCTGACTGAAACAGACAAAGATGTCCAAGGTGGTCCTGCAGAACCTACCTATCTCACACAGTAACACAGCTTTGGACCTGCGCCATGGCCGGTGTTGGGCACCTCACTGCACCCTCAGGGTGAGCACCGTACCCGCACAATGTGACCGTGTGTAGCTACTCTGTGCCAGTACAACACACGGTCAGTACCCCCTATCAGGCCGAGGTGCTGGGGGGGTGCACATGGTCAGTTCTCCCTACCAGGCCGAGGTGCTGTGGGGGTGCATTCCCCATGGTGTGTATCTGTGGACAGCTGATTTGCATGTGCAGTGCATCATGGGTGTGACTGGCCCAATCCAACCCTGTGAAACTCCAGCAGCTGCTCACAGGCTCTGATAAACCATACGCCATCACACGTACATCTGTTAGCATAATGCATAGGTGCAGGACACCCTACAAAGTCTGTAATATCTGATGCCCACACTGGTAAAAACACACGTATCCACGCACGTAAACAAACACGTACCCACGCACAATTGTACGCGCGCAGCTACGCACGTACCAATGCACGCATCAACGTACGTGGCTAAGCACACTCCGAGGGTGTTTTCTGACATCAATACTCAGCGTAACGAAAAACATGCCTCCTCTTTCCTTCTGTAATGTGCAGGGTGATGCCTGGGACAGCCTTCTGCGTTAGGCACACTGGGGACTCAAACCCATGCTGCCTGTAACAGCGGTCAGTACCGTAACCATTGTGCTACAGCTCTGTTTCAGTGCTTTGTGTCTGTACGTCTTCTTATGATTAACGCGCAGTAACGCGGCACGGCGCCTGGTAACGCTCGTTACGTTTTCTAACGCGCGGTAGTGGTGACGATGTACCGCCCATGTCCTTATTTGGGGTTTCTTTCACTACCGCGGCTCCTAACGCGAATTGCACTAACGCACTTTAGTAAACATGCCCCTCTAAATCCTGGTAACTGTTTTTCATCTTTCGTGTCCTCAGTAATGGGAACGCTGCCTATAGAGAGCATTCTCCAATATCTTCCTCTTGAGTCAAAAACAGGACCTGAGAAGTTGGATTCTGTTCCCATAGGAGATGCTTCACATTATTTCTTATTGAAGAACAAAGTGGGCCCTGCCCTTGATGTTTTGAACCATGAGATACTTCTGACCTAGCCGAGGTTATTACTCAAGTGTAATAGAATATACGGAGGGTTCCCACCTCCCTGCTGCAACCTGGCCAGTAGGAACTGCAGCTATCAAAAAACTGAGAAGCGACTGTGACCTTAATAAAGACTAACCCATACCAGAAGCAGAAGTGCAGCTTGGAGGGGACATTGACTGGATCCTCTAGCCCAGTGGTTCTCAAGCCAGCCCTGCTGTACCCCCTAGTCAGCTGGGTTTTCAGGATACCCGCAATGAATATGAATGAGATAGATCTGCAGTAACCAAAACAACTCAGCCTGATCCAAACCTCATGCAGGATCATGAATCCATAGCAGCCAAGACTGATCCTACTTTGCTCCTAGTGGCTTGACTAGGATGTACATCTGGTCACAGTGTTTGAGGGCTCTCACCTGATTTGCAAGGTGCCCTCAGGTCATGCGCTGCTGCCTATGCTTCAGACTAACAAAGTTTTCTTTTTCAGGAATACTTGATCTGGATTCTGGACTGTTTTTGCCAAATGCCAGGTTGAGTTGCTGTGAGTCCAAACACAATTATACCCATGAGGAACACTCTTGTAGGCCTGCCTGTACTTAGAGACCTTGTTTCCTTTCAGCCATGGCAACTTTTGCTTCAGGGGAACTGGATCATGGTCCAGGGTTCCAGAAGACTGGATGAAGTGCTACACATACCTAAAGGGCAGTGCTTCTCAGCCCTCTCCTAGAGGCACATCTAGCCAGTAGGGTTTTCAGGATTACCACAACAAATATGCATGAAATCAATCTGCATATAGCAAAGACCTACTATGTGAAAATTCATCTTGTGGTGATGGCAAAAAACTTAATTTGCAAGATGTGCCTCTAGGAAAGGGTTGAGAAGCACCACCATAGAGAGCAGTGTGAGCAAGCTCTTCCCTACATTGATGGTTTGCAAACCAATGCAGCAATCTGCAGCTAGCAAGAGTGCCCTAAGGTCAGGAGTGGACCTAAAGAAAGCAATGGACTTTGTTTTAAAAGACATGACTGTGAGCTGGTATCATTCTGAGGTGTTACTGTCCTATGGGACCAGGATCCTATGCCCACCTCCAACAATGCGCTTCGGTCTGGGATTCTGTATATCCTTTGTGAGCACTATTCACTGAAGATTGTGCTTCTTGCCTGGAGATCACCCCTGGGAAAAAAGATGATAGCAAGGCAAAGGAAGCTCTAGCTGATTTTGAACCGGAGTCTGTCCGATCTGAGGCCTGGAGTTCCGCTTCTGAACCACTGTGTGCTCCCTTAAGAGTGAGCAACCCAGAAAGGACTTGCCTGCAACTTCAATCAAGAACTTGTGGCCTCATCCCTGAAGATCCAGATTGGCCTTCAGGGGTTCAAATGGAATTGCTGGACACATAAATGTTCCTGGCTACAGAGCCAAGATGAGTCAAACCACTGGACCCATCAGTGCTGCTATCTATTTGCTCTTATAAACTGAAGAATACTCTGACGTTTGTCTGTAGAATATTGATGTAATAGGATTAACTGACCCAGACTGGATATCATACGGCTTGCACCATCCCTCACTCTGCAGAAATATAAGTCAGATTGCTATTTTAGTTATGCCTAAAAGCCTCTGAATAAACCTGGCTAATGCTCTAAAATGGAGCTGGTTCATATTCTGGATAAGCTCCACAACGTGAGACTCACATGGTCTCAGAAGCTTCAATATAGCAATGTTTTTGGGTAACCCTTATACTGGTTCAATAAAACGTATAGAGTGAGGGAAGATAAAGATCATCTAGTTATCCAGTCTGCTCATTGGTACTTACCTATAGTAGCATCACAAATCTGTAGTCTTTACACTCCCGTCTCCTGTCATTAGGTTGCAAAGTATGTGTACACAGTAGCTCAGTGGGTGGGGCAAGGATCACTGGGACCCCAGTGCAAGTTTCATTTTGGGCTTCCTTCATCCACATCAGCACCTACCCTGTCCTACCCCCACCCCACTTCCCCACAGTAGCCAGTCCCAGATGACGACAGGAGAGTGCAATCAGTGGTGCAGTAGGCCACAAATTCTATAACCTGCTCTTCCTACCCCTGGCACCCCTCCTACCCATGTGGTTCACAGCTCCATAGATTTTTTGTGGCATACCATGTGGTTCAAATACAGAAGCTGTGATGAGCACTTGCAGTAGTAATCTCAGAAGTTGAGATCATATCCAACTTATCGTGGTCTAAGAGTGAGGTTCATTCCTGTCATGGCATGTGCAGAGCTTAACCTATTTAGAGACATTACCCGATGAACCAGGTTAAAGAAGTACTGAGCTCCAAAGTTAATTCCAAGGCAGGTGGGAGTCTGCTGTCAGCGTTCCTTCTTTTGGGAGTGGTGCATCAATTTTGCTGTTTGAATTGTGTAGGGCAGGTAGATCCCCTGGAAAGCTTTTCATTCTCGTCAACGTTTTTTAATATTTATATGGTTCCACTGTAGAGCCAGCCCAACCCATTAGGCAAACTAGGCAGTGGCCTGGGGGCAGCAAAGAGCAGGGTATTTAAAGCTAAACAATGGATTTTGACAACCACGGGGCTGTAAAGCTTAAGGTCCTGCCGAGGCATTGACACCTTGAACCAATTCTGGGGTCAGCCCTGTTCCACTATACACTAAGGGGTATGTTTACTAAACTGCGTTAGTGTGATTCGCGTTAGGATCCGTGGTAGAGACAGAAATCCCAAATAAGGAAATGGGCGGTACATCATTACCGATAACACGGGTTACCAGGCGCGATAAATTAACGAGCGCTACATGGCACGTTAACGCGCGTTAATCTTAAGAAGGCGCGCAGGCATACAAGCACAGCAGCAAAGCTGTAGCACAATGGTTACAACACTGACTGATAGTACAGGAGTCATGGGTTTGATTCCCCAGTGGGCCTAATGTATAAGGCTGGCTGAGACATCACCTTTACATTTAAGTAGTGATTGTTGAGGCATTTGACTTGTATTTTAATTAGCGCTGCCAGCAAACACACCCTCACGGTGGCATAACCTAAGGTGCCGCATAAGGCACCCCATAAGGCACTCCATAGGGCACATTATAAAGTGTACTGTCCGCCAAGGCACCCTATAATGTCCCCTATAGGACACCTTACAAGGCTGTGAACAAAGCCCTGGCTGGCTGGCTGCAGAAGGACTGCACGTCACCACACAAACTGTCTGCTGTGGTTACCAGGATAGGGTTAACCCACCCGTACCCATGATGCACTGCACATGCAAAGCAGCAGTCGCCAGATGGGCACAAAATTGGGTATGCACCCCCACAGCACCTCGGCCTGGTAGGGGGAACAGACCATGTGTGGTACTGGCACAGAGTAGCCACAGACAGTCACATTGTGCGGGTACTGTGCCCACCCTGAGGTTGAGGTGGGGCGCCCAGCACCAGGTCCACAGCACCTTTCATGGCTGAAATACACCATGCTGCAGGTCCCCATCAGTGTGTGATAGGTAGTTCCATTAGACACACCTAGCATACATCTGTGTCCTTCTGTATTTCTCAGTCATGTCTAGTCCTTATGGGCGATGATGCACCCGGAATAGTGCATATCCTGTGTTGGTGCCATGGTTACCTGCTGTAGGTGAAGGGGGGGTGTAGTGTGGAAGAGGGGGGGGGAGGTGTAGTGTGGAGGGGGGGTGTATGGACCCATTGGCAGATTATGTACCACCACACAACCCACCCTCTGGGGCTCAGGGTGGGAAACAGGATCATCCACCAATAGATCCACATTCCACCTCCCTGCAATGGTAGCAGTAGAGGGGACCATCAACCCCAGTCCTGCTGGGGAACAGACAGAGCGGTACACATCCATAACGCAATAGCAGACAGACGGCAGGCCTGGAGCTGCCCCCCACCATTATCTGACATTCTCCAGCAGTAAGCCTCCAGCCGCTGCACCCTGCAAGGTGTTCCAGCAAGACACATACTAGCTGCAGACAGTCTGCCAGCTAGTCCATAGTGCATGGTCCTGGAGAAGATGCATGTACCCAGAACGGTGATGTCAGCATACACACCAAGCACATAAGTCAGTGATTGGGCCCCAAAAAAAAACCCATAAATATCACAAAAGAGAAATACTAGATAGCACTATGGGGGAACCTAGCCATGCCATGGTCACTGCTCAGTCAGGGTGAGAGTGACCTCCCAGCAGGACATGCTATGGCCACCCCGTCCATGCAGCTGGTGGCCAGGCACTACAATGTCCGAGCCTTGCCCTATGCCGTGTGCAGATGCATCCAGGCCAGGCCACCCTATCCAGGCTATTCCCACAGTACCTTGCTCCTCATTATGCACATTGGCAGGCCAATACTGGCAACAGTGCTAGCAGTTTGGGCTGTGGAGGGTGTTGGCAGCCACCACACACTGGATAGGCAGACACACACTCCCCACACCTATGCCAGCATTGTGCAACTATAGAGGTGTTGGGCAGCCCTGGCCACCACACCAGTCCTGGGCACAGTGCAGGCATGGCTATGGTATGCAATACTGTTGGGGTCACCCTGTCAGACTCAAGACCTGAGGCACACTCCACAGACATCAGAAAGGTTGCTATGATGCAGCTCAATCAGAAAATTGTGCTTAACTTAGGAATTGCTATCTGCCAGTAATCATAGCAACCTTTTGATAGATGTGTACCGTATTCCCAGGTTTAGGGTGGCATTGCTAAGGTATGCAAGTGCTAGTATTGGGAGATGCACGCAGGGCTCAAAGTCCTGCCTCTCCAGGAGACTTTGGATAATGGGGCCTGTGGGTGCGGGTGTGTCTGCCCCTGTTGGCTGCTGCTTTACGGCAGAGGTTCCCAACTCCAGTCCTGCGGTGCCAAACACTGTTCGGGTTTTCATGCTGTCCCTCATGAATATGCATGAGATACATCTGCATACCATGGGGGTGGCGCATAGAAATGCAGCTCAGGCATCTTTATTAGAGGCAGCATGGAACCGGAATGGTGTTTGGCCCTCCAGGACTGCATTTGGTAGACTCTGCTCTAGGTAATGTGCATGTTTATGGTGTCTGTGCTCTTTAGGGTAAAATGTAGGTGTCTTGGGCATGTTTACGTCATCTGCAATAAAGGTGCTGTCTGTATTAGCACCTTGTAGTAGTGGGTAAAATATGGGGACTGGGTTAGCAGGAACCACAGCTGGGACTTGAACCTGTGCTCTTCTGCTTCTGAATACACTGGCTTTGTGCACTGCACCACCTTGTTGTCACAGAGTCAGTACATTCCTTGGTGATACCATGACTGTTCGTCAGACAGGGCCCGTCTGTTGCAGTACACGGCACCCACCTACACAGGGCTATGCCACGGTCTGCTCTGGGCAGCTGCCACTGCCCCCTCCACCACCAGTATCCCTCAGCCACCATGCTGACATGCCCTTCTGCTGGTGGTGCTGGTGGTGCGCAGTCTCAGGCCATCCAGTGTGCAGGTAAGTGGCTGCCTATGGTGCGGGTTCTGGGGTAGGGGTGCCTGCATAGACGTCCACGCTCCCCCCCAGCCCCGCCTGCCAATGTTCCGTGCCCTTGGGGGTAGCTGTTGGGTACTATCCCCTGTGACACTGTGGTAAACACACTCGTGCCCATGTTGGGCCTTCAGCAGTTGCTGTCTGGCTGCTCTGCTGTTTCAGCATTCGTATGGGCCACCTAGGCATCACCCTAGTCTGCACTGTGGCCCAGCTGCACCACAGCATGTGCCGCCTGCGGCCCTCTGTATCTCCTTTTCAGGCATCTGTCCAGTTGCCATTCCGACATGCCCGCCCTGATGTTGTGGGACATGTGCACGCCATAGGAACCCTGTCCGTTGGAGGGGAAAGCCTTGAGCAGCTCTATTTCACTGTGGGCCCATTCACCTTGTATGGGGACGGAGTATAGACCCTTCCACGATTTATATCTTTTCTATGGAGCTTTCTCGGGTTGGGGGGGTGTTGATGTTTCTCATTAATACCACTATTGGCAAGCTTGGTTATGGTTTTTTTCCAGTTTGTTGAGGTCATTTTCAGTGTTTATGTGCCCTTTTGTTCTGTGCACATGTATCACACTTATCACTGTTTTTAGGTTTCCCTGCCTGGGCTGTACATTGCTGACGCTGAAATGGTTTCTCTCCCCTGTAATGTGCATTTAACGGCAGGTTTTTCAATCGCGTTAGGATTCAGCTCTTCAGATCAGCGCGTTTGCTGTGAAGGGAGCCTCTCCCCGCCCACTTTCCGCCCACTGACTCCTTCTATCCGCCCTCTATCCACCTTCTGCGGTGTTTAACCGCGCCGCGGAACTTTACGATCGTTAATGTAGGTTAACGAGCGTTATGTAACGTTAATGATCGTTAACGCATCATAACACGCGTTATGATGCATTAACGATCGTTAACGTTACATAACACGCGTTATGTAACGTTACTGCAGTTTAGTAAACATCCCCCTAAGTTGTAGTCATTAAAAATTGAGTTTCATCTCTATGTGGAGGACATTATTATTTACCCCATTCAAGATAAATCCAGGTTTAACTTCTGTAGCCAACTTCCCCCAAATACTGATATGGTGTGAGGAGAATGTACTGGCTATAAATTTTAAAAAGATGGAATCAATTACTCAAAAAGGGATAAATGACCTCAAAATCTAATATTTATTGCAGGAAATAGTATTTCAATATGAAGTGAAGTGGACTATCTTAGTTTTATATTATTAGATGTTAACATATCTTTTAAACCTCAAATTGTTAAAGTCACATGAAACACCTTTTTTAAACTGCGTCTGGCTTACAGGTTGAGGGCGTTTCCTGTTATGTCAGATTTTTGAAAAGCGGTGCAGTTGCTAGTATTGCTGTAATTGGATTGTTGTAACATAATGTACTTGGGTTTGCCAGAGGTGTAATTAAAATTTTTATGACTAACCCAGAAGGCCATGGCACTGGTTATTATTGATAGCAGAAAAAGAGATTATATTTCACCAGCCTTGAGAACTATGAATCGATTAAATGTTTATGTTTTAGTCTAGAAAAGTGTCCATGATTTGGTGAAAAATGAATTAACCTTGCTTTTAAGGCTCTATGATCCCTCATGAATGCTACAATCTGGCCAACAAGAGTTGCCAAGAGTACAGTCAATGTCTACTGTAAGAAAGACCTTGACAAGATCTCAGATCTTCTCGGTAATTGGTTTGCAGATGTGGAATGTTTTACTGTTAACTTTGTGTTCTGAAGGTTCTCACTTAATTTTCCAAAAAAAAAGTTAAAGGCTTACTTACTTGAGTTAACCTTTAAATGATATTCTTTAAGCAAAACAGATCTGTAAAATCACAATTCTATTTTAATGATATTTATTATACAGTTTTGTTATTTGTTTTAATAAGTCATTATAATGTTTTCTAAGATTATGAATGTAAGCTACTTTCTAAACCGCTTAGATATGTAATGATAGGTCGTTTATAAATGCGACAAAGGAAACATGAGGGCAGAACAGGGGGAAGTCTACAATGACTTGTTCCTGGCAAAATCCAAGGGCCTGTACTCTGTCCTCATCCTTCTTGACCTCTCTGCTGCTTTCGACATCGTTGACCACAACCTTCTCCTCGATACCCTGTCCTCGCTTGGCTTTCAGGGCTCTGTACTATTCTGGTTCTCCTCCTTTCTCTCCCATCGCTCCTTCAGTGTATGTTCTGGTGGCTCCTCCTCCTCCGCTACCCTGCTCCCTGTTGGTGTACCCCAAGGATCTGTCTTGGATCCGCTCCTTTTCTCTCTATATACCCAGTCCCTTGGTGCGCTTATCTCTTCCCATGGCTTTCAGTACCATCTGTATGCTGATGACTCCCAGATCTACCTCTCTATGTCTGAAATCTCTCCGGCAATCCAGACCAGGATCTCTGCCTGCCTTTCTGACATTGCTACCTGGATGTCTCACCGCCACTTGAAATTGAACATGGCCAAGACTGAACTTCTTATCTTTCCCACTAAAACCTCCCCTTCTCTTCCTCCTTTCTCAGTCTCTGTGGATAGCTCTGTACTCCTTCCTGTTTCCTCAGCCCGCAATCTGGGGGTTGTCTTTGACTCCTCTCTCTTTTTCTCCACACATATCCATCTGATAGCTAAG
Source organism: Ichthyophis bannanicus (assembly GCA_033557465.1). Taxonomy (NCBI): domain Eukaryota; kingdom Metazoa; phylum Chordata; class Amphibia; order Gymnophiona; family Ichthyophiidae; genus Ichthyophis; species Ichthyophis bannanicus. The sequence goes on from CM066033.1 coordinate 1,302,056,786, forward strand.
ACCTGCCATTTCTTTCTCTATAACATTATCAAAATCCACCCTTTCCTTTCTGAACACACTACTAAAACGCTTATCCACTCCTTAATCACCTCCTGTCTTGACTACTGTAACCTACTCCTTGCTGGTCTCCCTTTGAATCTTCTCTCTCCCCTTCAATCTGTTCAACGCTCCGCTGCACGGCTAATCTTCCACCAGCCTCGTCATGCCCACATTACTCCTCTTCTCAAGTCACTTCACTGGCTCCCTATCCGTTTCTGCATCCAGTTCAAACTTCTCCTGCTGACCTATAAATGCATTCACTCTGCGGCTCCTCACTACCTTTCTTCTCTTATCTCTCCTTATAACCCCCCTCGGGAACTCTGCTCTTCTAGCAAACTGCTTCTATCTGTGCCCTTCTCTTCTACTGCTAACTCCAGACTTCGCTCCTTTCACCTTGCTGCGCCTTACGCCTGGAACAAACTACCTGTGTCTGTACGCCAGGCACCTTCTCTAACCCTCTTCAAATCCAGGTTGAAAACTCACCTCTTCGCTGCTGCTTTTGGACCTTGACTCACCTGATCTCTTTTTCTTTCCCCTTGTTTCACCCCTGCCTACACCTTCTGTGTTTGTCTTGACTAGATTGTAAGCTCTGATGAGCAGGGACTGTCTCTTACATGTCTGTGCAGCGCCTCCATAGGGGGCGCTGAGGGCTCTTGCGCTCTTGTTGTGCTGCAACAGGACCGCATACAGCGCAGTTACTGCCCGGGAACATGCTTTCCATGTCCCCATCAGTTAACACTGTGATGTTGCCCTGAAGCACCTTGGATTCGCCCTTTATGGGCATGTTGAGTGAATGACACAGTGCCCTTTAGTAAAAGGGCACCTTAGCTTGTAAGCCTTCCAGGGACAGGAGAATACACGCCCTCAGTCACACTCGATTCCTGGAATAGGCATGAGCTAAATCCCAAAATAAATCAAAATAGTAAAGGGCATGGGCACCTATGTGCTGTGAGAGCCGAGGTACCCTGCTGTAAAGCTGTCCTCCACGTTCTTTAGAATACTCAGTCTCTAATGCTACTGAGTCATGACATATTATTATGACCTTACCCCCTCTTTGATAGTAGAGATGTATAGCTAGTCTTCAGGATATGGCTGAAATAGAGATACAGTATCTTCCTCCCCCACCAACATTTCAGTTAAACAAAGAATTTGGAGCTCTCTGGGGACAGGGAACCACCTACGTACCTGATTGTAGCTCACCTTGAACTATTATTGGAAAGGCATGAGCTAAAAGCCAAATAGAGAGCTGCTTGAATGACACTTTGCTTTTAATACTTCTTACTTTCATCAACCCACACATTGGACAGTGGGAGTCGCCAGGAGAGCATCCTTCAATTCCTCCTCTCCTGATTTATATGGCCCAAGAAGAATTAAGAACCAGCTGTGTTGTAATTTCTTTTTTTGACAGTGTCCCCTCCGACCTATTGCACTTATTTATTTATTTAACTCACACCTTTCGAGTAGTGGATCAAAGCAAGTTACTGTACATACATTCAGATACGTAGATGTTTCCCTGTCCCCAGAGGACTTACAATCTAAGTTTGTAACTGCAGCAATGGAAGGTTAAGTGGCTTGCCCAAGGCCACAAGGAGTGCCGGGGGGTGGGGGTGGGGGGGGGGGGGGTTGAACCCTGGTCTTTCTAATCACTAGGCTGCTACCCTAACCACTAGGCTCCTCCTTCACATAGATTCTACTGGAAAGCCAGTTTAGTTAAAACACATTTCTGAATGCTGTTAATAATAATGCAAACTGAGATTAAAATAATTAACTTAGATGAAGGAAAATCAACTGAATCATAACATCCTCTATAATAACTGAAAGAAATAGGAACACTATTGATCCCTCTCTTCCTGTGTATTATTTGATTCATTTCTCACCTCCATCTCCAGACTTGAAGTGATTTACACACTTCTAAACATAATCCTTCTTCCATCCAACCATCCGATCCCCGTCCTTTCACACCCAGCTCTATTCACCCTGTTCTATTCAGTGCTCTCTGCTCTCTGTCTCTGTCCGATTTATCCTACTTCTGCCCCAGCTTACACTTGCATGAATATCCAGAATATGCCCCACTTGCTATAATTCTTACAATCTGAACAATTTGGAATCTCTTCTGAAAGCCCATATCAAAAACCGAACATGCCCTATTTCCCGTACACCCCAGCCACATTTGTGTCACTCCAGATACTGCTAACAATCCCTTACTTTCTGGAGGATAAGGTAAAAGCTGTTAGTGTAGCTGGATTTAAAACAGGTTTGGAGAAGTTCCTGGAGGAAAAGTCTATAAACGTTATTAAGGTAGATTTGGAGGTAAGAAGCATAGAATCTTGCTACCACGTATCTATGACCTGGGTGTGTCACTCTTGAAAACAGGATTTTGGGCCTGAATGGACCATCAGTCCAACCTTGAATGGCAATTCTTATATTTTTATGTTCTTAAGGCCCATCTTAAACACAGCTCTGCAGGTTATCATAAGAACATAAAATATGCCATACTGGGTCAGACCAAGGTTCCATCAAGCACAGTATCCTGTTTCCAACAGTGGCCATTCTAGGTCTCAAGTACCTGTTAGGTTCCCACAGGTACACGCATTCCTTGCTGCTTGTCCCAGGAGTAAGCAATGGATTTCCCCAGTGCTCGGGTATCCTGAGGCCAATTCCTTAGCCAACTTAAAAACTATCACCTAGACCTTCTATGCGTGGATAACCAATGGAGAAATTTCATAATACAGGATACATGATTCCTCATCTCCTTTTACCCCAATAGCTTTTCTGCTGTATTTTGCAGTAATTTTTGTAATAGGCTCATATAGATTGAATTACTAACATATAGCTATGGCTCCCTGACCGGAGAGGTTAAGCAAAGCCGATGGAAAGAGAATCCCTTTGGATCTCAGAACTCCAGCCCACAGTCCGGTCTCCAGAGTAAAAAGTGAAAATTACTTTCCTGGTATAATGCAGTTAATCAAATAATCAATAATCAATCAATTCATAATCATTGACCTCAAATAGGAAGCACAACAAATTAAACTGAGAATAGCAAAGCTAATCAAATTACTCAAACATTCAATAGCATGCAAACAGTAGTACAGTTAAGATACGGTAAAATACCATTTTAAAATGTAATAATAATAAAAGTGAAACAGACAGCACTGAACCTCCAAAACATATTCCTTTGACTCCCATGAATCCCCAAAGGGTAGCCCAAGGTGTGCCCCCCCCCCTTTGGCTTGGCCCTTCAGTAAGCTGCCCACAGCAAGCCACTCAATGGCGGCTACGGTATCTTAAAAATGGTTTTTTATTGAAATTGTGGGATAAGGGAGGGTGGGAGGGTTTGATAATTTATAAGAATTCGTAGCATGCTTTGGACTAACTGGTGAAACATGTAATCAATTATTGGAAATAAAGGAAGAAAATAGCCCTAGGGCAGTCCATGTATATGGCACGTAAATGTTCATTATATAAAGCCTTTCATACATTAAAAAACTGATATAAGTTCAATATGAAATTTGGGTTCTGTCCATGTATTTTTTTTACAGAGCGAGCGTATTTGCTGTAACACTTACATATGCACCTTTCTACTCTTTCTTGCATAATTCAAGCTGAGTGTGAGTTATTTTACCTTCAATTGGCTAAAATATTTTTACAAAGAAAGATGCCACAGAATCCAATTCGATTGAAGGCTAAGAACACTCGATTTCTTCATGACCTCAAAGGATTCTCCAAAGGAATACTTCATCTGAAGTCCATATCAGATAATATGACACATAGATGAAGGAAACGGAAATCTCCCTACATTGAGTTCAAAGCATAACATTTTAGCTGAGGGCTGTTCACTAGGACACACAAACCAATAACCAATAGTGAAGACATTTTTCATCCTGGCAAGTGATGAGAGGACAGCAGAGGCACATTACAAAACAAAATTTCATGCATACAAATTTTGGAGTGCCCTTCTGTTTCTGGAGATCAAAGGAACAAAGTTCACATGTTTTTCAAAAGCACAAGCACATACATAGATAATGCGGATACAAATATGCACATACACCAACACATGTGCACACATGCAGAGACATGCATGCACAAACAAAGACAGGTAATGCACACATGTGCATGCAGAAGCAACACAGATACAAATGTATACACACACACATACATATAGGTAATGCAGATACAATGTGCACACAAACACACACACAGATACATGCATGCACACACGTGCACACCAAGGCACCATAGATGCAAATGCACACGTGCACACAGATACATGCATGCATGAAAATGTACACAGAGGCAACATACACACATGCACATAGAGAGATGGGAAAGAATTCCATGAGCCAGGCTCCGCCTGCTTTCCCCGCTTGTTAAAACCCCATTATTGTTACTTTTTCATCTTGAAAAGGATTTTTTTTCTATTTACATGATTTACTGGAAGTAAAAAGACTCTTAAAATAGGCTGAGCTGAAACCCTGAGAAGGATATTAGGAAAAGGTAAAACCTGAGCAGCATGTCTGACACCTCCTGATAACGAGAGATCAGTAACAGTATGACATAGTGGTTCAGGAACAGAGCCTTGAGACAGGATGTGCAAGCTCCGGTGGATGACAGCCATGAAAAATCGAATAATACTGTTTATAACGACGTCAACCAATCAAGGACATGATGAGAGAGAGAATAAAATCGTACAATGCAATCGATCTTTTGACTCTCCACCCGTTTGCAGTTATTGTACATCAATATACATTTTCCTGCTTTTTGCTATCAGTTCCAGGCTCGGCTGTTGAATTTGATATTGCTGCTGACCTCCCTCCCTTGATCTATACCATGTAGAGCTTCCATTATGAACACTGCAGTCCTCCTTCTAAAGTATGGAATCAGCTGTATTCTTCCCCTTAAAGCTCTTAAGTTACTAACAGTAACAAAATTAAACGAGCAGGAAATATTGGACTTGTATTATCTCTTCCCTAACCTGATATAAGATAGGTCAGGAGATGAAACTGTAGAATTGTTTAGCTCAAGAGGAAAACGGCAGCAATGCTAATAGATACCTACTAAAATACGATTATTTGCCGTATCTGGATTGGAAAGCTGGATGTCCACATCTCCTCTAGAACAAGTGTGGAACTTACAAGAGGCTAATTTTATAACAGGCCACCCACGGATGTGTGACGGCCACGTAAGCACCCATTTTGAGTCTATTTGATAAAAGTACAGGTAACTTTGGAACCCTTTTACTAAAGCCCACTTAGGCTCTGCACTTAAGATGCAAAAGAAGCCGCACGCCAACTGCAGAGTGGTGTGATGTGCATGTTCCCAGCACCTAACGTGTGGCGCAAAAGCGCGGGTAGGAGTCGTTAGGTGAACTTGCACATGCGCTGCACTATGATTGCATGCTACTGTGCTCTCCATGCCCATGTTCCCCCCATCCTGCCCACACTGCGCAATAGAATATGATTGTAAGTTAACATGCAGTTTGACAGACGGTAGTGATGCGTTAGAGCTAACCGCAGCCAGCTACTGCATGCTAAGCCAGGCATTAACCAGTTAGCAGGATTTAGTAAAAGGGGCCCTATGCGCCTTCATTAAATTCTAGGAGCAAAGCATCAGACATTGCGCCTAGAACGAAGCCTGTGCAAGAGGTGAGGTTAAGCAAGCCCAATGGAGAGAGAATTAATATGAGATCTCCAGGAACCAGCAGGAATGTAGTCCTCACATATGGGTATCGTCGGTACCGACGGAGCCTGCGCGGGAACGCTCCCCAGTGTCCAATTAGAAAGCTTTTGGGAGCATCCCACAGCACCTGCGTGCTGCCTTCCCGCCTTCCCGCCTTTCCCAACTGCCTCTCTCCAGTTCTTCGTTTTCCGCGGAGCTAGCAGGTCGTGTTCCTGTCACCGCAGAAAATTATTTTTCCTTCTTCTTCTTTTTTGTGGTCGCGTCTGCCTTCCTCGACGCTACACCGGTACCGCCAGTTCTTCTTTCTTTCTTTTTAAAAAAAAAATATATATATAGTTTTCCAAACTTTTCTTTCCAGGTGCATGCGCCATTTTGGGCCTTAGGCCCAAAATTTCCTCCACCATGGAGAAACCCACTTCGGGTTTTAAGAAATGCACCAAGTGTGGCAGTACCATCTCCATCATCGACACCCACGAGTGGTGTCTTAAATGTTTAGGTCCTGACCACTCCATCTCCGAGTGCATGGCTTGTGCCATGATGTCCAAAAGGGGTTGACAGAACCGAGCTGCTAAGTTCAGTGCCCTTTTTCCCTCCGATGCAGCTTCGGTAGCATCGACGTCTTCCAGGGCTTCGTCTTCCTCCCATGGATCTCAGGTAACTAAACATAAGTCCAGCCGGTCCTCAAAGGGTAGATCTCCTTCCAAGCATCGAGATGCCTCTGGCGTTGCCCTTGAGGGTTCTGTACCGGCAAAATTGCCCCGGCAGGAGGCTTCGGCTTCCAAAGCATTATCGGGGCTCCAGGACGTTCTCGAGGCCATGCTCTGGGGTACCAGCTGTGTCCGGTACCGATACCCAGGCATCGGCAGCGTCGATAGACCAGAGGTTCCTGGCTATTGAACGCAGTCTGGCGGCTCTCATTGCGGCATCGACGCCCTCGGAACCGCGTCAGACAGTTCAACCGGTACCGGCACCGATGCCGGTACGGTATCGGTACCGGTACCGATAGCATCGACATCGACTTCGGTGTCGGCTTTGCCGGTACCCAGTCATGCGATGCCTTCAGGTACCGATACCCCGGTACCGATTCCCCCCCGGTACCGACTTCGGTCAGTACGCATATCGGGCTCTTCAAGAGCATCCTGACAGAAGATACTTCGAATCCTCAGAGGACTCTGAGGATTCTGATAGCTCTGTCGATACCGGAATACTTCTCCCGGAGGAGCCTTCTTCTCCTAAACGTAGGATGTCTCCTCCAGAGGACATCTCCTTTCAGGACTTTATCAGGGAGGTGGCTTGTGGTTTGTCCATTACTGTGCTCCTGAAACAGAGCCCAGAGCTAAGGAGCTGGAAATTTTACAATATCCCAAAGCTCCTAAGGAGGCAGCTACCCTGCCTATCCATGAGATTTTACATGATCTCATGTTAAGAATGTGGGCGACACCTCTCACCACCTCTCCTCACTCTCTTAGACTGGATACCATGTATCGAGTCCCTCCTTGTCCTGGCTTCCAGAAAACTCAGCTTCCTCACCACTCTATTGTAGTGGAATCAGCTATGAGAAGGATCAGGAGTGCAAAGAGACATGCCTCTAATCCTCCAGGACGTGAGTGTAGAACTTTGGATGCCTTTGGACGTCGTACTTTCCAGGCTTCCATGCTTTCTGCCAGGATCAGTTCCTATATTTTATATATGGGAATTGTTCCTTAAAGAAGTCACAGGTGATTTAGAGGTTTTGAGCCCTCTTCTTCCTGAGGACAGAAGGCAGGATTTTCTCACACTGGTCAAACATGCCCAGGATGTGTCTAAGTTTGTCAACCGTGCAGCTTTTGACTGTTTTTGAGTGCATAAGCAGAACCTCTGCCATTGCCATAGGTGCACGTAGAATTGCCTGGCTCCAGGCATCCGATTTGGAGCTCTGGGTGCAGGACAAACTGGGCAATATCCCTTCTACAGGTGAGAATTTATTTGGCAAAAATTGGCAAGAAAAAGCCAATGAATTAGATGCTGACAACTCCACTTTGGATAGGCTATCCAAAGCCACAGCTGATCCTGCGAGAAAGAAGTCTTTCAAAAAGCCTTTTTTCTCAAAAAAGAAGAGATTTTATCCCTCTTATTCCCCAGCAGGGACGTTCTACAGGTCAGCCTACCCAGAAAGGTCAGCAACCACCTAAACAAAGGAAAGCAAAGACTGCTAAGCCTCAACCGCCTCAGCAGTCTCAGCCTCCACAAGGCCTTTGACTTTCATCTAGAGAACTTAGCCTTCCTGGCCCTCAATGGACCAGAGCCTTCCACCATTCCAGGAAAGTTATGTCACTTTGCCCCCAGATGGGAGCAGATAACAGCAGAGCATTGGACACTCTCCATTATAAGAGGGGGGTAAAAGCTGCACTTTCTGTGCATGCCCCCTCCCACAATGGTAAGACAGTTCAATTCTCAGACCTCTCTCATCAACCTGTTAGATCAAGAGGTCACTATGCTTCTTGCCCAAGGGGCAATAGAAGAAGTACCCATCCACCAACAGGGTACAGGGTTTTACTCCCCCTATTTCCTTATCCCAAAGAAAACAGGGGGATACAGACTTATTTTGGACCTCAGAGAATTGAGCAAATTCCTGTTCAAAGAGAAATTCAAGATGATTTCTCTAGGAACTCTGCTGCCATACCTTCAGAGTCAGGATTGGCTTTGTTCTCTAGATCTCAAGGATGCGTACACCCATGTTCTTATCCATCCAACTCACAGAAAGTTCCTTTGGTTCCTTTTTCAAGGAAAGCACTACCAATACAGGTGCTTCCTTTTGGCCTGGCCTCAGCACCAAGAGTGTTCACGAAATGCATGGCTGTAATAGCAGCATTTCTCCGCACCCTAGGGATATTCGTCTTCCCTTACTTAGACGACTGGCTCATTCAAGCCCCATCAGAGTTAGAGGCCAGGTCTTCTCTATCTTGCACAATGCGTATACTTCAGTATTTGGGTCTTGTCATAAACATCCCAAAATCCAGTCTAACTCCCACTCAGTCTCTAGAGTTCATAGGAGCTTTGCTGGATACCAGAGAAGCAAGGGCCTATCTTCCCCAGGCCCGTTGCCTTCACATGGTGCAGTTAGCTTCTCAAGCAGTGCTGAAGCCTCATCTCACTGCCCGAGAAATGCTACAACTACTAGGCCACATGGCATCTACCATGTATGTGGTTCCTTATACTCGCCTCCATATGAGAGCAGCCCAGTCGACTTTATCCACTCAGTGGACCCAGGCATCAGGGTGCCTGTCAGACAAAATAGCAAACACAAATCACCTTATTTTGTCCCTCCAATGGTGTCAGTCCACTCAGAACCTGTTGCTGGGGTCCCCATTTCAACAACCCTTACCCCAGACAACTCTCACAACAGATGCTTCTCCGATGGGTTGGGGAGCTCATCTACAAGACCTCTCCACCCAAGGCACCTGGACTCCATAGGAGACTCTACATATCAATCTCTTAGAGCTCAGAGCAATCTTCCTTGCTCTTCGAGTGTTCCACACCCTGCTCAGCTACAAGACAGTCCTCATTCATATGGACAATCAAGTAGCCATGTTCTACGTGAACAAGCAGGGGGGAACAAGCTCTCTGTCGCTTTGCAACGAAGCTTTGAGACTATGGGCCCTCGCCAGAGAGCATCAGATTCATCTCCTGGCAGTGTATCTTCCAGGCATACAAAACTCCTGGGCAGACAGACTCAGTCGAATTCTGCTTCCACACGAATGGTCTCTACATGCAGACCAGGTGGCCAAGATTTTTCAAATTTGGGGAACCCCGGACATAGACCTCTTTGCAAGTCCGTTGAATGCCAAACTTCCCCAGTTCTGTTCCAGAATTTTGGCTCAGGGCTCTCAGGCCAGGGATGCTTTCCTCCTTCACTGGGGTCAAGACTTCCTGTATGCCTTTCCACCCATTCCCCTGATTCCCAAAACCCTGTTCAAGCTTCAGAGAGACAGAGGCCGTATGATTCTCATAGCTCCACATTGGCCTCGGCAAGTGTGGTACCCTCTGCTTCTACATCTCTCTCAAGCTCCCTCCCTGGAGTTAGGGTCTGCTCCAGATCTCCTATCCCAGGAGGACGGAATGTTATGGCATCCCAATCCCCAGTCTCTGCATCTCAGGGCTTGGTTGCTGAAGGCCTAGATCTTCATGATCTTAACCTCCCTCAGCAAGTAAAGGATATCCTTTATGCTTTCAGGAAGCCTTCCACAAGACGCTCTTATGCTTTCAAGTGGAAAAGGTTTACCATATGATGCTTGCAGAAGGGTCTCAACCCCCTTGCGATACCTCTGGAACCATTACCGGAGTATCTCCTTCATTTATCCAATGCAGGACTTAAGACTAACTCAGTAAGAGTCCATTTGAGTGCTATTGCAGCTTCTTTCAAGCCTCTAAATGGACAGCCTATTTCCTCCCATCCTCTTGTAGCAAGATTTATGAGAGGCCTTCTTCTAACTAAGCCTCCCATTAGGCCACCACCTGTGGCATGGGACTTAAACCTGGTTCTTGGTCAGCTTATGAAGCCACCTTTCGAACCCTTAGCTACTACCTCATTGAAATTTCTTTCTTGGAAAGTTATCTTTCTCATTGCAATCACATCAGCACGTCGCATCAGTGAGTTTATTTTATTTATTTTATTTATTTATGCTATTCTTCTATACCGCTTTTTCCAGAGATCAAAGGCGGTTTACATATAACAAATATTAAACAAGGTTTTACATGGAACAGCGTTTTAACTATATACAGTTAACCTTTCATGAACAATATCAAATTGTAGTAACTTTTTACATCTTGAAATTAATTGAAGTCAACTCAAGCAACGATAACAATGCATTAACATGCGATAGCATGCCATTAATTTACAAACATTTCTCATTAATCGTAGTTCTGTAAGACTTTCATTTTTCTTTTTAGGTGTATTGGGCTTTTTTAATCTGGGGTTATGGTGGATTGTTAGGGAGGTGTAATATGGAGGATGGGGGTGAGTTGCAGGCACTAGTAGCTGATCCACCTTATACAAGGTTCCATCATGACAAGGTAGTCCTTAGGACTCATCCACACTTTATGCCAAAGGTGGTCTCACCTTTTCATCTAAACCAGGCGGTCTACCTGCCTGTGTTTTTCCAAGACCTCATGCATCTAATGCAGAAAGAAATCTTCATACTTTGGACTGTAAAAGAGCTTTAGCCTTTTACTTACAAAGAACACAGCAACATAGAAAGTCCTCTCAACTCTTTGTTGCTTTTGATCCTTCTCATTTGGGACTTCCAGTCTCCAAGAGGACACTGTCTAACTGGATTGCTCAGTGTATTTCTTTTGCCTATCAGAGTAAGAATCTTCCTCTGGAGGGCCATGTCACAGCTCACAATATGAGAGCCATGGCAGCTTCAATGGCTCATCTGCACTCTGTGTCTATCGATGACATCTGTCGAGCAGCCAACTGGGCCTCGGTTCATACCTTCACAGCCCATTACTGCTTGGACAAGGACTCCCGCCGGGATGCCTTGTTTGGTCAGGCTGTTCTCCAACACCTGTTCCATACCTAATCAACTCCTACCCACCATCCCTGGTTGGATGCCAGAGATCCATGGGGGGAAGTGGAGCCCTTTCACAGGGGCACACAACTTCTGGGGTCTCTCCCTGGCATCTAAAGCTAGGGAGTCCCCATATGTGAGGACTACATTCCTGCTTGTTCCTGGAGATAGCATAGTTACTCACCTGTAACAGGTGATCTCCGGGAACAGCAGGAATATAGTCCTCACAACCCACCCACCTCCCCTAGGAGTTATATCTCTCTATGTCTATCTATCTCTTTCTCTTTCCCTCTCTCTCTCTCTCTTTGTCTCAGCTTTAAAACTCAACTGGAGAGAGGCAGTTGGGAAAGGTGGGAAGGCAGCACGCAGGCGCTGTGGGATGCTCCCAAAAGCTTTCTAATTGGACGCTGGGGAGCGTTCCCGCGCAGGCTCCATCGGTACCGACAATACCCATATGTGAGGACTATATTCCTGCTGTTCCCGGAGATCACCTGTTACAGGTGAGTAACTATGCTTTCCAGACGCGCAGGCCAATCTCAGAATTAAAGCCAGAGCAGGCAGAGATGTAAGAGTGCGCAGGCGTACTTTAAAAGCAGCGCGCATAAATTGTGATGTCGCTCGTACTTTGGTCGTGAACACTCTTATACTTGGGTTGAGTACATGGCTTCTTGGAACTGTGCATCTTTTCCCATATGTAACCCCCGGAGTGATTTCATTAAAACCCTTTTATGTGCATAAAAAGGCCTGTACATGTGAAAAAAACCCTTATAAAATTATTTATTTACATTCTCTTATATACCGTGCTATTCTGCATCAGTGCAGTTTACATTGAACAAACTGAAATTACGTTGAACAGGGCATTATAACTTGGAGATAACTATTTTATGGGGAACATGGGCTATGGAGGGTTAACTGGCTTGCCCAAGACCACAAGGAGCACCTGTGGGACTAGAAACCTCAGTCCTTCTGGCCCAGGGTTGCTGTCCTCTAGTGGGATTTGAACCCCTGACCTTCTGGCCTGAAGTACCTTGCCCCAACCACTAGGCCACTCCTCCACCCGATTATCCCCATAATACAAAGTTTTGGGAGTGACACCGTTCTGTTGAGAACTCCGTATTCACCACATGGTACAGTATGTGGGGAAAATACAAAACATCAGTAACTATGTTATATCTGTATAAAAGAACCACTAAATTTCCCTCAGTAGTACATATCGTGCGCTGGCACTAGCCGTAGTAGGAGAGGATAGATGTGAGCACATGGATTTCCTTGCCCTACTCAGGAAGAATGGTGCTATAAGGAGTTAGTATAAAATCTCTTGTAAGGGAGGAGATTTTTCCCCTTTTCCTCCTTCTTGGGAGTGGCCAGGACTCATGGGACTGAAGTTTTTAGAAGGGTACATCTCAGTATTTGAGACCTGATCCCCATAAATACTGTGAATCACGGGCAGGATAGCGGAAAGGAAGAATTCGACAAGAGCGCTGGGGCGCTGCCGGCCACACCCAAGAGCAGAGACCTGCCACTGGTCCAGCAGAAGTGAAAACTGAAACAGAGAAATAAGCAGAAAGGACTCAAGACTGCACTACATTTCTTTTCGCCTAGTCTACTTGTGTTTACCTGATGTATACTCTGAAAGAGCTATCACTGGCTTAATTGTTTTCATTAAAAATATTTTTGATTTACAGTGAGCTCAAAGTGGACACTGGATTTTATTGTGTGGGGGAAGAACATCTGGAGAAGTGAAAGACACACCGTAGAGGTCAGGCCTTCAAAGCAAGCCTTCTCCCCTGCCATCCAATGCCGGCCCCCATCCATCCAGAACCCCTGGTTACATCAGTAAATCATATATTCCACATCAGGGCCGTACCGAGTGTAAATTGCGCCCTGTGCGACTTGCACATCGGGCGCACGCCCCCCCCCCTGTGGTGGGAGAGAAGAGGCGCGCCCAATGTGCAAGTTGCCGGCATGCTAAGCCGATCTGTCCCTCCCTGCAAGAGAAGGGAGGAACAGATCTGCTTAGCATGCCGGCGAGAAGGCTTAAAGGGCACATTTTAGCTGTCTGTCATTGCCTGCTGCAGCTGAGAGAAAAAAAAGTGGTGGCGGCAGGCAACGGCAGACAGCTAAAATGTGCCCCTTAAGCCTTTGTGCCTTGTGCGGCCGCACCACTCGCACAGGGCTAGGTACAGGCCTGTTCCCCATAACTGTTCAATTTATATACAGCCAAATGTGAAAAAAATAGTAGAACCCAATCGGAATTACCCAAAATCACCAAACCACAAAAATTCCGAATGTCAAAAAATCCCCTGGAACCCTAAATTCTCTTTTTGTCGGAGCTGGTCAGCACAGTGCTGAGAAAGGATTCATAGCACCACCATGACCTCTCCTTTTATTAAATAACTTTATAAAAGTAGGATTTCTTAACTTAGCTTTTGCCAAAGCACTGCCAAAACGCCAGAAAGACAGACGACATGGCTCACGTTTCGGGTTTTCTTTCAATTTTTCATGAAACCCTGCTTCAGGTCCAAACAATCGACTGTTGACAGAACTCCAGCTGGAGATCTGTCAACAGCAGGGTTTCATGAAAAATTGAAAGAAAACCCGAAACGTGAGCCACGTCGTCTGTCTTTCTGGCATTTTGGCAGTGCTTTGGCAAAAGCTAAGTTAAGAAATTCCTACTTTTATAAAGTTATTTAATAAAAGGAGAGGTCACGGTGGTGCTATGAATACTTTCTCAGCACTGTGCTGACCAGCTCTGACAAAAAGAGAATTTAGGGTTCCAGGGGATTTTTTGACATTCAGAATTTTTGTGGTTTGGCAATTTATATACAGAACAAATCAGAGAAGCAGGACTGTATGAAGACAGCCAAGGTGTGAAGATTGATGGAAGACTCAACAACCTTCACTATGCTGATGATACCACATTACTGGCTGAACGTGAAGACCATCTGAAACATTTACTTATCAAGATCAAGGAACATAGGGCCCCATGACTGAAGTGGTATTTAAAGGTGCGGAAGAATTGAAGGAAATATCGATACATCGGGAAGATGACTTACAACTTTTAGATAAACTGAAGAGTAGCAAATCACCTGGGCCAGATGGCATACATCCAACGGTGTTGAAAGAACTGAAATATGAGATTGCAGACCTGCTATCAGTAATCTGTGAACTATCATTAAAATCATCTCTAATACCTGAAGATTGGAGGATCGCCAATGTAACACCAATTTTTAAAAAGGGTTCCAGGGGTGATCTGGGAAACTACAGACCGGTGAGCCTGACGTCAGTACCAGGAAAAATGGTAGAAACCATCATAAAGAATAAAATTACTCAGCATGTAGATAGTCACAACCTAATGGGAAACAGCCAACATGGCTTTAGACAAGGAAGATCTTGTCTTACTAATCTGTTATGTTTTTTTGAAGGAGTGAGTAAACAGGTGGACAAAGGTGAGTCAGTTGATATTGTGTATCTGGACTTTCAGAAAGCCTTTGACAAGGTCCCTCATCAGAGACCTTTTGGCAAAACTAAAGAGTCATGGGATAGGAGGCAGTGTACTATTGTGGATCAGGAACTGGTTAGAAGATAGAAAGCAGAGAGTAGGGCTAAATGGCCAATTTTCCCAATGGAGAAAGGTGAATAGTGGTGTACCCCAGGGATCTGTGCTGGGTCCGCTGCTTTTTGACATATTCATAAATGACCTGGAAAGTGGAATAACGAGTGAGGTTATCAAATTTCAGATGACACAAAACTATTTAAAGTTGTTAAAACCCAAGAGGAATGTGAAAAATTGCAAGAGGATCTTGATAAATTGGAAGACTGGGCATCAAAATGGCAGATGAAATTTAATGTGGACAAGTGCAAGGTTATGCACCTAGGGAAGAACAACCCAAGCTATGGTTACACGATGCAAGGTTCCACATTAGGAACCACCACCCAGGAAAAAATTTAGGCATCATTGTGGATACCATGTTAAAACCCTCGGCCCAGTGTGCAGCGGCGGCCAAGGGAGCAAATAGAATGCTAGGTATGATAAGGAAAGGAATGGAAAATAAAACAAAAGATATTATAATGCCTCTATATCATTCCATGGTGAGACCGCACCTTGAATATTGTGTGCAATTCTGGTCGCCGTATCTTAAAAAGGATATAGCGATTTTAGAAAAGGTTCAGAGAAGAGCCACCAAAATGGTAAAGGGGATGGAAGGATACTCCTATGAAGAAAGCCTAAAAAGGTTGGGGCCCTTTAACCTGGAAAAGAGACGGCAGAGGGGAGATATGATAGAAGTCTATAATTTAATGAACTGAGTGGAACGGGTAAAGGTAGATCGATTGTTTACGTTATCAGAATATAGAAAGACTAGGGGAAATGCAATGAAGCTACAGGGTAAACTATTTAAGACTAATAAAAGAAAATATTTTTTCACTCAACGTGTAATCAAACTCTGGAATTTGTTACCGGAGGATGTAGTAAAGGCTGTTAGTGTAGCTGGGTTTAAAAAAGGTTTGGACAAGTTCCTGGAGGAAAGGTCCATAAACCATTATTAAGAAGGGACCCAGGATATCAATGCTTGAACCAATACAATCATTGTGGAACCTGTATCCCTTGGGGAAACTGCTAGGTATGTATGACCTAGATTGGCCACTGTTGGAAACAGATACTGGGCTTGATGGACCTTGGTCTGACCCAGTATGGCATATCTTATGTTCTTATGTTATGTTCTTATGTAAACAGCAGCGGTGGCTAGCACGATGACAGTGGCTAGCCATTGCCGCTGAACCCTAGACCCAGATAATTATATAATTACATAATTATATATTATAATCAATGCTGGGGCCATATCAAACTAGTGGCATTGAATATCCGGGTCAGCTGGATAGCCGGGAAACTAACCGGGCAGCGGTGATATTCAGCCACTGGTTAGCTTCAGTGGTGAAAGTTAGGACAGCCTTTACTGTGCCTGACCTTTGCCACGAGGGATAACTGGGCAGCTGCTGATTATCCCCGGTTGCTGCTTCGCTCCGCCCCGGAATGTTAATCGTGTTAATCCCACACCCACAACTATACGCCGACTACATCCAATCCAAGATGATCAAGATCTCAACATCAACCACAAGCGTAACCACACAACCTTCTAACGTCCAATTCATACTCAATAATTTCTCATCTCCAACTCCAAAGACAATCGAAGAAATTATAACATCCATCAATGCCACCACCGCCCCTAACGATCCATGTCCAGCCCACTGGATCAAATCACTGAGAACAGAACTCAGCCCATACATATCAACCTTAGCTGATCAGTCTCTTAGCTCCGGGATATTTCCATCAGCCCTCAAGCAGACCTCCATCCGTCCCCTACTGAAAAACAATAAACTAGATCCAAAAAAGGAAGACTCTTACCGCCCAATTTCAAGCATTCCTTTATTAGCCAAGATCCTCGAAAAAGTCACATTGAGACAAATCCAACAACACATCGACTCTGAAGCCCCACTAGATCCAAACCAACATGGCTTCAGGGAAGCCCACGGAGTTGAAACCCTCCTAACTTCCCTAATGAACACGCTCATCAACACAACAGACAACATCAGAAATGGAGTTGCAATGATCTTCCTAGACATAGCAGCGGCTTTTGACTCTGTTGACCATGTTCAACTTCTTACCCGTCTTCATGAAAAAGGGATTCAAGGAACAGCATGGAATTGGTGCAAATCTTACCTGGAAGATCGCTGGCAACAGGTACGGATTGGTAACACTACATCTCAGCCTTTCCATCAGAAACAAGGAGTACCGCAGGGCTCCTCCCTCTCAGCTCTGCTATTTAACATCTATATGCAGCCCATCTGCAACATTTCCCGCTCATTCGGAATACCATGTCTCATCTACGCGGATGATGTGCTCTTATTCACTCCAATCAATGTGTTAAAACCTGACTACACTACTCTAATCAACTGCTTCAACTCAATCTCAGACTGGTTGCTCTCACAAAATCTCAGAATTAATTTCAAAAAAACTGAAGTCCTGATTGTCACAAGGAACAAGGACTTCTCTCCCCCATCAACTCTAAGAACAAGAGATGCCGATCTACCACTTAAAACCTCAATACGGTACCTGGGTGTTATACTTGACCAGCGGCTTGAATTCAAAGAACATATAAAAAATACTGTAAAAGCCATCTACCATAAGATCAGGACTCTCCGACACCTCAGACCTATGCTTGAACCATGTGACTTCCGCACAACCTTCCAGGCATTAGTCACTCCTCACTTTGACTATGCAAATATCGTACTACACGGCCTACCCAAGAGCACGCTGAATTCCCTTCAATTGCCATGAATACAGCTGCCAGGGTTCTCCATGGAGCATCAAGGAGTCAACATATTACTCCTATCCTATTCGAACTTCACTGGCTCCCGATATCATGCAGGATTCTATATAAAGCCCTCATTTTGACCTTTAAAGCATTCCATCAAATCTCACCTTCCTCGTTATCTGACCTTCTTCATCACATGCAGAACACCAGATCCAGACGATCTACAACGGAGAACATGCTAACAGTCCCAAAAGATCTTACAAAACTCACTCAGATAACTACTACAAGAGCATTCTCCTCCTTTGCCCCCAGATGTTGGAATGCGCTACCACCCAGCATCAGATCTCAGCAAGACCTGCCCCAATTTAGAAAATCTCTAAAAACATACCTCTTCCTAAAACACTTCTCACATTGCAATGGTTCCCCTCCCCCTCCTACACAAATCAACGACCATGGCTAGTCAAATAAGTTCCCGAAACTTCATTACCCGTTCTAGATCAAAACCTCATAGACCCCATCTTAAGAGCTCATACATTTGAGAATCTATTGTAAATAATTTTGAATATATGTTATCTATTTATCCCCTGTTATCCATGTTCTCATTTCCTGTTACTTGTAAACTTAACAGACGTTTTTATGATTAAGTACAAAATTGTTAAAATGTAAACCGCGCTGATGATAAAAGTGCGGTATATAAAAGCTGTTAAATAAATAAATAAATAAAATAAAATCCCTTGAAATATCTGGTCCATAATCTTAAAAGGGGCCTGAACCTTAACGTGAAGAAGACAAAGACCCTTACAACTAGCACAATCAATAATTTAATCCCTGATGGGGAAGAAAAAGAGATAGTAGACAACTTTAACCTGCTTGGATCAATAACAAAATGAAAAACAGTCAAGAAATATGATGACGCATTGCTATTAGCAGAATGGCTATGGAGCACTTGGATAAGATTCTCGAGGAAAGATGTATCACTACACACAGAGTTCCAGTTGTCCATGACATGGCATTCTCAGCAACCATGAGTGGAGGAGTAGACTAATGGTTAGAGCACTGGCTTGGGACCCAAGAGACCAGGGTTTGATTCCCACTAGCACTCTCTGTGGACTTGGACAAGTCACTTAATCCTTCACTGCCCCAGAAAATACCAAGTTTAAGTTGCAATGTAAACTGCTTTGATTGAAATGATAAATATGTAGCATCATTTAGATGCAGAAGTTAGACAATGAGGAAGAAATTCAATGCCTTCAAACAATGGTGCTGGCAAAGAGTTTTCATCTAGGCAGGCTATACACCATGATGGCACATAACCTGCCCACCAACCCCCTTAACCCAGATTTTCACGTCCGCGGTGGTGGAGCATTTTGTGAGATGGTGGGGCATTTGCAGGGAAGGTAGTTTTTGGGGATGAGGGTATTTTCTGGGATGTTGCAGGAATTCGTTTTTGGGAGTGCTGGCAGTGAGGTAGTTCTGCAGGAGTAGTTTATGTAGGTGAGGGGTGGGATAGTTTCTGCTGGTGCTGACAATTGTGGGGAGGTAGATTTTGGGGGTTAGGGCCAGTTTTCAGGGACATGGGGAAGATGTGAGGTAATTTTTAGGGCTGGGGAAGTTTGTAGGGTCATGATGGAGTGGCTGGGTATATTTTTGGGGGATGTGGCATTTTTAGGGTAGGGAGCCATTACAAGGGGTAGTTCTACGAGGGTGATGACAGTATAGGGCTTGGAGAGGCAGTTTGGCAGGAATAATTCCCTAAGTGCTATGCTTCACCGCATGCAAGTTTCTCTGCTACAGAAAGCCAGAAGTCTTTCTGCCATAGAAATGCACTGAGCCATTTTTTGGGAGAGGGCTTATTTCTCTGGAACCCCCAGACTGATCTGGCCTATTTTAGAGCTCGATGTGTCTTTTCCCTGCTGTTCCCCCATGCAAATTTCATCCCATTCCGTTTAATTTACGGAGACTTATCTTAACAACAAATAACAACAACATTTAGTATCCAGACAGACATATTGCAGCTCCTTTTGTATAATTCTTTCCAATCTTCCATCAGGTTGGAAAGAATACTTATATAACATATGGAATATACATCTTAGAAGACAGATAATTTGCCTGTGAAAAATTGTTACTGTCACCATTGCTTATCTAAAAATAGATTTTCAAAGGGAAACCGCCCAGGAATGAACTCTCAGCCAAGATGTCTGAACTGAGGATCTGTTTGCTAATGCAACGAGGGAGTAGGGAAGGGAAAGAGAGGAAGGTGAGACTAAGGGATGGCTTGGGAGATGAGAGAGCTCTTGATTTTGTGGGACTCTAGAGAACAGACTCATCTAAACTGGGAAAAGAAGGAAAACACAAAACTGTTCAGGGCTGCAAAATAATAAGGAGAAATGGCTATTTGTCTTCTCCAGCGAACCTAGGCTCCTCTGTCATCAAACGAGGCATTTCCGTTTTGTAATTTAACCAGTGCTGCCAGCAAAAACACCCTCACAGTGCCGTAACCTAAGGTGCCGCATAAGGCGCCCTATAAGGTGCCTCATAGGGCACATTATAAAGTGTCCTGTCCACCAAGGCACCACATAATGTGCCCTATAGGGCGCTTTATAGGGCACCTTATAGGGCGCCTATGAGGCACCTTAGGTTACGGCACTGTGAGGGTGTTTCTGCTGGCAGCACTGATGTAAATGAAAAGGAAAAGCAGCAGACAGCATTCTTAAATAACACCACTGTGGGATCAAACCCAAGACCTCTGCCTTCACAGTCATTGAAATAACCAGTGGGCTACATCTCCATAGTGTCTAACACACCGCTGGCTGGCTACAGAAAGACTGCAGATCACCACACAAACTGTCTGCTGTGGTCACCCACCCATACCCATGATGCACTGCACATGCAGATCAGCAGCCTACATCCAAACACAAGATGGGGTATGGGCCTCTATAGCAACCCGGCCTGGTAGGGGGAACTGACCATGTGTGTTACTGGCACAGAGTAGCTACAGACAATGACATTGTGCGGTTCCGGTGCTCACCCTGAGGGTGAGGTGTGGGGCCCAGCACTAGGTCCGCAGCACCTAGTATGGCTGAGATAGGCTGTGCTGCAGGTCCCCATCAGTGTTAGTGTGTGATGGGTAGTCCCTGCAGACACACCTGGGATGCACCTGTGTCCATCTGTATATCCCAGTCGCATCTAGGCTTTGTGGACTATGATGCTCCTGGAATAGTGCATATCCTGTGTGGGTGCCAAAGCAGCCTGTGTAGTACCACCCTCTGTGGGTCATGGTGGGGTACAGCTCTACATTGGGGGCAGTCAAGGAGAATGGGCATCTTACTGGGTAGTCATTGCATATCTGTATACATCACATAGGGCAGTAGGCCTGGCAAAGCACAGCTGCCCCACCCCACCCCAACCAGCTGAGGGTACAGGCAGTCTCCACCCTGCAAGGTGCTCCAGCCAAACACATGCTAACTGCAGACAGTCTGCTAGCTAGTACATAGTGTATGTTTCTGGGAGAACTGTGTGCACCCATAAATGGGATATAAGCACACACAACAAGCCGGTACATCTGTGGTTGGGCCACAGAAAAGAAAACCCAGAGATATTATGTGAGAGAAATACTATTTAGCACTATGGGGGGACCTAGCCATGCCATGGTCACTGCTCAGTCAGGGTGAGAGTGACCCCCCCCCCCCCCGCCACACACACACACCCCAGCATGACATGCTGTGGCCACCCAGTCCGTGCAAGTGGTGGCCGGGCACTACAATGTCCCAGCCATTGCCCTATGCCATGTGCATCTGCTTCTTGCCCAGGCCGCCCTGTCCGGGCCATACCCACAGTACCTTGCTCCTCATTATGCACATTGGCAGGCTAACACTGGGAACAGTGCAAGCATTGTGTGCTCAGGAAGGTGTAGGCAGCCACATAACACTGGATAGACATACGCAGACTCCCACACCTATTTCAGCATTGTGCAAAGATAGCGGTGGTTGGCAGCCCTGGCCGCCACACCAGTCCTGGGCACAGTGCAGGCAGTGCTAAGGTATGCAGGTGCTAGTAATGGTAGTTCCTGCTCTGCGCAGGGCCCAGCAGCCTGACTCTCCATGAGCCGCTGGATAGTGGGGCTTGTGGGTGTGGGTGTTTGTGCCCCTATTGGCCGCTGCTCTAGGGCAGAGGTTCCCAACTCCGGTCCTGGTGGTCCGAACACGATTCAGGTTTTCCTGCTGTCCCCAGTGAATATGCATGGATAGATTTGCATACACTGGGGGTGGTGCATATAAATGTATCTTATGCATATTTATTGGGGACATCCTGCCGCCCTGAATGGTGTTTTTCCCTCCAGGACTGGAGTTGGGAAACTACTCTAGCGATTGCACATGTTTATGGTGTCTGTGCTCTGTAGGGTAAACTATAGGCATTTATGGCATGTTTATGTAATCTGCAATAAAGGTTCCGTCTTTATTACCACAGTTTAGTACTGGGTAAAGTATAGGGACATGGTTTGCAGGAGCCACATCTAGGACTTGAACCTGTGACCTTCTGCCCCTGAACACACTGGCTGTGTGTACTGCACCAAACTGTTGCCGCAAAGGTAGGCCATTCCCTGGGGATACCATTACTGTTCATTAGACAGCCCTTGTCTGTTGCACTGCACGCCACCCACCTGAACAAGGCTTGGCTGTGGTGTGCTGTGGGCAGATGCCACTGCCCCCTCCACCACCAGCACCCCTCCGCCACCATGCTGACATGCCCTTATGCCGGTGGTGCTGGTGGTGTGCAGTCCCAGGCCATCCAGTGTGCCGGTAGGCAGCTGTCTATGGTGCGTGGTATGGGGTAGGGCTGCCTGCCTAGACATCCACACTTATCCCTGGCACCACCTGCCAATGGTATGTGCCCTTTGGGGTACTTTCTGGGTACTGTCCCCTGGGACACTGTGGGACACACTCGTGGCCATGTTTGCCCTTGGTCAGTTGCTGTCTTGATGGTTTTCCGCTTCTACATTCCTATGTGTCACCTAGGCATCTGCCTAGCCCACCCTGTGCCCCAGATGCCCCACTGCATGTCCCGCCTGCAGTTTCCTATACCCCATTTGCAGCCTCACAGTAGTGCTCTCTCATACTTGGGCACTATGATGTTGCTGCAGTCACATGTATCACTACTATCACTTTTTTTTGTTTCCCTGCCTTTGCTGCACATTGCTGACTTAAATGGTCTCTCTCCCCTGCAAATGTGCCTCTAGCGCGAGGTTTTCACTGGCGCTACTGTTCAGAGCTTCATTTCACGGCGCTAGTGTGCATGGAGCCTCTCCCCGCCCACTCTCTGCCCATTGACCCCTTCCCTCCGCCCCTTGGGAGCCTTACTCCGCCCTCTGGGAAGCCTTACTCCACCCTCTGCGCACCTTACCGCCGCAGGATACATTATCGCGCGATACGTGACGTTCTCGCATGGTAAAGCGCCATTATCACGCGATAACATCAGGCATCGCGCGATAACGTCACAGCTGCTATGTTTGCGCCATTTAGTAAACATACCCCAAAGTTTACCTAGGGTGTCAACACCATG
This sequence comes from Ichthyophis bannanicus, assembly GCA_033557465.1. Taxonomy (NCBI): domain Eukaryota; kingdom Metazoa; phylum Chordata; class Amphibia; order Gymnophiona; family Ichthyophiidae; genus Ichthyophis; species Ichthyophis bannanicus. The sequence goes on from CM066033.1 coordinate 1,302,079,923, forward strand.
AACCAGCTCTGGGGCCGGCCTTGATTGTGTTATTACTGTTCTGTGTTTCCAGTCTGTTGATTTGTGCAAAGTTGACCTGATTATCTCCTGCCTCCATCATGTCAGGGTTCATCCAGCAATTGATAATTTATTTGCTCTCTATTACTGAATGTAAATGTGTAACACTATAATTGCATTATTGTAAATATTCTTATCTAATTTCCTGTACAGTATTTGTTACAAATTTATGTTAGTAAATCTGTTTAATTTCTGCTCTGTCTCTGTGGTAAATCTTATGGGTGGTAAAGTGCATATTACAGGGATAAGCCACTTATCTCTCTCATTTCTGCAATAGCACCCCTAAGCTGGCACAAGTACTGAACCCTGATTCTGCGCCCTGGGAGGGTTTGTTCAATAAATCTCCAGTTCTAAGGGAGCTCTCCTCTATGGTATTTCAGTATATGCAACACGCACGGGAGAACCCCCAGTTACACCTTATTATACCAGGGTCTACCTCCTTCCCTCTGCTGAAGCTCTGAATAATATTCCCACGTACAGTGCATTATAGCCCGTGATGGGCTCATCTCAATCTTAGGGGTATGTTTACTAAACTGTCCTAATGCTACCAGCGCTAGTTGCAGCGATAATGTGAAGAATGCCATATAAGGAGTGGGCGTTCCATTCCTAAGGGAGCAAGAATATGTATCACGCGATAGTGGGTGCCATGGCACGTTAACGCACGTTAACCCTAAGTACATGCCAGCACAGTGCTAGATGCTATGACAATGTAGCCCACTGGTTACTGCAATGACTGTGGAGGCAGAGATCCTGGGTTTGATCCTGCAGTGGTGTAATCTAAAAAGGCTGTTTAATTTAAATCAGTGCTGCCAGCAAAAACACCCTCACAGTGCCGTAACTTAAGATGCCTCATAAGGCGCCCTATAAGGCACCCTATAGGTCACATTATAAAATGCCCTGTCTGCCAAGGCACCCTATAATGTGTCCTATAGGGCGCTGTATAGGACGCCTTATAGGGCGCTTTACAGGGCGCCTATGAGACACCTTAGGCTACAGCATTTTGAGGGTGTTTCTGCTGGCAGCACTGATTTAAATTAAAAGAAAATGCCTCCAACAGCCTTGTTAGATTACAACACTGCGGTATCAAACCCATGACCTCTGCCTCCACACTCATTGGGGTAAGCAGTAGGCTACATCTCTATAGCTACTACCACACAGCTGGCTGGCTACAGAAAGACTGCAGGTCACCACACAAACTGCTGTGGTTACCAGGATAGGATAAACCCACCCATACCCATGATGCACTGCACATGCAGATCAGCAGTCTACAGCTGATCACATAATGGGGTATGCACCCCCACAGCACCTAGGCCTGGTAGGGGGAACTGACCATGTGTGTTACTGGCACAGAGTAACTACAGACCGTGACATTGTGCGGGTCCTGTGCTCACCCTGAGGGCGAGATGGGGCACCCAGCACCAGGTCCGCAGCACCTGGGTTAGCTGAGATAGGCTATGCTGCAGGTCCCCAGTAGTGCTAGTGTGTGATAGGTAATCCTTGCAGACACACCTAGGATACACCTGTGTCCATCTGTATTTCCAAGTCACGTCTAGCCCTTGTGGACTATGATGCACCCAGAATAGTGTATATCCTGTGTGGGTGCCATGGTCACATGTGATAGGTGAAGGAGGGGGAGGTGTTTGGACCCAAAAACAGATTATGTAGCACCACCCACCCCACCCCATCCCATCCCCTCCCCTCCCCTCCCCTCCCCTGTGACTCAGGGAGGGAGGGAGGGAGGGAGGGAGGGGAACAGGATCTCCCACCAACAGATCCACATTGTACATCTCTGCAATGGTGGCAGTAGAGAGGACCATCAACCCCAGTCCTGTTGGGGAACAGGCACCCTACAGCGCAGTCGATGCAGATCTGTACGCATCACATAAGGCAATGGCAGAGAGGCAGAATGCTGGAAAAGCTAAGCTGACCCCCACCACTATCTGACATTCACCAGCAAAGAGCATAGTCAGTCTCCACCCGCTGTACCCTGCAAGGTGTTCCAGCCATACACATGCTATCTGCAGACAGTCTGCTAGCTAGTACATAGTGCATGTTCCTGGAGAAGCTGTGTGCACCCAAAAATGGGATATGAACATACACACACCAAGCAGATATGTGAGTGATTGAGCCCCAGAAAAAAGAACCCATAAATATCACCTGAGAGAAATGCACTATGGGGGAACCTAGCCATGCCGTGGTCACTGCTCAGTCAGGGTGAGAGTGTCCTCCCAGCATGACATGCTGTGGCCACCCTGTCCGTGCAGCTGGTGGTCGGGCACTACAATGTCCCAGCCATTGCCCTATACCCTGTGCAGATGCATCCTGCCCAGGCCACCCTGTCCGGGCCATACCCACACTAAATTGCTCCTCATTATGCACATTGGCAGGCTAACACTGGAAACAGTGCAAGCAGTGTGGGCTCAGTAAGATGTGGGCAGCCACAATACACTGGATAGACATACACACACTCCCACACCTATGCCAGCATTATGCAAATATGGAGGTTTGTGGCAGCCCTGGCCGCCTCACCTGTCCTGGGCACAGTGTGGGCATTGCTATGGTATGCAATACTGTTGGGGTCACTCCCTGGGGTGGTAAACACTGTCAGAAGTAATAACTGAAACACACTCCACAGATATCAGAAAGGTTGCTATGATGAATCTCTATCAACAAATTGTGTTTAACATTAATCATAGCAACCTTTTGATATATGTGGAACATGTTCCCAAGTTTAGGATGGCATTGCTAAGGTATGCAGGTGCCAGTATTGGGAGATGCTGCTCCGCACAGGGCCCAACAGCCTGACTCTCCATGAGGCTTTGGATAGTGGAGCCTGTGGGTGTGGGTGCGTGTGCGCCTTTTGGCCACTGCTCTAGGGCAGAGGCTCCCAACTCCAGTCCTGGTGGGCCAAACACTCTTCAGTTTTTCATGCTGTCTGTAATGAATATGCATGAGGTACATTTGCATACAATGGGGGCGGTGCATACAAATGCAGCACAGGCATATTTATTAGGGACAGCATGAAACCTGAATGGTGTTTGGCCCTCCAGGACTGGAGTTGGGAAACTCTGCTCTAGGGATTGCACATGTTTATGGTGTCTGTGCTCTGTAGGGTAAAATATAGGCGTTTCAGACATGTTTATTTTATCTGCAATAAAGGTTCCATCTTTATTACCGGGTAAAATTTGGGGACAAGGTTGGCAGGAGCCACAGCTGGGACCTGAACCTGTGACCTTCTGCCCCTGAATACACTGGCTGTGTGTATTGCACCAAACTGTTGCCACAGGGGCAAGTCATTCCCTGGGGATACCATGACTGTTCGTCAGGCAGACCTTGTCTGTTGCAGTGCATGGCTCCCACCTAAACGGGGCTTGGCTGTGGTCTGGTGTGGGCAGATGCCACTGTCCCCTCCACCACCAGCACCCCTCCGCCACCATGCTGACATGCCCTTATGCCGGTGGTGCTGTTGGTGCGCAGTCCCAGGCCATCCAGTGTGCCAGTAGGCAGCTGCCTATGGTGTGGGTTGTCGGGTAGGAGTGTCTACGTGGACATGTGTGCTTCCCCCCGGCACCGCCTGCCAATGTTATGTGCCGTTGGGGGTACCTGCTGGGTAATATCCCTTGTGACACTGTGGGACACACACTCGTGCCCATGTTGGACCCTCATCAGTTGCTGTCTTGCTGCTTTACAGTTTCGGCATTCCTATGTGCCACCAAGTCATCTGCCTAGTCCTCACTGTGCCCCAGTTGGACCACAGCATGTGCCGCCTGCAGCCCCCTGTATCCCATTTACAGCATCAGTACAGTTACCCTTTCCTATGTGCCCACTCTGCTTTTGCTGCACATGTGCACGCCATAACAAACCTGTCCAATATAAATGACAACAACCCTGATCACTGCTATTTCAATGTGGGATCATTGACTTTGTAGGGGGACAGAGCATAGACCCTTCCAAACATGATATCTTCCTTTTTACGCTTTGTCAGTAGTGTTGCTTTATGTTTATCATTAATATCACTATTGGCCAGCTTGGTTATTGGGATTTCAAATGTGGTTCTGGTCATGTTATATGTTTATTTGCCTTTTTGGTTCCTGCACATGTATCAGTACTATGACTTTTCTGGGTTTCCCTGCCTTTGCTGTACATTGCTGACTGAAATGGTTTCTCTGTCCTGCAAATGTGCCTAGCGCGAGGTTTTCACTGGCGCTAATTTTCAGAGCTTTATTTCACGGCGTTAGTGTGCATGGATCCACTCCCCGCCCACTCTCCACCCATTGACCCCTTCTCTCCGCCCCTACTCCACCCTCCAGGCTGCCTTTCTCCTCCCTCTGTGCACCTCACCGCCGCCGCAGACGTTATCGTGCAATACATGACGTTATCACGTGATGATTGCGTGATAGCCTTACGTATCGTGCGATAACATCGCCGCTGCTACATTAAGATGGTTTAGTAAACATACCCCTTAGTTTCAATTAGTGATGTGCAGGCATAAAATTTTCATTTTGTTTAGTTTCCTGAGGGCTTTTTCATTTTGCTTATTTTTTTTATTTTCTATTTTCATTTAGAGTATGCATTATTGCTCTGTAGGTGCACTGTTTTTCAGTAGATGCCTACTGAGCACTATTAACGACTGTGATAAGGAAGCTTATCATAGCTCAGGAAGGAGCTATAGAAAAGGTGAAGTGACTCTGAACAAGCAACCTGTCAGTTCTGGTAGAAATAAGAAAACAGAATTTTCCCATAAAAGACTACCAGTCCCAGAATGCACCAGGTTTCCAACAGCCATTAGAGGAGCTGAAGTGGGGAAACGTGTGTTCAATCAGGAGGGCTATGAGGTAATCCCTAAGCACTCATCTCAAAGGGAATTGCCTGATTCAGCACAGCTGCGCTGTATTAGGGAGGAGCACTCATCCAAGCAGAATAAGAGTAGAGTTTATTCTACAGATGACCATCTTCATGATCACCTTGGATATACAGAGAAGGATCATCAGTTTCCTCTGAAGGATCATCAGAAGCAGAAGCCAAACCGGACGGACAGAGAGGGAAAGAGACCCTCTGGAAGAAAGAGGAGAAAAGCCTTTGAGAGGTCTAGAAGAGTCCAAAGCAGTACGTATACTGGGAGGCATTTCAAGGGCCAGCATACACCATTGGACTGGGGAAAGCCAGAGGAATGGTGCTGCAGAGCTAGGAATCACCAGACGCTACCTGTGAGGGAGACGGCTGCACGTGGAAGGGACCCTAAGACCTATGCCAGAAGGTATGTGAAGAGAGATCCAGTGTCCAGGGATCTGGATTGGAAGGCTGGACATAAGAACTGGACTACATACTGGCCAGGCAGGCTATATAGAGAGGAACTCTAGCAGCAATGGAAGCTCAGGTATGAACACTGATCTATGCCCTAGCTATAACCTTGAAAGACAGCAGGGAAACAAGTATTCTCCTGAAAATGTTCCATTGAGAGATTCATCTGTGCCAATCCATGATATTGAACCCATGCTTGTTGAACAAGGGGGAATAATAGCAGATGAGGATCCTGTTTATATGGACTGCTCTCTATCTAAACTCCGTTGGTAACTTTCTGTTATAAAATACAGCAACTATCACAAAGTAATAAAAATTTGTTCTTTAATCTACTCAGAAAAGCTCCTGAAGCAGGATTTGACCCACACAGTACAAAGCAAGCCAGCTAAGGGGTTTCAGCTGGATAACTGCTAGCAATTAAGCCTTACCTAATTGCTTGTGAGCTAGGAGAGAATCACTTCTGTATCTATGTGGGAAGTAATCAGAAGTTAACCTGAAAAGAACAGTTTGTTTCTTGCTTTGTGGCTTTTCATTTGTTGTTTTCCTGATTTTGACTTTGTTTTTCCAAGTTAACACTGAAAGCAAGTTACCTAATTTATGTGCTACCAAGCATATCTGTGTTGGGAGAAATAACCCCATAAATAAATATCTTATTGGCTTTACCCAAGAGCACAACTAAATTATTGTCAGCAGATGTGTCTGGTGTGAATGAACTACATTGCCCACAATCCCTTGCAAATCATATAGAGATATGCACTTGCCAAGAATGTGAAGGTTATCACCCAGGCAGCCGTCTGACACGACATAGGAAACAATCAGGGTTATTCCTGTCATTTCAGGTTAAAAATGACATGAAAAGACATGGGAAATGTTATTGACAATTCTGATGTCCTTTCAAATGAATTCATATCCCTAGTTTCCATTATAGTGCAGTCATGGTCCCATAAGAAGATAAGATATGCCATACAGAGTCAGACCAAGGTCCGTCAAGCCTAGTATCTTGTTTCCAACAGTGGCCAATCTAGGTCACAAGTACCTATCAGTTCCCAAAAAGACACAGAGGTTCCACAATGCTTGTACTGGGGACAAGCAGTGAATTTCCAGGATCTTCTCTAATAATGGTTTATGGCCTTTCCTTCAGGAACTTGTCCAAACCTTTTTTTATGCCCAGCTACACTAACAGCTTTTACTACATCCTCCAGTAATGAATTCCAGAGTTTGATTATGCGTTGAGTGAAAAAATATTTTCTCTTATTAGTCTTAACTGAGTTACATTGTAGCTTCATTGCATGTCCCCTAGTTTTTCTGCTTTTTGATGGTATAAACATAAACAATCAATCTACGTTCCACTCCATTCATTAATTTATAGACCTTTATCATATCTCCCCTCAGCCATCTCTTTTCCAGGTTGAAAAGCGCTAACCTTTTAAGCCTCTCCTCATAGCGGTATCCATCCATCCCCTTTACCATTTTGGTGGCTCTTCTCTGTACCTTTTCTAATAACGCTATATCCTTTTTAAGATACGGCGACCAGAACTGCACACAATATTCAAGGTGCAGTCGCACCATGGAACGATACAGAGGCATTATAATATCCTTTGTTTTATTCTCCATTCCTTTCCTTATGATTCCTAGAATTCTATTTGCCTTCTTGGCTGCCACTGCACACTGAGCAGAGGGTTTTAACATGCTATCCAAGATGACACCTAAATCTTTTTCCTGGGTGGTGGTTCCTAATGTGCAACCTTGCATCTTGTAACCATAGGGGCATGTTTACTAAACATTCCTAATGTGCGGGGCCGCGGTAGTGTGCCTGTGCCATATAAGGAGTGGGCGGTTCAGGCCAAAAAAGGAAAATAAACGACCGTACGTGTGCGCGTCGCGTTAATGTGCGGGGCCCACATTAGCGCGTGGGAAGGCTAAGCAGGGCGCACCTGGACACATATAGGAACAGAGCCATAGCACAACGGTGAAGACAATAACCAATGGTGCAGGGGCCACGGGTTCAATCCCCCAGTGTGTGCAACCCAAAAAGGCTGGCTGAGGCACCACCTTGAATGTGGAAAAGTGTGCCAGGAAGCAAAGTAATTTTGTACAGCATAAGGCGGCACACTGTTCATTTTGGGCGGCATAAGGCGGCGCACTGTTCATTTTGGGCGGCATAAGGCGGCGCACTGTTCATTTCGGGCGGCATAAGGCGGCGCACTGTTCATTTTGGGCGGCATAAGGTGGCGCACTGTTAATTGTGGGCAGCAGGATGCGGCGCGCTGATGGGCACAAGGCGGCGGGCTGATGCTAAAGCAAAGGAACACAGCCACAGCACAATGGTTAACACACTGACCAATGGTGCAGGGACCAGCTGTTCAATCCCTCACAATGCCCAGTGAAAAAAGCTAGCTGAGGCAGTATGTTTTATGTTGTGGAGTGCTGTAGGAGGCTTTTTAATTTTATTTTGTGATAACTACTAGCAAACGCACTCTCACAGCATGTTAACATAAGGCGGCCCATAAGGCACATGTTACAGTGCACCGTCCGCTAAGGCACTCTAGAATGTCCCCTATAGGGCAGCATGTATGTTGCGACACAGGATAATGTATAGTGCACCCTATATGGATGCCAACAATAAAGTGCCCTATAGGGCGCCCCATAAAGCACCCTCAGGCAGCTTATGGGTACAGTACGCTGAGGGTGTTATTGCAGGCATCAACATATGTACAGTAAATTAAAATAATGCTTTGGACAACCCTATCACAGAACCCCACTGTGGGTTTGAACCCATGACCTCTGACTGCACAGGCAGTGACATAACCATTGGGCTACAGCTCTATAGCTGTAAGCAAGCCCCTGCCTGGCTGCAGATAGCCTGCACATCACATCACAGACAGTCTGCTGGTGTAAACAGGATAGGGTTAGGCCACCCATACCCATGATGCACTGCACATGCAAATCAGCTGTCCACAGATGCACACAAGATGGGAACTGCACCCCTAAAGCTCCCCGGCCTGGTAGGGGGAGGTGTCCGTGTGCACCCACACAGCACCTCGGCCTGGTAGGGTGTCCTGAGTGGGTGGACAAACGGCAAAGAGTAGCTAAACACCATCACATTGTGCAGTTACTGTGCTCACCCTGAGTTTGTGATGTTGCGCCCAGGACCAGGTCCACAACACCTTCCATAACTGAATGTGGCCATACCAGAGCTCCAAAGCAGCAATAACCTGTGAAATAGATAGGTGCTGTATAAACACCTTGGAGATCTCTGTCTGCCTCAGTTAGTGGACTGGACCTACCCCCCCCTGTAGACCAAAACACACAGCTTCCCACCAACAGATCCCCATCCCTCTCTTCCCCCCTTCCCGGCAGCAGAGTGGACCATCAACCCCAGCCCTGCTGGGGAACAGACACCCTACAGGACAGTCCACGCAGCTCCATAGCACAAAACAGACAGACATTAGGCCTGGATATTCAAAGATGCACCCCAACACTATCTGATATTCTCCTGCAGCAAGCCATCAGCCACTGCACCCTGCAAGGCACTCCATTAAGACACATACCATCTGTGCACAGTCTGCTGGTTGGTCCTGATGGAAATGCATGCACCCACAACTGGGGTGGCAGCACACACAAGCAGATAAGTCAGTGAAGAGGCCCCAACAAGAAACCCATATATATCACATGAGAGAAACACAACACTATGGGTGTGCCTAGCCATGCTGCCATCACTGCACACTCAGGGTGAGAGTGATCCCCCAGCAGCACATACAGAGGTCACCCTGTCTGTGTAGGTGGTGGCCGGGCACTACCATGTTCCTGTCAGTGCCCTATGCCCTGTGAAGCTGCATCCTGGTCAGCCCACCCTGTCTGAGATGTAACCATGGTCCCTTGCTACTCATTATGCACATTGGCAGGCCAATACTGGCAATAGTGCTGGCAGTGTGGGCTGTGGAAGGGGCTTGCAGCCAACACCCCCTGTATAGACAGACACACACTTCCACACCTATGCCATCATGGTGCTACTATTGAGGCGGTAATTAGCCTTGCCCACCAAACCGGTCCTGGGCACGGCAAGGCATGGATATGGTACGCAGTACTGCTGGGGGTCACTCCCCAGGGTGGTAAACACCGTCAGAGGCCAGGCCTGGAGCACGCACCGCAAACACCTAACAGATTGTTCTGATGGGGTCAACTAGCAGTATGTGCGTAACGTATGGATATCTATCTGCCAGTACTCCTAGCAAACGTCTCAGAGCTGTGTACCGTATACCTCAGGTGTAGGGTGACATTGCTAAGGTATGCAGGTGTTAGTATTGGGAGATGCACGCAGGGTCCAATGTTCTGCCTCTCCAGGAGACATTGGCCAATGGGGCCTGTGGGTGTGGGTGTGGGTGTGTCTGGCCCTGTTGGCTGCTGCTTTACGGCAGAGATTCCCAACTCCAGTCCAGGTTTGCATCACACTGTTCGGGTTTTCCTGCTGTCCCTCATGAATATGCATGAGCTACATCTACATGCCATGGGGGTGGTGCATAGATGTACAGCAAAGGCATTTGTATGAGTGACAGCATGGAACCTGACTGGTGTGTGGCCCACCAGGACTGCATTTGGGAGCTTCTGCTCTAGGTACTGCCCCTGTTCATGGTGTCTGTGCTCAGTGGGGTAAAAGATAGACGTAGTACCATTGCATATGTCCTCGCCACGAAAGGTGTGTCCTTACTATCACTGTTTAGTTGTGGGAAAAATATGTGGGCAAGATTGGCAGTAGCCCCAGCTGGGCTTTGAACCTGTGATCTTCTGTTTTTGCATGCACTGTCTGTGTGCACTGCACCACCATGTAGCCACAGATTGGCTGGATTACCTGGAACATCCATGACTGTGGATCCGGCAGGGCCTTTCTGTTGCAGTGGACTGTGCCAGCCTGCACATGGCTAGGCCTCTGTCTTCTGTGGCTAGCAGCCACTGCCCCCTGCACCGCATGTACTCGTCCGCCAACATGCTGGCATGAGCCTCTCTCAGAAAAAGCAGATGACCTGATTGCAATGTGGCAGTACGGGACTGCATTTGGGGGACGTGGCTGTAGGTAATGCCCATTGTTGTGGTGTGTGTGCGGTGTTGGGTAAAATATGGGTGCTTTCCCCATGCTTATTGTTCCCTGCAATACAAGGGATTCTGCGCTATCTTTGTTTAGTGGTGGGTAAAATATAGGGACTGGGCTGGCAGGTGCCCCAGCTGGGATTTGAACCTCTGACCCTTGAGGTACTGGCTCTGTCCGCTGCATCACACTATGGCCACAGAGACAGTGCAGCCCCTGGAGGTAGTAAACCTGGCAGGATGGAGTCGCAAACCCTGCTCTACGCATTTTTACTGTGGGCACATGCACCCTGTCTGGTGACAAACGTGCACATAAACCCCGGAAATGACCACGGAAAATGGGGGACACAATATCACCACGCTGGGCAACAGTGATATTAATGGGCAACCATAGCAAACACTCCCAGGAAAGCTCCAACAAAAAGGAAATGTTTTTTGGAAGAGTCTCCGCTCCGTACACCTTTCCAAAAATCATTTCTTTTTGCTGGAGCTTTCCTGGGTGTGTTTTTTAGTTTTGCCCATTACTATAACTGTTCCCCAGCTGACTTACTATTTTTACAATTTTTGTTGTGGTCCTTTTCTATTTTTAATTCCACTTTTGGGCTGTGCAGATGTATCACACTGCTCACGTTTTGCAGGTTTCCCCGGTTTTGCTGTACATTGCTGACGGAAATGGTTTCTCTTCCCTTTAAATGCCCTCTACAGCGAGTGTTTCACTCGCGCTATTTTTCCCTTGTAAATTCGGCAATGCAACTATGCGAGGGGCCTCTCCCCTCCCCTTCCCCGCCCATTAACCCCTTCTCTCCGCCCCTCCGGGGCCTTCCTCCGCCCTCCGTTAGCCTTTCCACGCCTCTATCGGACATTTGCGGGCGCGTACTTCTGCGGCACCCGTTACTGTGACGCGCAAGGGTGCGGGGCTTTATCGCACATTTGCGGGGCACTTAAGCGCTCTTAAATACGCTTTTAGTGCGCTATTGTGCGGCTGCGCACATTGGCGGTTTTTAGTAAACATGCCCCATAGTTTGGGTTGTTCTTTCCTAGCTGCATAACGTTGCACTTATCCACATTAAATTTCATTTGCCATTTGAATGTCTAGTCTTCCAATTTATCAAGGTTCTCTTGCAATCTTTCACAATCCTTTTGGGTTTTAACAACTTTGAATAATTTTGTGAATCTGCAAATGTGATTACCTGACATGTTATTCGCATTAAAAAGCAGCAGACCCAGCACAGATCCCTGGGGTACTCCATTATTCACCTTTCTCCTTTGGGAAAATTGGCCATTTAGCCCTACAATACTACACTGCCTTCTATCCCATGACTTTTTAATTTCGCCAAAAGTCTCTCATGAGGGACCTTGTCAAAGGCTTTCTGAAAATCCAGATACACTATATCAACTGGCTCACTTTTGTCTACCTGTTTATCCACACCTTCAAAAAAATATAACAGATTAGTAAGACAAGACCTTTCTTGGCTAAATCCCTGTTGGCTTTCTCCCTTTAAACCATGACTATCTACATATTCAGTAATTTTGTTCTTTCTAATGGTTTCTACCATTTTGCCTGGAGCAGACATCAGGCTCACCAGTCTGTAGTTTCCTGGATCACCCCTGGAATCCCTTTTAGAATTTGGCATTACATTGGCCATCCGCCAATCTTCAGTTATTACAGATGATTTTTTTTTAAATTTTCTATTTACAAATTTTTACAATAAACCAAGCAACACTGCTTGTACAGAAAAGATATCACGTGCACAATAATACATAAGGAAAATTTCACAAATCATGTTAAAGCAAAGAATATCATTAGCTTTCAATACATAGGGGAGCAGCTAAGTAGAAAACACAATTGAGTGTAGGAGACCCTCCAATGTTATACAAAAGAAATATTATCCACAAAAATCAAGTGGGGGCGGAGGCCCAAGACTATACATATAAATGCATGAGTACCACTCAAGAGGGTGAAGATGTAACAACATGCGTGCTAATGAAAGTGGAAAGATCCTCAGACTGAAAGAAAACATATTTCTGCAATTGAAATTTACACGGAAAACGAAACATAAAGGAGGCTCCCAACTGAATTACTCCTGGGCATAATAAAAGAAAAGATTTCTCTGCGTTTCCCTAACTACATCTGGGAAGATCAAAACTTTTTTACCCATAAACAAATTAGCTCTCTTTTTATAAAATAATTTAAGGAGCCATTCTCGGTCAGAAGACAAAGCTAAAGTTACTAACGGTGGAGACATGCAATTCATCAGACTTGGGAGTTTGAAGTAAAGCAGAGACATTCAAAAAATCAGTTTCTAAAGTTCCCACAGACACTTTACTTTCTTTCTTACCCAATGGCAGATAAAAAACGTTTACCACGGGGTGTAACAAATCCACAGGCACCGATAATGTCTCTTGAAGATACTTCCTAAAAAGATCTAATGGAGCAACCTCAGTCACAACCGCGAAATTCAAGACACGAATATTTGAGGAACGTGCAGCGTTTTCCAGTGTCTCCAACTTAGCTCTTAAAGAGATATTATCTTTGACCAAGGAATCAGTCAGATCAGAAACCTGTGATAGCTTCTGGTCAGAAAGTACCAATTTATTTTTTGTTTCTACCATGTCTTTATCCAGTTTTGAAACAGACTCCTCAACTTGAAAATTTTTTAAAGAAGAAAGAGCTAACTGTTGACCTACAACTTGAGAAAGCTGTACAATTGCCTTCCAAATGCTATCCAGTGTCACTGCAGCAGGATGGGAAATAGCCAAGGAAAAAGGAGGTTCAGCAGTTGCCGCCAACACAGGCTTTACAGAGACATCAGCACAGCTCACCCCTTGAGATAAAACACCACCTGCAGCACTTGAAACCTCTTCCAAGTATGCAGCTAAGGTCTCCAACAGCTGATCTCAAGAGCCTCCCGCCAACGAGCCACGCTCCAGATTCGCTATCGCCTCAACCTTCGGCGAAGATGCAAATCCACTCCTCGAGGGGGCCACTGAGCGATCCAGAAGAACAGGAGGTGAACGCTCATTCAGGGAGAAAGTCACTTCCAGGGCAGAAGATGCCGAAATCTCCTCTGCCGGCGCTTCAAAGCCTGCTCGTATCTCCCCAATCTGAGATTCGGAGAGCATTACAAAGTGATCCATGGGCCCCGCAGTAACAGGCAATAGTTCCGTGGGAGGAGCTCGAGACCTGCCCTTTCTCTTAGGCATCATAGCTCTAACTCCTCACAGCCACCATCTTGGAGGTAAGCCACTCCCCCTGCCCCATTACAGATGATTTTAATGATAGTTCACAATATTTTAGTTCCGTAAACATCCTTGGATGTATACCATCTGGTCCAGGTGATTTGCTACTCTTTATTTTCTCAAATAGTTGTAATACATCTTCCCGGTTTATTGATATTTCTTTCAATTCTTCTGATGCATCACCTTTAAATGCCATTTCAATCATGGTAACTTCCCTACATCTTTTTCAGTGAAGACCAAAGCAAAGAATTCATTCAGTTTCTCCCCTCTTAGTGCCCCTTTTACCCCTCTATCATCTAATGGTCCAAATGACTCTCTCAAAGGATTTGTGCTATGAATGTATTTGAAAAAGTTTTTATTATGCGTTTTTTTGCTTCCATGGCAAACGTTTTTTCAAATTCTTTCTTTGTCTGCCTTATCAATATCTTCAATATAACTTGCCAATGCTTATGTTATTTTTAGTTTTCATCATTTGGCTCCTTTTTCCATTTCCTGAAAGATGCTTTTTTTTTACTACAACAGCTTCTCTGATCTCACCTTTAAACCATGCAGGCAGTTTTTTGGTCTTCCTGTCACTTTTCTTAAAGTGTGGAATACAGCTGGCCTGGGCTTTTAAGATGGTATTTGTAAACAACACTCATGCTTAATATAAATCTTTAACCTTTGCAGCTACTCCTTTAAAAAATTTCCTAACTATTTTCCTCATTTTATCATAGTCTCCCTTTTGAAATTTAAAAGGTAGTACTGTAGATTTCCTTGCTGTCCTTGCTCTATTTATTAAATCAAATGTGATCATGCTATGATCACTATTGCCAAGTGGCCCAAACACCCTTATCTTTTGCACTAGGTCTTGTGTTCCACTAAGGACTAGGTCCAAAATGGCACCCCTTCTTGTCAATTCATGAACCAGCTGCTCCAAGAAGCAGTCATTTATTTCATCGAGAAACTTTTATCTCCCTAGCATGTCCTGCCATGACACTGATCCAGTTGATAACAAGGTAATTGAAATTATCCATTATTATTATTGTATTGTAACTTTTGTTAGATTCCCTGATTTCTTTGAGCATTTCTTCATCCATTTGTTCATTCTGGCCAGGCGGTCAGTAGTGCACCCCCACTGCCATCGCCTTCCCTTTTTTACATTGAATTTCAATCTATAGAGATTCTACAGTGTATTTTATTTCCTGCAACACTTTAATCCTGTGTGATTCAATGCCCTCCCTAAAAGAGTGCAACCCCACCACTAATTTGATCTACTCTATCATTGCGATATAGCTTGATATGGTCCTGCTGTCGAGACACCTCAACATCCAGTCTTGCAGTTTGAATCCTTTTGGAACCTCTGATTGAGTCCCTGCTTTTACTAGCTGCTCCCAGCTGCAACACCACTCCAGACCTCCCCTTAGTCTGCTCTTCTCTCAGCTCCTCTTTACTGGTTAAATCAAGCCAGCCTGGGTAGCTCCTTTCCCTCTATGTCCTAGCTTGCAATACAAAGAGGCAACTTCCTGCTGCCCCTCATAGCCCTGAGCCTCTTGAGCAGCTCATTCAACCAGACAGGCTGCGCTCCAATCCCCCAGACCCAGAGTAACAAGGCTTTTTATAGTTTCATCCAAAACCCAGGATGGATACACCTACTGATAACTTATTTATTTTATTTCATTTTATTACATACCTTATATAAAAACCCTTACCCCAATACATAAGTAGCCATAACGTGCAAAATAATCATTAAATGATCATCAAAGAGCCAAGACTTGACTATAAAAGTTCAGAACAGAGCAAGAAAGGAAGAATATTGCACATAAGACTACATGGATGAAAATCTCCTCGACCCACAACAGCATGGTTTCCGTCCACTGCACAGAGTTGAAACCTTGATGACATCCCTCATCAACACACTAATGCAAGGCATCCAAGATTGCACCCAGACCTTCCTTCTGATATTCTTGGACATCTCCGCAGCCTTCGACACAGTCAACCACTACACACTCATCCAACGCCTGCAATCATATGTCATAGAAGATATAGTCCTAAATTAGTTCCAGTCTTAACTCACCGACAGACACCAATAGATAAAACTAGGAAACAGCATCTCCAAACCCTACCAACAAACAAAAGAAGTACCCCAAGGATCTATCCGCACCCCTTTTCAAAACTTCCACATATATGCAGATGACATTATGTTATACTACTTATTTCACGGAAAACAGCCATCATACACACAAATACAAAATTGCTTCTCAGATGTCTCTCGCTGGCTTATGGCAAACAACCCTTTCAATAAATTATAAGAAGACGGAAGCTCTGTTTATCACCAAAGACACTTCATTCATCCCCTCCCCCCCCCCTCTTTAATAACACTCAACAACATCCAAATAAATGTCTGCCCACAGCTAAAATACCTTTCTATCATTCTCGACCATCAATTAGCATTCAAGAAACAGATTACAGCAACAACCAAAACAATATTTTTCAAAACTAAACCATACAATGCCTCCATCCATTCCTCGACCCTTTAGACTTCCGCTCAACCCTCCAAGCACTCACCCTCCCTCACATAGACTACTGTAATATAATCTACCAGGGCCTTCCACAAACCACCTTCCTCCTGCTCCTAATGCCATGCACACCGCTGAACCAATAATCCAGGGAGTTTCTAAACTCAACCATATCACCACTATCCTCAAACAGCTCCATTGGCTACTACTCCCCAGCAGAATCAAGTATAAATCCCTACTCATAACTCACAAAACACTGCACTCCCAGCCACCTACCTCCAGTCTCTACTACAGTTACTCACCCCAGACAGCCCCAAAGATCATCCACAAGCAACAAACTTATCATACCCCATTCCAAGATAATGACTACCCAATAGGCCTGCTGTCGAGCATTTGAATTCTTTGCACCATCCCTCTGGAACACCTTACCAGTCACCTTAAGAAACATCACTGACCCTCCTTCTTCCGTAAACACCTAAAAAAACTTCTTTTTTACTGAGCATTATGGACCAACTTCTCAACTCCTCCTCCGACCATGACCCACATTATACTCACTGATAACAAGCCAGAACTATCTCTTCTAAAGAATTACATTGTTACCCATGTACATAGTTCTCAGATTGTATATAGTTCTATATTCTATTGTTCTATGTAACGGAGTAATTCTTCAATGTAAACCGCTTTGACCAGGTGAAAAGCGGTATATAAGCCTAGCTAAATAAATAAATGGCAAAGTCATGGACCATCCTATGTAAACACCCTACACCACTGCTGGCAAGTTGACAACAGTAATTGAATGTAATGGTCTGTTAGTTATGTAAAGGGTCAAAGCGGAAGCAAGATAACAGGGTTTTTGCAAATGTATCCCCTTGAAAATCAAGCAAAGAACCTTGAATTTGGCTCTGTTCTCCACGGGGAGCCAGTGTAAGGAACAGAGAGAAGGGGAAATATGATTATTAATTTTGGTCCCAGTTTAGAGTCAACTCAAGTGCAGTGTTGTGAATTAATTGCAGATGACAAAGCTACTTTTTTAGTAGCCTTAAATATAACCTACTGCAATAATGTAGATGATTAGTAATCAGTGCATGGATCATAGAGGCAAAATCAGAGGTATGAAAAAAAGTTTTCATATGACATAATAAATGGATTAGCAGGACAGGACTGAACTACTTTTCAAATATGAACATGAAAAATTAAGATTATGATGAAGCTAGAACCCTAAACTATGCACAATCAAATTTACATTAAGGAATGTCCCTGATATAACAAGGGAGTTAGGTTGAGCGTCCCCCTTTCATCTAGACCAGTCGTTTTCAACCCTGTCCTGGGGACACACTTACCTGTCAAGTTTTTGAATATGCATGAGCTGATTTGCATGCATTGCCTCCATCATATACAGATCTAGCATGGATGTTCATTGTGGTTATCCTGAAAATCTGACTGGCTAGGTGTCCCAAGTACTGGGTTGAGAACCCCTAATCTATACCGAATCCCCTCCAATTTTGCTGGTTTAATAACAACTTGTGCAAAGTAAACCAGACTCCCGAGACAATCATGAATTGATTTTATTAACGTGCCTTTGATCCTTATTGAAATGGAACAGCAATTGGATATCATCAGCTAAGTGATGCCACTTAAATCCAGACTCATCTGAATATCATAGTCACTGGCCCCAAGAAGATATGAAATACTATAGACTCCTGAGGTAAATCACACTTCAAGGACACAGATTCTGAAAGTTCACCAGGCTGAGTACTACCTGATAAGTAGGGATTAAACCAGGCAAAGGTGGAATCCATGAGCTTAGTCCTTTGTAGTCTCTGAAGGACCAATTGGTGATTGATTGCATCAAAAGTGGCTGTAAAATCTAAAAAGATCAGAAGTGAATCGCAGCCTTTATCAGTCACCAGCAAGTCATCATTCATTGTTGTTGTTAAATGCCATCAAGTTGGTGTCGACTCATGGCGACCCTCTGGATAGTTGTCATAAACTGTGCTTGGTCTTTAGTCAGCCATTGTTCATAGAGTGGCATCCATAGCTGCTGTTATTGTATCGATCCATCTCATTGCTGGCCTTCCTCTTTGCACTGAATCATTCATTATCCTTTCGTAAACCCTGATTGAGAAGGGAAGAGCACCCCATACACTTCACAGAATTCAACACATGGAGAAAATACACATTGTTTCACATGATTTCAATGGGGCCGCGGCTCCGATATCGCATGGAGTCCGCTACCGCCGTTTAGTAAACAGACCCCTTGGTGTCTAAGCCAGAGGATTGGTTAGAAAGGTTTAACAATAGCCTTTTTTAAAGCATCAGCAAATTGGCCAAGATCCACGGAGAGATTAATAATATACATTAGCCATAGCACTGTGGCCTTCATGCAAAACTGTGCAAAAGAAAAGGGCAGTGAGTCAAGATCATAATATGAAAATTTGGATTTCACCTACATTGACTCAGAAGGAGCAACCTAATAGCACAAAGCGCTAGAACCAGGATTCAAATCCTACTGCGGCACCTTGTGATCTTGGGCAAATCACTTAATCCTTCATTGCCTCAGGTACAGATTTAGTTTGTAAGCTTACTAGGGACAGGAAAATACCTACTGTACCTCAATGAAACTTGCCTTGAATTTCTGAGAAAATGTGCAAGCTAATTCTTTTTCAGAACATGGAATTTAGAAAGTGTCTGGGAGAAGATTATGTAATCAACAGTAACAGAATGTAGCTCCTTGCTTTTGGGGCCCATGGAGTCACTGACCTAATCCCCCAACTCCAAAAGGGCATGGGATTGCTTGGTAATCTCTAAAATGTAGCTGGCAATTACATTTGCCTCCACTTCTTCAAGGCCTAGCTGGATGACAGTCACATTGTTACCTCTAAAATTTGAGAAATTTTCTCAATTTTGGCTTGAAAATAATAACTTAAAAGCTGTGAAGAAAGTTCACTTGGGCATCCAGCAATAGCCTTCATGCTGGAAGATAGTGCCAAAGATTGAAAAAGTACTTTAGACCTATTTAGAAATGGAAAACCCAAGAAGGCAGGAGGAAACCATAGGAAAAGTGTTGCCCTCACCTAGCCAGGTCTCAGAAATACAAAGTATTTCAACAGAATTGTCAATGTAGCCCATCCCCCTTTATGCCACTTTAGGTACAGAGACATTTAGGGGTATGTTTACTAAACGGCGCTAACGTCGCAGCGGCAGTATTATCGCACGATAAGTGATGTTATCACGTGATAATGGCGCTTTATCGCACGGTAACATCACTTATCACGCGATAACGCGCCTGCGGCGTTAAGGCACCCTAATACCGTGAAATCTGGCCCTAAAGGGCGGAGGAAGGCTTCCCAGAGGGCGAAGAGAGGGGGTCAATGGGTGGAGAGTGGGAGGGGAGAGGCTCCATGCACACTAATGCTGTGGAATCCGGGTCTGAAAACTAACGCCAGTGAAACCCTGGCATTAAGGCACATTTGCAGGAAAGAGAAACCATTTACGTCAGCAATGTACAGCAAAGCCAGGGAAACCTAGAAAAAGTGATAGTTGTGATACATGTGCACAGAACAAAAAGGCACAAAAACACAGAAAATGACCTAAACAAAATTTTAAATCCCCATAACAAAAGCTGGCCAATAGTGATATTAATTAGAAACATTAAAAAACACTACTGAGAAAGCTAAAAAAAAAAGATATCATGTCTGGAAGGGTCTATGCTCTGTCCCCCTACAAGGTGAATGATCCCACATTGAAATAGCGCTGATCAGGGTTTTCCCTTTATATTGGGCAGCTTTGTTGTGGCGTGCACACATGCCGCAACAGCAGGGTGGGCATGTAGGAAAGGGCAACTGTACAGATGCTGGAAATAGGATACAGAGGGCTGCAGGCAGCACATGCTGTGGTCCAGCTGGGGCACAGTGTGGACTAGGCAGATGCCTAGGTGGCACATAGGAATGCCGAAACTGTAGAGCAGCCAGACAGCAACTGATGAGGGTCCAACATGGGCATGAGTGTGTTTCTCAAGTGTCACAGGGGATAGTACCCAGCAGGTACCCCCAAGGGCACAGAACATTGGCAGGCGGTGGTGGGGGGGAAGCGCGGACGTCTATGCAGTCACTCCTACCCCAGATCCCACACCATAGGCAGCTGCCTACCGGCACACTGGATGGCCTGAGACTATGCACTACCAGCACCACTGGCATAATGGCATGTCAGCATGGTGGTGGAGGGGTACTGGTGGTGGAGGGGGCAGTGGCATCTGCCCACAGCAGACCATGGCCTAGCCCCATTTAGGTGGATGCCGTGCACTGCAACAGACAGGGTCTGTCTGACGAATAGGCATGGTATCCCCAGGGAATGAACCATTCCTGTGGCAATAGTGTGGTGCAGTACACACAGCCAGTGTGTTCAGGAGCAGAAGTCACAAGTTCAAGTCCCAGCTGTGGCTCCTGCCAACCCAGTCCCCATATTTTACCCAGTACTAAACCGTGGTAATAAAGACGGAACCTTTATTGCAGATAACATCAACATGCCTGAAACACCTATATTTTACCCTACAGAGCACAGACACCATAAACATGTGCAATACCTAGAGCAGAGTTTCCCAACTCCAGTCCTGGAGGGTCAAACACCATTCAGGTGTCATGCTTTCTCTAATAAATATGCCTGTGCTGCATTTGCATGCGCTGCCCCCATAGTATGCAAATGTATCTCATGCATATTCATTAGGGACAGCATGAAAACCTGAACAGTGTTTGGCCCACCAGGACCGGAGTTGGGAACCCCTGCCCTAGAGCAGAGACCAACAGGGGTACAAACACCCACACCTACAGACTCCACTATCCAACGCCTCATGGAGAGGCAGGCTGTTGGGCCCTGCGTGCAGCAGCATCTCCCAATACTAGCACTTGCATACCTTAGCAATGCTGCCCTAAACCTGGGAATACGTTACACAAATATCAAAAGGTTGCTATGATTAATGGCAGATAGCAATTCCTAAGTCAAGCGCAATTTGCTGATTGAGCTGCATCATAGCAACCTTTTTGATATCTGTAGAGTGTGTTTCAGTTCTGGTTTCTGACAGTGTTTACCACCCCGGGGAGTGACCCCAACAGTATTGCGTACCATAGTGTCACATGTATGATTTTCTCCCAGTTGGTGAGAGGTCTTACGTGTGCACTAGGTGCAAGGAGCTCTTTTCTCTCAGGGAACAAGTCTGCTCTCTAGAGGCTAAAGTAGCAGACTTGGAAAACATAAGACAGACAGAGAGGTACATAGACGAGACCTACAGGGATATAGTCCTGAAGTCCCACCTCCAGTCTGGCAGCATCCCTGTTGCCATGGAGGAGAGAGGTCACGTGACAGGAGAGCATCACCCTGGTGTGGCAGGAAGTGATCCTGTAACTAGGACCTGTCCTCCAGGTGATGTAAAACCCTCTCTCACCAAGGAAGTTTCTCCAGGGCCATGTGCCCATGAGGGAAGGGTTAGGACAGCTGTTATAGTTGGTGATTCGATCATTAGGCATGTAGATAGCTGGGTGGCTGGTGGACGTGAGGATCGCCTGGTAACATGCCTGCCTGGTGCTACGGTAGCGGACCTCACGCGCCACCTAGATAAGGTCTTAGATAGTGCTGGGGAGGAGTCTGCTGTCTTGGTACATGTCGGTACCAATGACATAGGAAAATGTGGTAGGGAGGTTCTGGAGGCAAAATTTAGGGTTTTAGGTAGGAAGTTGAAATCCAGAACTTCCAGGGTAGTATTCTCCGAAATGCTTCCTGTTCCACGCGCAGGACCCAAAAGGCAGGCAGAGCTCCGGAGTCTCAATGCGCGGATGAGACAATGGTGCAGAGATGAGGGTTTTGGATTTGTTAGGAACTGGGGAACATTCTGGGGAAAGGAGGGGCTCTTCCGAAGGGATGGGCTTCACCTTAACCGGGATGGAACCAGGCTGCTGGCATTAACCTTTAAAAAGGAGATAGAGCAGCTTTTAAACTAGATATTAGGGGAAAGCCGACAGTCGCCCAAGAGCGGATGGTTCGGAAAAATGTATCCTTGAAGGATACTACCAAAAGCAGAGAGGTTCCACAAAAGAGTAAAGTAGCCCAAATGCCCTCAAGTATGGAGCAGACAGAGCTTAAAGATCCCAATTTACCCATGTCTAACAATAGCCAAATTAACATGAATATAAAATACATTCTCTAAAATGCTTGTATGCAAATGCTAGAAGTCTAAAGAATAAGATGGGAGAGTTAGAATATATAGCACTAAATCAAAGGTTAGATATGATTGGAATATCAGAGACATGGTGGAAGGAGGACAATCAGTGGGACACTGTGATACCTGGGTACAAACTATATCGTAATGATAGAGCTGATCAAATTGGTGGAGGGGTTGCGCTCTATGTTAGAGAGGGCATTGACTCAGAAAGGATTAAAGTTTTGCAGGAAACAAAATCTGCTGTAGAATCTATATGGATTGAAATTCCATATAAAAGGAGGAAGGCGATGGCAGTGGGGGTGTACTATCGAGCACCTGGTCAGAATGACCAAATGGATGATGAAATGCTCAAAGAAATCAAGGAAGCTAACAAAAGTTACAGCGCAGTAATAATAATGGGTGATTTCAATTACCCCGGTATCGACTGGGTCAGTGTCACGTCAGGACATGCTAGGGAGATAAGGTTCCTAGATTAAATAAATGACTGCTTCTTGGAGCAGCTGGTTCATGAACCGACCAGAGGGGAAGCCATATTAGACCTAGTCCTTAGTGGAACACCAGATCTAGTGCAAGAGATAAGGGTGTTGGGGCCACTTGGCAATAGTGATCATAGCATGATCGCCTTTGATTTAATTAGTGGAGGAGGAATAGTAAGGAAATCCACAGTACTACCTTTTAACTTTCGAAAGGGAGACTATGATAAAATGAGGGAAAACAGTTAAGAAAAAACTAAAAGGAGCAGTTGCGAAGGTTAAAGACGTACATCAAGCTTGGGTGTTGTTGAAAAATACTATCTTGGAAGCCCAGACCAGCTGTATTCCACACTTTAAGAAAAGAGGAAGGAAGTCCAAAAAACTGCCAGCATAGTTTAAAGGTGAGGTCAGAGAGGCTGTTGTTGCCAAAAAAGCATCTTTCAGGAAATGGAAAAAAGAGCCAAACGACGAAACCTGGAAACAGCACAAGCACTGGCAAGTCAAATGCAAGGCATTGATAAGGCAGGCAAAGAG
The DNA here is from genome assembly GCA_033557465.1 of Ichthyophis bannanicus. Taxonomy (NCBI): domain Eukaryota; kingdom Metazoa; phylum Chordata; class Amphibia; order Gymnophiona; family Ichthyophiidae; genus Ichthyophis; species Ichthyophis bannanicus. The sequence goes on from CM066033.1 coordinate 1,302,103,319, forward strand.
AGAATTTGAGAAGAAGCTTGCTGCGGAAGCAAAAACGCGAAGTAAAGACCTTTTCAAGTACATTCATAGCAAATAACCTGTGAGAGAGTCAGTTGGTCCATTAGATGATAAAGGGGTTAAAGGAGCACTAAGAGGCGACAAGGCGATAGCGGAGAGACTGAATGAATTCTTTGCTTCGGTCTTTACTGAGGAAGATGTAGGGATGTTACCCATGACTGAAGTGGTATTTAAAGGTGTGGAAGAATTGGAGGAAATATCGATACATCGGGAAGATGTCTTACAACTATTAGATAAACTGAAGAGTAGCAAATCACCTGGGCCGGATGGTATACATCCAAGGGTGTTGAAAGAACTGAAATATGAAATTGCAGAACTGCTATCAGTAATCTGTGAAGTATCATTAAAATCATCTCTAATACCTGAAGATTGGAGGATCGCCAATGTAACACCAATTTTTAAAAAGGGTTCCAGGGGTGATCCGGGAAACTACAGACCGGTGAGCCTGACGTCAGTAACGGGAAAAATGGTAGAAACCATCATAAAGAATAAAATTACTCAGCATGTAGATAGTCACAACCTAATGGGAGACAGCCAACATGGCTTTAGACAAGGAAGATCTTGTCTTACTAATCTGTTATGTTTTTTTGAAGGAGTGAATAAACAGGTGGACAAAGGTGAGTCGGTTGATATTGTGTATCTGGACTTTCAGAAAGCCTTTGACAAGGTCCCTCATCAGAGACTTTTGGCAAAACTAAAGAGTCATGGGATAGGAGGCAATGTACTATTGTGGATCAGGAACTGGTTAAAAGATAGAAAGCAGAGGGTAGGGCTAAATGGCCAATTTTCCCAATGGAGAAAGGTGAATAGTGGTATACCCCAGGGATCTGTGCTGGGTCCGCTGCTTTTTGACATATTCATAAATGACCTGGAAAGTGGAATAACGAGTGAGGCTATCAAATTTGCAGATGACACAAAACTATTTAAAGTTGTTAAAACCCAAGAGGATTGTGAAAAATTGCAAGAGGATCTTGATAAATTGGAAGACTGGGCATCAAAATGTCAGATGAAATTTAATGTGGACAAGTGCAAGGTTATGCACCTAGGGAAGAGCAGCCCAAACTATGGTTACACGATGCAAGGTTCCACATTAGGAACCACCACCCAGGAAAAAGATTTAGGCGTCATTGTGGATACCATGTTAAAACCCTCGGCCCAGTGTGCAGCGGCGGCCAAGAGAGCAAATAGAATGCTAGGTATGATAAGGAAAGGAATGGAAAATAAAACAAAAGATATTATAATGCCTCTATATCGTTCCATGGTGAGACCGCACCTTGAATATTGTGTGCAATTCTGGTCGCCGTATCTTAAAAAGGATATAGCGATTTTAGAAAAGGTACAGAGAAGAGCCACCAAAATGGTAAAGGGGATGGAAGGATACTCCTATGAAGAAAGGCTAAAAAGGTTAGGGCTCTTTAACCTGGAAAAGAGACGGCTGAGGGGAGATGTGATAGAAGTCTATAAATTAATGAATGGAGTGGAACAGGTAAACGTAGATCGATTGTTTACCTTATCAGAATATAGAAAGACTAGGGGACATGCAATGAAGCTACAGGGTAAACTATTTAAGACTAATAAAATAAAATATTTTTTCACTCAACGTGTAATCAAACTCTGGAATTTGTTACCGGAGGATGTAGTAAAGGCTGTTAGTGTAGCTGGGTTTAAAAAAGGTTTGGACAAGTTCCTGGAGGAAAGGTCCATAAACCATTATTAAGAAGGGACCGAAAATATCAATGCTTGACCCAGTACAAGCATTGTGGAACTTGTGTCTCTTGGGGAAACTGCTAGGTACATATGACCTAGATTGGCCACTGTTGGAAACAGAATACTGGGCTTGATGGACCTTGGTCTGACCCAGTATGGCATATCTTATGTTCTTATGTTCTTATGCCTGCACCGTGCTCAGGACTGGTGTGGTGGCCAGGGCTGCCAAAAGCCTCTATATTTGCACAATGCTGGCATAGGTGTGGGAGTGTGTGTCTGTCTATCCAGTGTGTGGTGGCTGCCAACACCTTACTGAGCCCACACTGCTTGCACTGTTTCCAGTGTTAGCCTGCCAATGTGCATAATGAGGAGCAAGGTACCGTGGGTATAGCCCGGACAGGGCGGCCTGGGCAGGATGCATCTGCACAGGGCATAGGGCAATGGCTGGGACATTGTAATGCCCGTCCACCACCTGCATGGACAGGGTGGCCACAGCATGTCCTGCTGGGAGGTCACTCTCACCCTGACTGAGCAGTGACCACGGCATGGCTAGGTTCCCCCATAGTGCACAAGCATTGTGGAACATGTGTTCCTTGGGGAAACTGCTATGTACATATGATCTAGATTGGTCACCGTTGTAAACATAATACTGGGCTTGATGGACCTTGGTCTGACCCAGTATGGCATATCTTATGTTCTTATGCCTGCACCATGCTCAGGACTGGTGTGTTGGCCAGGGCTGCCAAAAGCCTCTATATTTGCACAATGCTGGCATAGGTGTGGGAGTGTGTGTCTGTCTATCCAGTGTGTGGTGGTTGTCAACACCTTACTGAGCCCACACTGCTTGCACTGTTTCCAGTGTTAGCCTGCCAATGTGCATAATGAGAAGCAAGGTACCGTGGGTATAGCCCAGACAGGGCGGCCTGGGCAGGATGCATCTGCACAGGGCATAGGGCAATGGCTGGGACATTGTAGTGCCCGTCCACCACCTGCACGGACAGGGTGGCCACAGCATGTCCTGCTGGGAGGTCACTCTCACCTTGACTGAGCAGTGACCACGGCATGGCTAGGTTCCCCCATAGTGCACAAGCATTGTGGAACATGTGTTCCTTGTGGAAACTGCTAGGTACATATGATCTAGATTGGTCACTGTTGGAAACAGAATATTGGGCTTGATGGACCTTGGTCTGACCCAGTATGGCATATCTTATGTTCTTAGTACTAGATAGTGTTTCTCTCAAGTGATATTTATGGGTTCCCTTTTCTGTGGTCCAATCACTGACTTATCTGTTTGGTGGGTGTGCTCACATCCTCTCCAGGAACATGCACTATGGACTAGCTAGCAGACTGTCTGCAGTTCGTATGTGTGTGGCTGGAGCACCTTGCAGGGTGCAGTGGCTGGAGACTGTCAGATAGTGGTGTGGGACAGCCAAGCATTTCCAGGCCTATTGTCTGTCATCCATTGCCTTATGGATGTGTACAGTTCTGCATGGACTGCCCTATAGGGTGTCTGTTCCCCAGCAGGACTGGGGTTGATGGTCCCCTCTACTGCTACCATTGCAGGGATGTAGAATGTGGATCTGTTGGTGGGAGATCCTTTTCCCCACCCTGAGCCACACAGGGTGGGTTGGGTGGTACTACATAATCCACCTATGGGTCCAAACACTTAAATCATGTGACCATGGCACCCACACAGGACATGCACTATTCTGGGTGCATCATAGTCCATAAGGGCTAGACGTGACTGAGAAACACAGATGGACAAAGGTGTATCTGCAGGAACTACCTATCACACACTAGCACTGATGGGGACCTGCAGCATGATTTATCTCAGCCATGCCATGTGCTCCGGACCTGGTTTCTCGCGCCCCACCTCACCCTCAGGATGAGCACAGTACCCCCACAATGTGACGGCCTGTAGCTACCCTGTACCAGTGACACACACGGTAAGTTCCCCCTACCAGGCCTAGGTGCTGTGGGGGTGCATACCTCATCATGTGATCATCTGTAGACTGCTGATTTGCATGTGCAGTACATCATGGGTATGGGTGGGTTAACCCTATCATAGTAACCACAGCAGACAGTTTGTGTGGTGACCTGAAGTCCTTCTGTAGCCAGCTAGGTGTTTGCTAGCAGCTATAGAGATGTAGCCAAATGGTTGTTTCACTGCTTGTGGAACCATAGGTCATGGGTTTGATCCCACAGAGATGTTACTTGATAGAGATGTCTGAGGCTTTTCTTTTTTAATTTAAATTAATGCTGCCATCAAAAACACACTCACAGTGCTGTAACCGTAAGGTGCCTCATAAGGCGCCCCATAAAGCGCTCTATAAGGTGCCCTATAGGCAACATTATAGAGTGCCTTGGCGGACAGTGCACTTTATAATATGCCCTCTGGAGTGCCTTATAGGGCACCTTATGCGGTACCTTAGGTTACGGCACTGTGAGGGTGTGTTTGCTGGCAGCACTAATTTAAAGTAAAAAAGAAATGCCTCAGACAGCACGGATTTAAAGTAAAGGGTAATGCCTCAGACAGCCTTATTCATTAAACCCACTGGGGGATCAAACTCATGACCCCTGTACCATTAGAAAGTGTATTAACCATTGTGCTACACCTCTGTTGCTATATTGGTAGGTCAGCGCGCCCTACTTAAGGTTACTGCGCCGTAACGTGCACAGATCCCTCTATCATGCGATAATGTGTGCAGCGCACTTTATCGCGAGATAATCCAGGATTGCTACGTTTAGACCGGAACTCCCACTCCTTTTATGGCATCCTGCACATTATCACTGGGCGCACGTTAAGACGCTTTAGTAAACATACCCCTTAGAAGCAGGGACGTCACTAATCTCCCTATTGCAAATATAGAGGAATCTTCTTGGGGTCCAACTACAATACCAAGTAATTTCCTGTCTTTTAAAAATGTTGAAAACATGGCTATCTGATCAAAAGATTGAAATGGATGAATTTCTTAGGCTATAGTGACTTGTTCATGGCTAAATCTAAGGGCCTCTACTCAGGGCCGGCCCGTCCATTGAGCAAGAATGTTTTTTGCACAGGGCCCCGCGTTTCAGGGGGCCCCGCGCAAAGAACATTCTGCTTTTTTTAAAATTACGTTAGAAAAAAAAAGCTGGCTCTGGCTGCTGCCACTGCCGCTGCCACCGCGGCAGCGGCAGAATGAAGTGTCCCGCGGGGCCTCCTCTGCAAGGGCTTTCAGATTCTCGAAGGGAGAGTATCTCCCTCGTGACTCTGTTAAGCCCGCAGGGGCTAATGGGAAATTTCCCATCAGCCCCTCGCGTCTAAAGGGGCAGATGGGAAATTTCCCATTAGCCCCTGCGGGCTTAACAGAGATGCGAGGGAGACACTCTCCCTTCGTGAATCTGAAAGCCCTTGCAGAGGGGCTCAGCGAGCAGAGGAGGCCCCGCGGGACACTTCATTCTGCCGCTGCCGCGACGGCGGCAGCGGCAGCAGCCAGAGCCAGCTTTTTTTTTTTTTTTTTAATTTTGCCATAAGCCGATGGGGGGGGGGGGGTTAGGACTAGTAATGGGCGGGAGGGGGGGTTAAGACTGGCAATGGGCTGTGGGCTGATGGGGGCTATCTGGAAATGGGGCGATGGGGGTTAGGACTGGTAATGGGCTATGGGGGGGTTAGGAATGATAATGGGCTATGGGGGTGCTACTACAGGAAATGGGCTGATGGGGAGGGGTTAGGACTGGTAATGGGCTGTGGGCTGTTGGGGGGGGTTAGGACTGGTAATGGGCTATAGGGGGGGTGTTAAGACTGGTAATGGGCTGTGGGCTGATGGGGGCTGTCTGGAAATGGGGTGATGGGGGGTTAGGACTAGTAATGGGCTATGGGGGGTTAGGACTGATAATGGGCTATGGGGGGGCTAGGACAGGAAATGGGCTGATGGGGAGGGGTTAGGACTGGTAATGGGCTGTGGGCTGTTGGGGGGGTGGTAAGGACTGGTAATGGGCTATGGGGGGGTTAAGACTGGTAATGGGCTGTGGGCTGATGGGGGATGTCTGGAAATGGGGTGATGGGGGGTTAGGACTGGTAATGGGCTATGGGGGGGTAGGAATGGTAATGGGCTCTGGGGGGGCTAGGACAGGAAATGGGCTGATGGGGAGGGGTTAGGACTGGTAATTGGCTGTGGGCTGTTGGGGGGTAGGACTGGTAATGGGCTATGGGGGGGTTAAGACTGGTAATGGGCTGTGGGCTGATGGGGGCTGTCTGGAAATGAGGTGATGGGGGTTAGGACTGCTAATGGGCTATGGGGGGGGTTAGGACTGATAATGGACTATGGGGGGCTAGGACAGGAAATTGGCTGATGGGGAGGGGTTAGGACTTGAGGAGGGCTGATGTGGTTAGGACTGGTAATGGGCTGTGGGCTGATGGGGGGGGTTAGGACTAGCAATGAGCTATGGGGGGCTGACTGGAAATGGGCTGATGGGGTTAAGACTGGAAGTGGGCTGATGGGGGGTTAGGACTGGTAATGGGTTATAGGGGGGCTTAAACTGAAAATGGGGTGATGGGGGGTTAGGACTGGAAGTGGGTTGATGGGGGGGCTAGGACTGGTAATGGGTTGGGGGGTTGCTATGACTGGAAATGGGCTGCGTGGAAGGGGAGGCTTGAACTGCAAATAGCTGATGGGGAGGGAGCTTGGAATGGAAATGGGCTGTGAGGGAAGGGAGCTAGGACTGAAAATGGGCTGATGGAGCAGCTAGGATAGGACTGGAAATGGGCTGTTGGGGGGAGCTAAGATTGGAAATGGGCTGTGGGGGGGCTTGAATTGAAATGGACTCATGGAGGGGCTAGAACTGGAAGTAGGCTCATGGAGGGCTTGGACTGGAATTGGGCTGAGTGGAGGGGAGCTAGGATTTGACATGGGCTGATGGGGGCTAGGATTGGAAATGAGCTGATGAAGGGACTCAGACTGAAAATGGATGGGGGAGCTAGGACTGGAAATGGGTTGATGGGGGGCTAGGACTGGAAATGGGCTGATGGAGGGACTAGAAGGGAATGGATGCTGGGTGAGACTGGAACTAGAAGGGAGCTGATGTTGGGGGAGGATTAGAATGGGATGGGGCTGGGAGAGTAAAATGGAGAGGGGAAAAATATTTTGTGTGGGAGGGATGAAAAATCTACAATTGGCCGGGTATTGGGAGAGTAAGTGGGGATTGAGGATGGAGGGGTAAAATTTGTGTGGATGAAATAGGAATGAGGAAAGAGCAAATGGAGAAAGATTAGTATGTCAAAGCAGATGTAGAGAGAGAGAATGGAAAAAAAAAACTAGAAGAGAGAAGAAAGAACAAATGGACAGCAGACGATGGACAGTTAGCAGAAAACATGAAACCAGAAGAAAGTGGCTGGAGCAATTGCAACTGAAAAAAATGCACAAAAGGTAGAAAGATATCTCTTTATTTTGAATTTATTAGCTGGAATATGAAAGCTCTGGGAAATGTGCATCATTAACGTCTGCGCTTTGTTTGGTACAAGAGGAAATTAATTTATAGTTTTATTTCTACAGTGTTGTTGTACATTCCAAGTTTGGCTTTTGGGGTTCCCAGTTTAATTATTGCCTTCCTGTTTCTAAATTGTGATTCCTTGTTTGGTGATGGTCTATGTTCTGCATGTGTAACTGAGCTGAGGTATTCTATTTATGTAATTCCTATTTGACATTGCCACTTGTTCTCTTTCCCCAGTATTCTCTGAAATGTATTGGTTTAATATTTGCAGTGTTGCCTTTTGATAGGTAGGGTATGGTGCTTTGTGAGTCCTGGTAATGCTGTCAGGATACGGCGGGTTTGCTATGGGTTCTAAATGGGCAGCGTTTGTAGTAGTTCCTAATGTGCCTGGCGGTTGGCACTGGATTATAGTAATGTAGAAATCTTTTAGTCTTTCTTTATCCATACACTCATTAAGAGACATGTTTACTAAAAGTTAGTGTATGGTAACATTATGCAAATATTTATGCAAATAAGGCCACTTATGCAAATGAGGCCCCGCACTGAGTCTCCGCACATGGCCCCGCACCCCCCTTGGGCCGCCCCTGCCTCTACTCCATCCTTATCCTTCTTGACCTTTCTTCTGCTTTTGATGCTGTTGACCACCACCTTCTGCTTGACACATTATTCTCACTTGGTTTTAGGGGCTCTGTCCTGTCCTGGTTCACTTCTTATCTCTCCCATTGCTCTTTCAGTGTTTGTCCTAGTGATTACTCCTCTACTTCTATCCCACTCTCAGTAGGTGTACCCCAAGGGTCTCTTCTGGGCCCTCTCCTTTTATCTCCTTTTATCCAGTGATCACCTGATGGTGTGGTTCAGTATTAGGACTAGGGCTGTTAGAATCCATTCAAAAGTGAGGGTCTTAGACTTTAGGAAGACTAACTTTGCCAAGATGGGCCAATACCTCAGGGAGTCGTTAGCAGGATGGGAACACCTGGGGGATGTAGAAAAACAGTGGGCAAAACTAAAAGGAGATATTTTCAGGGCAACCAACCTTTTTGTTAAAATGGTAAATAAAGGCAAAAGGAAAATGAGACTGCTGTGGCTTTCGAAAGAAGTAGCTGAAAAAGTGAAGAAAAAGAGGGAAGCCTTCATGAAATACAAGAGATCACAGAGAGAGGAAGACAGGCATCTATATTTGGAAAAACTTAGAGAAGCTAGCAAAGTAGTCAGGAAAGCAAAGATTCAAAAAGAGGAGGAAATAGCCAATGCAATAAAATGGGGGGGGGGGGGGGAGATAACACATTTTTCAGATATGTTAGTGAGAAGAGGAAGGGAAAAAGTGGTATTGTCAGACTCAAAGGTGAAGGGGAGGAATATGTAGAAGCTGATGAGGATAAAGCAGAATTGCTTAACAAATATTTCCATTCTGTGTTCACAGATGAAGAACCATGAGGAGGACCTCAGAAAACACCCACAAACAGGAACAGAAGCGAGGGACATCTTGAACAATTTTCAGAAGACTGTGTTTGTGAGAAACTAGCTCAACTTAAAGTGGACAAAGCGATGGGACCGGATGGGATATGCCCTAGAATACTGAGGGAACTTGGGGACGTTCTAGCAGCTCCACTGACTGACCTTTTCAATGCGTCGTTGGAGTCGGGAGTGGTGCCAAAGGACTGGAGAGAGGCTCATGTGGTGCCTTTACACAAAAGCGGAAGTAAGGATGTGGTTGAAAAGTACAGGCCTTAGTTTAACTTCGGTGGTGAGTAAATTATTGGAAACACTGCTGAAAGAGAAAATAGTGAGGTTTCTGGAGTTCAGTGGATTACAGGATCTGAGGCAGCATGGATTCACCAGAGGCAGGTCTTGTCAGACAAATCTGATTGATTTCTTTGACTGGGTGACCAGGGAGTTGGACTGAGGGAGAACCCTAGATGTGGTGTTTTTAGATTTCAGCCTTTGACACTGTATAAGACAGGTGACTTATAAACAAACTGAGCACCCTAGGGATGGACCCTAAAGTTACTGCTTGGGTTAGAAATTGGTTGGGCAGGAGGCGACAAAGAGTACAGGTAAATGGAGCTCACTCTGAGGAGAAGGATGTTACCAGTGGTGTGCCCCAGGGATCTGTCCTTGGTCCGATTCTTTTTAACATCTTTGTTAGTGATATAGCGGAAGGGCTGTCGCGTAAGGTTTGCCTCTTTGTGGATGATACCAAAATCTGCAATAGAGTAGACACCCAAGAAGGTGTAGATAATATGAGGAGGGATCTAGCTAAGCTTGAAGAATTGTCTAGAATTTAGCAGCTGGGATTTAATGCTAAAAAATGTAAGGTCATGCATTTGGGCTGCAGCAATCCAAGGGAGCTATATAGTATAGGGGGTGAAGTACTTTTGTCCACTAAAGAAGAGCGGGACCTAGGCATGGTTGTGTCTGATGATCTTAAAGTAGCTAAACAGATAGAAAAGGCGATGGCAAAAGCTAGAAAAATGCTTGGGTGCATACGGAGAGGAATGGCTAGCAGAAAAAAGGAGGTGATAGTGGCTCTGTATTAGTCTTTGGTGCAACCTCATTTGGAGTATGGTGTGCAATTCTGGAGACCGCACCTTCAAAAGGATGTGAACAGGATGGAGTCGGTGCAGAGGGTTGCTACTAAAATGATTAATGGGCTTCATTATAAAGCATATGAGGACAGACTGAAGGATCTTAATATGTACACCTTAGAGGAAAGGCGGGATAGAGGTGATATGATTGAGATGTTTAAATGCCTCCGTGGCATAAATGTTCAGGGGGAGAGTCTCTTTCAATTGAAAGCAAGTTCTGCAAGAGGGGACATGGGATGAGGGTGGAGGGGGATAGATTCAGGAGTGATATGCGGAAATATTTCTTTACGGAAAGAGTGGTGGATCCATGGAATAGTCTCCCAGTGGAGGTGGTAGAGATGAGGACAGTACCTGAATTCAAAAAAGCATGGAACAAGCACAGAGGATCTCTAAAGGAAAGAAGGGGACTGTTGTAGTTGTTATGGAAGGACAGACTAGATAGACCATGTGGTCTTTTTCTGTTGTCATATTTCTATGTTTCTATGTGTCTATCTCTCTGCACCCAGTCCCTTGGTGCTCTCATCTCCTCCCGTGAATTTCAGTATCATTTTTATGCTGATGATTCTCAGATCTATCTTTCTACACCTACGGTAGTATTTCTCTGACACTGCAGGTCTGTATCTTTGCCTGTCTCTCTTGACATCACCACCTGTATGTCTCAACACCATTTGAAACTAAGCATGAACAAAACCAAACTTCTTATCTTTCCCCCTAAACCTCTCTCTCTCCTTCCTCCTTTCTCTATCTCTGTAGATAACACTCTTCTACTTCCTGTTTCTTCAGCCTTTAACCTTGGTGTCATTTTTGACTCCTCCCTTTCCTTCTCACATACCCAACAGATAGCTAAAACCTGTCATTTTTTCTCTATAACATTAACAAAATTCACCCCTTCCTCTCTGAACACACTAGTAAAACACTTGTCCACTCTCTTATTTCTTCCCATCTCGACTATTCCAACTTCCTTCTTGCTGGTCTCCCTCTAAGTCATCTCTCTCCCCTTCAGTCTATTCAAAACTCTGCTGCACGACTAATCTATCTCCAGCCCCTCGATATGCTCGTATAACCCCTCTTCTCAAGTCACTTCATTGGCTTCCCTTCTGTTTCTGTATCCCGTTCAAACTTCTCCTTCTGACTTTTAAATACATTCATTCTGCTCCTCACTATCCTTCCTCTCTCTCTTCCCCTACACCCCTCCTCATGAACTCCGCTCTTCTTCTGGCTTGCTTCTCTCTTTCCCCTTTTCTTACACTGCTAACTCCAGACTTCGGTCCTTTCACCTCTCTGCTTCTTATGCCTGAGACAAATTTCTTGAGTCTGTATATTGGGCTTCATCTCTGCCCCTTTTCAAATCTATGCTAAAGGTACACCTCTTTCAGGCCGCCTTTGAATCCTGATCCCTTGTTTCCTTGTGTCTACTTACCCTTCACTTTCTATACTTATTCCTAACTTTAGTCTTGTCTGTCTTGATTAGATTGTAAGCTCTAATGAGTAGGGACTGTCTCTATCTGTGTTTCTACAGTGCTCAATATGCCTTGTAGCACTTTATAAATGTTTGATAGTAGTATAGTCTTAAGCGAGTGGGAGTTTGGATGTGTTAGCTGATTCTGCTTTGGGTCTGTACTGAGAAAAATGATATTTATACTGTAGGGACGAGAGTTTTGGTGCCCTATTATCTTAAGATATCTATTATTGTAATATATTATTTTAGACTTGGTAAACTGCTTTAATACTTTGGTACAAAGATATGTAGCAAGAAAATAAATTGAATTGAATCTGTTGGCCTGACAGTTGAAAGCATTTCTCCAGAGCATGATGCAGGTTTGGGCTATCCAGTGATTTACAGCATGACAATCTCCATAGTGTTGCAGTAAATCATCACTGCCAGGGTGGAGCGTGGACGGATCCTAGGCAGGCTAGGAAATTATCTGCATAGTGGCGATATTCAGTTCACTATCTGGCTAACTAGCTGGATATCTTTAGATCACAAGAAAGACTGTCCTACGTTGTCCACCGCATTGTGCAACACTGGCCACTATCCGGATAACAATGCTGAATGTATGTATTTTCTTTAATCACCATTGCCGGTGTTAAAAAGAAAACCACTGACCGTAGAGGCTGAAGATTGACCGGAGTGATTGTTACCATATCCCTTTCCTGTCTGCTATGGTGGCACACATATCTCTCCGAGATAGTGATCTGCCTCCCTCTGCCTTTATTTTCTTTTGTTTTCTTCATATTTTCCATGAACTAGGCTAGCAGTTCTTTCTCCTACTTTGTACAAATTTCTCCTGTATTTTTTTATTTTTTTGCTTGCTTTATTTTGGGCTTTTATCCCTTAAGGGCTTACTTTGTTTAACTCCGCTTTCTTTGTGGGCAGAGCAGTTTATATACAAGCAGGACTTGAAACCATACTTAACCTTCTTAAATTAATATGTCGCCCCATTTATAAAGTTTCAGGAACTGGCAGGCAGGATTGCTCCTCTAGCCCTTTTCTGCCAGTTTATTCTGGTTTTATACAAAAAATCCAGATTTATCAATATTAGCCTTGAACAAAACTGGAGTTTTTGTAAGTTGTGACACCTTTCGTAAGATCAACACAGAAAACGTTATCATCATGAGCTCTTGAGATCTCACAGGTCTCCATTTCAGATGTATCTGGGATTTATCCCATTCTTGGCCGCAGATTGCAGTTGAGAGACCCAGACCTGCTCTAACACCTCTGTACCACAGACCAGTAAATTTATTCCATTCTCTCAGTTCATCAGCTCCCACAACTCCTTTGAGATACTTGGACTTCTACAGCCAGTCAACATGTTAGAGCAGATCTAGAAGGTCAAGAAAATGCAAAAACACTGTCAAGTCCTGAGAAAATTACTACTACTACGACGCCTACTTATCATTTGTATAGCACCAGAAGGCGTACACAGCACTGTACATATACATGTAAAACACAGTTTCTTCTCATCAGAGCTTCCAATCTAATCAAGACAAAGAACATCACAAAACTGGGGACTAGAGTATGATAAGATGCACATAAGTGGTGAACAAGAGAATGAGGGGTATCAGGATCCAAAAGCAGCCTCGAAAAGTTGGGGTTTTAGCCTGGATTTGAATAGGGCCAGAGAAGGAGCCCAGACTCAGGTAGTTTGTTCCAGGAATATGAACGATCAAAGTCTGGAGTTGGCAGCTGAAGAGAAGGGCACAGATAAACGGGATCTGCCAGAGAAGCGGAGTTCTTGAAGAAGGATGTAGAGAGGAAAGGTAGCGAGGAGCCGCAGAGCGAATGCACTTTTGGGTCTGTAGAAGTTTGACTTGGATGAGAACCAGTGAAGTGATTTGAGAAGAGGAGTTACGTGAGCACAATAACACTGGCATATTTTCATGAATTGACAGATGCCATTTACAGCATAGAGAATGTGGATTATGTGCCCAAGTCTGAAACTTGTGAGCAAGCCATCGTTTAGAGCAGTGGGCTGAGGACTAGAGCACTGGGGTCCAACTCCTGCTGATACTCCCTGTGACCTCGGGCAAGTGAAGTCATCCTCCGTTGCCTAGGATACAAACTTATGGATATGTTGACTAAAGTGCTCAAAGAGTTTGCACTTAGCGCACGTTTTGAGCAAAAATGAACATGCAGTAAGTGTGACAGCTCTATGCTAATTGTTGGGGGCATGCAGCAGTTACCGCACTGAGCCATTCCTGTAGCGGCATTTACAAGTACCGCGGGTGCACTTAACATCCCCCCCATTGAGGTAGCGTTAAATGCACCTGTGCTACTGCAACTTTACCAGTTAGCGCACTTTAATAACCCCCACTTTAACCACAATGTGCAGCCAATGTCCACTCCCCACCTCTAACCTGCCCATTTCCCGCCCTATCATCTGCTAAGCAGGATACTTAACGCACTGTCTGTTCTTAGTGCACAGTAGCAGTTACCGTCGTCCTGCACGCTAATGTGCATGTTACTCATTAGTGCACTTTACTGAACATACCCCTTAGAGAGTTACTGAAGTGCACTAGCATGTGCAAAAATCATTAGCCTACATTATAAGTAAAGAGGTCTCACTGCATAAAGCGGGATTTGTGGTAAATGACACATATTAATGCATACCTTGTTCTTTGTAAAAAACCAATGCTGTTTGTACCATTGTGTTTATATTTGTTCATATGTAAACCGCACTGATTTAAGAGCGCGGTATATAAGAAAAATAAATAAATAAATAAATAAATAATAAAATAAATAAATGTTATGATGTGTTAATGCGGCAGTGCATTTTTATAAATCTAGCCCCAAGATGGTAAGCCCTTTTGGGGAAGGGGAAATACCTACTGTACCTGAATAAAGCTTATTTTGAGCTACCAGTGAAAAGGAGTGAGTTAATTCAAAGAGCCAAGTAAATGCGGTCTTTATTGCGATCACGCAATAGCGCCGCCGAGTGGCTGCATTCAGGGCGCATGAGTGCGGAATTTCAGAAGGTGTTCCAGTACATGGATCATGGCTGAGGTGAGGACTTGATGATTTTACTCAGTGAAGTGAGAGGGGATATAAAATAGGAGAAAGATCCCTGGGTAATTGTGAATGAAAACTCATGCCACCAGATCCCTGCCTGGTTCCAACTGAGCTTCAAGTATATAGATGGAGCAGGGGGCAACTGACAGGTCAGAAATCAAAAAGGAGGAATGAAATGGGGCTGGTGGTGGGGTCAAGTGTCCTATTAATAGTATTGCAGGTCTGCTGAGGGCTTTTTAGAGGGTAGAGCCCCCACTGCTCATCCCCCCACCCCCATCAGGTCAGATTTTTAATGCTTTCTGAAACAGATTCTGGGTCATGCTCCAAGCCATTGGTCTCCACTAGCTTTCTCTCTGAAAGTATGGAAATGAGGCACTTGTTTTGCCAGTGTCTACTTGCGGACTGCTGTGCGATTTAATTATTGATCAGGGGTGTAAATAATTGAGAGCTTACAGCGGTGTCAATGTGTCAGGGCTAGGAGGTATCACACTACAGCGGGTCACCTGCTAAGCCAAGAGCTCACAGTCATAAGCAATGAGCCAGAGACTGTGCTTAATTTGCTAATTCTGGCTGTGCTGTATATTCAGTGTGGTAAATATAAAAAATGGGTCACCAGATGGAGCCAGGTCTTCAGAGAGATTCTGAGCCAGTCCTTGTTTTACCCCTGAGCTTTGATGAATTGAAACCATCAGGTAATCCCAGTTGAAATGGTTACAGCAGCCGATCTTATCACTTTCACTTCTCTCTGTAGTATGCAGAAACATAGAGCATGGGAGGTTGGGGCTCGGACAGGATGCGTGGCCCTCCCTTGCACCTGGTTGCAGAGTAGCTGAGATACTATTCCTGCTCACTGTCCCAGGACTAATGAAGTAACACATATATGTAGAAAAGCTTGTGAGGTAGGGCATTATTCAGTATCGAACGTTTTGGCTAAATTTAGAACCCAGCAGAGAGCTTGTAGTTTAAATTTCATAATAAGTTAAAGCCTAGCAACAGCAAAGAGCTATAATTTAAATCAAATAAGAATATAGATTAGCACAAAAGGCAAAACAGGGTCAGTACTCTGAGCAGCAAATAGTTTTCTAGAGACCTTTACAAAGAGGCCTTCTACCTAGGGGGCAAGAGACCTGTGAAACTTTTTTCAATAGGTGTAAACACCAGGTGGCAGATCAAAAGGCCATTTTGAAAGACTCCTTCTATCCAAGCAAGGACTGTTAATCATCCAGGAAGATGGTCACAGCTTACCTCAGCAGCACAGGCAACCAGAGCTCTGTGATCCTCAGTCTTGAAGGACTAGAAAAAGGGACTGTTACTTCTGGAGAGAGATCTGCAACTGTGAGTATATACTTCTGGGAATTTTCTGAAAGGAATTCTTTTTATTAAAGCTAATTAATCTGTGAACCCACTATTTTTTGCTAAATCAGTCAGGGCCTAGTAGCAGCAGTTTAAGTTTACATTTCAAACACAGAAGAGAGCTTTCTGGTTAAATTTCATACCCAGCAGAGAGCTTGTAGTTTAAATTTAATAGTCACTCAGGGCCTAGCATCAGCAAAGTAATTTTAGTTTAAATTTAAAACACAGAGCTTTCTGGCTAAATTTAGAACCCAGCAGAGAGCTTGTAGTTTAAATTTCATAATATGTTAGAGCCTAGCAGCAGCAAAGAGCTATAATTTAAATCAAATAAGAATATAGCTTACCTCAGCAGCACGGGACAGGGTACTGTGTAGCAGCCCTCTTTTAATAAGTGTTATTTGCAGATGACACAAAACTATTTAAAGTTGTTAAAACCCAAGAGGATTGTGGAAAATTGCAAGAGGATCTTGATAAATTAGAAGACTGGGCATCAAAATGGCAGATGAAATTTAATGTGGACAAGTGCAAAGCTTTGCACCTAGGGAAGAACAACCCAAACTATGGTTACACAATGCAAGGTTCCACATTAGGAACCACCACCCAGGAAAAAGATTTAGGCGTCATTGTGGATAACATGTTAAAACCCTCGGCCCAGTGTGCAGCGGCAGCCAAGAAAGCAAATAGAATGCTAGGTATGATAAGGAAAGGAATGGAAAATAAAACAAAAGATATTATAATGCCTCTATATCGTTTCATGGTGAGACCGCACCTTGAATATTGTGTGCAATTCTGGTCGCCGTATCTTAAAAAGGATATAGGGGCATGTTTACTAAACACCGTTGCTGTGCGGGTTCCCGTTAGTGTGCTGGTGCCATATAAGGAGTGGGTGGGCCAGGCAGAAAAAAGAAAAAACCAGACCGTACGTGTGTGCGTCGCGCTAATGTGCGGGGCCCACATTAGCGCGTGGGAAGGCTAAGTGGGACGCTGCTGCATAACTAAACAACAGAGCCGTAGTACAATGGTGAAGACACTGACCTATGGTGCAGGGGCCAGGGGTTCAAACCCCCATTGCGCTCAATGAAAAAGACCAGCTGAGGCATCAACTTTTATGGGCAAAGGTGGTGTAGGAGGTATATTGATTATGGGCGGCAGAAGGCGGCGCACTCTTTTTTTATACGGCATGAGGCGGCGCACTGTACATTGTGGGCGGCAGATGGCGGCGCGCTGATAAAATGGGGCAACAGAAGGCGGCGAGCCTGTGGGCAGAAGGCGTCGCGCTGATGTGTGAGGGGGCAGCCCAATAGTGGGAGGGATAAGTGGCGCGCTGATGTGCAAATAGCAGGAATGGAGCCATAGCACAATGGTTGAGACACTGACCACTCGTGCAGGCATCATGGGTTCAATTCCCCACAGTGCCCATTGAAGACAGCTGGCTGAGGCATTATTTTAAGGGGCATGCCCATGTTGGGCGGCATAAGGCGGCGCACTGTTAATGTTACGCGGCAGAAGGCGGCGCACTGCTAATTTTGTGCGCCACAAGACGGCGCGCCGATGGCTACAAGGCTGCGCGCTGCTGCTCAAGCACAGGAACAGAGCCACAGCACAATGGTTGTGACACTGACCAATGGTGCAGGGACCAGGGGTTCAATCCCTCACAATGCCCATTGAAAAAGATTAGCAGAGGCAGTATGTTTTATGTTGTGGAGTGCTGTAGGAGGCCCACTAATTTTATTTTGTGATAACAACTAGAAAACGCACGCTCACAGCATGTTAACATAAGGCAGCCCATAAGGCACATGTGACAGTGCACCGTCCACCAAGGCACCCTAGAATGTCCCCTATAGGGCAGCATGTACGTTGCGACACAGGATAATGTATAGTGCACCCTATATGGATGGCAACCATAAAGTGCCGTATACGGCGCCCCATAAAGCGCCCTCAGAGGCACCTTATGGGTACAGTACGCTCAGGGTGTTATTGCTGGCAGCAACATATGTACAGTAAATTAAAAAGATGCTGTGGACACCCCTATCACAGAACCCCCACTGTGAGTTTGAACCCATGACCTCTAGCTGCACAGGGAGTGATGTAACCATTGGGCTACAACTCCATAACTGTAAGCAAGCCCCTGGCTGGCTGCAGATAGCCTGCACGTCACCTCACAGACAGTCTGCCGGTGTAAACAGGATAGGGTTAGGCCACACGTACCCATGATGCACTGCACATGCAAATTAGCTGTCCACAGATGGACACAAGATGGGTAATGCACCCCAACAGCACCTCGGCCCTGTTGGGGGGAGTGACCCGGTGCACCCAAACAGCACCTCGGCCTGGTAGGGGGCACTGACCAGGTGTTTTACTGGCACAGAGTAGCTACACACCGTTACATCGTGCGGGTTCTGTGCTCACCCTGAGTGTGCAATGAGGCACACAGGACCAGGTCCACAACACCTTCCATTGCTGATGGAGGCCAAGCGGGAGTTCCAAAGCAGTGTTAATGTGTAAGATAGATAGTTTCTGCACAAACACCATGGATATCCCAGTCAGGTTCAGCACCCCCCCCCCCCCCAGCAGCAAACATGGTCCCCCATCAAGAGATCCACACTGTACCTCCCTGCAAAGGTGGCAGTAGAGGGCAACATCAACCCCAGCCCTGCTGAGGAATGAACACCACCCCCACCCCACACACAGCCACAACACAATAGCAGACAGACATAGGACCAGGATAAGGTAAGCTGCACCCCACCACCAGATATTCCCCTGCAGCAAGCCAACAGCCACTGCACCTTGCAAGCCATTCCAGCAAGACACATACCAGCTACAAACAGTCTGCTGGTTAGTCCATAGTACATGTTCCCAATGGAGACACATGCACCCAGAACTGGTCTGCCAGCATACACAGCAAGCAGATAAATCAGTGATTGGGCCCCAAATAGAAACCCATATCTATCACATGAGAGAAATACTGTATAGCACTATGGGGGTGCCTAGCCATGCTGTGCTGTGCTCACTGCACAGTCAGGGTGAGCGTGATCTCCCAGAAGGACATGCTTTGGCCACCCTGTCTGTGTAGGTGGTGGCCAGACACTACAATGTCCCTGCCAGTGCCCTATGCCCAGTGCAGATGCATCCTGGCCAGGCTACCCTGTCCTGGCTATACCCATGGTACCTTGCACCTCATTATGCACATTGGCAGGCCAATACTGGCAACAGTGCTGGCAGTGTGGGCTGTGGAAGGGGCTTGCAGCCAACACCCACTGTATAGCCAGACACACACTTCCACACCTATGCCATCATGGTGCTACTATTGAGGATGTAATTAGCCTTGCCCACCAAACCGGTCCTGAGCACGGCAAGGCATGGATATGGTACGCAGTACAGCTGGGGGTCACTCCCCAGGGTGGTAAACACCGTCAGAGGCCAGGCCTGGAGCACGCACCGCAAACACCTAACAGATTGTTCGGATGGGGTCAACTAGCAGTATGTGCGTAACGTATGGATATCTAGCTGCCTGTGCTCCTAGCAAACGTCTCAGAGCTGTGTACCGTATACCTCAGGTGTAGGGTGACATTGGTAAGTTATGCAAGTGCTAGTTTTGGGAGATGCATGCAGGGTCCAATGGTCTGCCTCTCCAGGAGACATTGGCCAATGAGGCCTGTGGGTGTGGGTGTGTCTGCCCTTGATGGCTGCTGCTTTACGGCACAGATTCCCAACTCCAGTCCAGGTTTGCATCACACTGTTCTGGTTTTCCTGCTGTCCCTCATGGATATGCATGAGCTACATCTACATACCATGGGTGTGGTGCATAGATATACAGCACAGGCATTTGTATGAGTGGCATCATGGAACCTGACTGGTGTGTGCCCCACCAGGACTGCATTTGGGTGATTCTGCTCTGGGTACTGGCCCTGTTCATGGTGTCTTTGCTCAGTGGGGTAAAAGATAGACGTATTGCCATTGCATATGTCCTTGCCAGGAAAGGGGTGCCCTTACTATCACTGTTTACTTGGGGGAAAAATATGTGGGCAAGATTGGCAGTTGCCCCAGTTGGGCTTTGAACCTGTGACCTTCTACTCTTGCATGCAGTGTCTGCTTGCACTGCACCACTGTGTAGCCACAGATTGGGTGGATTCCCTGGCATGTCCATGACTGTGGATCCGGCAGGGCCTGTCTGTTGCAGTCTGTTGCAGTGGACGGTGACAGCCTGCACATGGCTAGGCCTCTGTCTTCTGTCGCTAGCAGCCACTGCCCCCTGCACCACATGTACTCGTCCGCCAACATGCTGGCATGAGCTCCTCCCATAAAAAGCAGGTGACCTGATTGGAATGTGGCAGTACGGGACTGCATTTGGGGTACTTGGCTGTGGGTAATGCCCATTGTTGTGGTGTGTGCGTTGTTGGGTAAAATATGGGTGTTTTCCCCATGCTTATGTCCCCTGCAATACAGGGGTGTCTGCGCTATCTGTGTTTAGTGGTGGGTAAAATATAGGGACTGGGCTGGCAAGTGCCCCAGCTGGGCTTTGAACCTCTGGTCCTAGAGGTACTGACTCTGTCCGCTGCACCACACTATGGCCACAGAGACAGTGCAGCCCCTGGAGGTAGTAAGCCTGGCAGGATGGAGTCACAAACCCTGCTCTATGCAATTTTACTGTGGGCATATGCACCCTGTCTGGTGACAAACGTGCACATAAACCATGGAAATGACCACGGGAACTGGGGAAACAATATCACCACGCTGGGCAACAGTGATATTAATGGGCAACCATAGCAAACACTCCCAGGACAGCTCCATAACAGGAAATGTTGTTTGGAAGAGTCTCCGCTCCGTAAACCCTTCCAAAATTCATTTCTTTTTTCTGGAGCTTTGTTGGGTGTGTTTTCTGTATTTGCCCATCACTATAACTGTTCCCCAGCTGAATTACTATTTTTAATAGTTCTGTTGTGGTCATTTCCTATTTTTATGTGCACTTTTGTGCTATGCACATGTATCACACTGCTCACGTTTTGCTGGTTTCCCCGGTTTTCCTGTACATTGCTGACGTAAATGGTTTCTCTTCCCTTTAAATGCTTTCTACCGCGAGTGTTTCACTCGCGGTAGTTTTTACATGCAAATTTGGGCCCGATATTGTGCGGGGACCCTCTCTCCTCCCACTCTCCACCCATTGACCCCGTCCCTCCGCCCCTCCGGAGCCTTCCTCCGCCCTCCTTTAGCCGTTCCACGCCTCTATCGGACATTTGCGGGCCCGCACTTGTACGGGGCTCGTTAGTGTGCCGCGTACCTGTGCGGGGGTGACACGCACGTGTGCGGGGCGTTTAAACGCGTTTATGCGCGTTTCAGTGGTGCGTTGCCGTGCGCTATTTTGCGGCGCGCAAATTTGTGGACTTTAGTAAACATGCCCCATAGAGTTATTAGAAAAGGTTCAGAGAAGAGCCACCAAAATGGTAAAGGGGATGGAAGGATACTCCTATGAAGAAAGGCTAAAAAAGGTTAGGGCTCTTTAACCTGGAAAAGAGACGGCAGAGGGGAGATATGATAGAAGTTTATAAATTAATGAACGGAGTGGAACGGGTAAACGTAGATCGATTGTTTATGTTATCAGAATATAGAAAGACTAGGGGACATGCAATGAAGCTACAGGGTAAACTATTTAAGACTAATAAAAGAAAATATTTTTTCACTCAGTGTGTAATCAAACTCTGGAATTTGTTACCGGAGGATGTAGTAAAGGCTCTTAGTGTAGCTGGGTTTAAAAAAGGTTTGGACAAGTTCCTGGAGGAAAGTCCATAAACCATTATTAAGAAAGGACCCAGGATATCAATGCTTGACCCAGTACAAGCATTGCGGAATCTGTGGGGTATGTTTACTAAACCGCGCAATTGTGCGGGGCGCACTTGAGCGTGCGCTAAGGTACCTTAGCGCACGCTAATAGTGCGTTTTTGTGCCCCGCACATGTGCGCACTGCACTAACGGGCCCACACAAGTGCACGGCGCGCTGATGTGCGATAGAGGCGTGGAAAGGCATTCCGAGGGCGGAGGAAGGCTCCCGAGGGGCGGAGGGACGGGGTCAATGGGTGGAGAGTGGGAGGGGAGAGGCTCCCCGCACAGGAGCGGGGCTGAAATTCAAGCTAAAAACTACTGCGAGTGAAAACCTCGTGTTAGAGCCGATTTAAAGGGAAGAGAAACCATTTCCGTCAGCAATGTACAGCAAAACCGGGGAAACCTCCAAAACATGAGCAGTGTGATACATGTGCACAGTTCAAAAGGGCAAATAAACCTCAAAAATGACCTCGAAAAATTGGGGAAAAACATAACCAAGCTGGCCAATAGTGATATCAATGTGCAACATTAAAAAACACTCCCAGGAAAGCTCCAAAAAAAAGAAATGATTTTTGGAAGGGTCTACACACTCATGTCATTTTTTTTCTGTAGTAGCTACTGGTGCCTTATATTCAAAGTTAGTGGGTGTTTTTCCTGTCCACAGAGTTTGTACTGGAGTAATGAAGAACTAAAGCAATTTGTGCAAGATGAGGGGGGATTCAAACCTGATTTCTATGGTTTTTAGCTTAGTGCCCGAACCATTAAGCTATTCCTCTACTCAGCAGCAGCATTCATAAGAGAACTATCTGATCTAATTACTTGAAGATTAAAGAGAAGCTGTGGATGGATGGATTCCTATTACAGCAAGGTTCCTCCGTGTTTATTATTTTATTTATTTGTTATTTATTTATTTACAGTCTCTTTTATACCGAACTATTCAACATCAGTGTGGTTTACATGACAACAGAAAACGTATACGGTGCAGGAATACGGTGCTTAAACTTGGGTAAAACCGGGATAACTATTTACATATAGGCATCACATCAAGTCGAATCACAGAGTAATCGTGGTGTGTTGGTGTGGTGGTACTAGAAGGGGGGAGTGGTTAATGGTGCGCAATTGTCCGGGTAGTGTTTGAGGAAGAGGTGGTGCTTCAAAGCCTTCCGAAATTGTGTTAGGTCAGGGATTGCCTGGTTGCTAGGTGGTAGGGCGTTCCAGCATCTGGGCGCGCAGAACCTAAATGCCCTGCTTGCTGTTGCCTGGATGCATTGTGTTACTGCCTTCGGGATTACTAGATTACAGAACATTTCCAAATCCCCTACCCCCCCCCCCAAGCCATGTCCCACAACCTCCACAGACACACCAACTCAGAACTCCCAAAACTAAAACTAGATAACCCCTCGCACACACACAAAAAAAAAAATAATGATTAAATGGAAATAAATTCCACCACATACACAAGACACACGAGTATTCTGTAAAACATTATAAAAAACCAACTGTAAATATCTTATGTAAATAGTTTAGACAGTCTTCTACACCTGTCATCATTTGTAAAAAAATTTAGATAGTTTATCTACTCAGTATATTGTATACATTGTTCCATGTAAAAAGTTAGAAAGTTTATCTACCCAATGTATTGTACACATTGTTCCATGTAAAAAGTTAGAAAGTTTTTTCTGTTCAATGTAACGTATACAGAAGTATACATAAGTTGTTAATTCGTTCCGTGTAAACCGCCCCTGATCTCTGGAAGGGGCGGTATAGAAGAAATAAATAAATAAATAAAATAAATAAATAGTGTGTTGATTGCTGCAGATCTTCTGGCTCTGTTGGGGGGAGTAGTGTGGATAAGCTCTGAGAGTGAGGCGGAGGAGAGCCCGTTGATGGCCTTGAAGGTCAGCAGTAGGGTCTTGAAAGAAATTCTGACGTGGATAGGGAGCCAGTGGAGCTGTTTCAGGATGGGTGTCACATGGTCACGCCTGGAGGCACCATATAGAACTCTAGCCGTGGTATTCATTGCGAGCTGGAGCGGACCCAGGGTGGATTGTGGGAGCCCTTGTAGGATTGCATTAGCGTAATCAAAATGTGGCATAATCAGCACTTGAAAGATTGTCCGGAAGTCATCTGGTTCTATCAGGGAGCGTAAGTGTCTGAGTGTCCGGATCTTATGGTAGACTGCTCTTACCGTGTTGCTTATGTGCGCCTTCATGTCCAGGCGTTGGTCTAATGTAACTCCAAGGTATCGGATTGTGGACTTGTTTTGCAGCTCCGCTTCCTTGACCTTTAGGTGGGTTAGAGGGGAGAAGTTCTGGTTCCTCGTGATGAAGAGAACTTCTGTTTTCTTGTGCTATATTCGGAGGTTTTGGGTCTGGAGCCAGTTGGCCACTGCGTCAAAGCAGTCTATCAGTGGAGAGAGGTCAAGCTGGTCGGTTGAGAATGGCATATAGAGTAGCACGTCGTCGGCATATATCAAGCAGTCAACATTGAATGAACGGATGAGCTTACAGATGGGCTGCATGTATATGTTGAACATCAGGGCGGAGAGGGAGGAACCCTGCGGAACGCCCTGCTTCTGGTGGAACAGTTCCGATGTTGTGGTCCCAGATCGTATGTGCTGCCATCGGACAGGTATGATTTGCACCAGTTTAGTGCTGTGTCACAAATACCCTTCTCTTCGAGTCGCCTCAAGAGAAGCTCATGGCTTACTGAGTCAAATGCAGCGGCTATATCCATGAAAACGAGGACAAACCCACGACAGGTGTTATTGATTCCAGCAATTATGCTGCTGAAGAGGGTGGTGAGGAGTGTTTCCACACCATGGGATTCCCTGAATCCATATTGGCAGGGGTCCAGTGGGGCAGTGTCATTGATGTGGTGTTGTATTTGGCATTGGACTTCTTTTTCAATTATCTTGGCTAGTAGAGGTATGCTAGTATAGGTCTGTATGAGTCAACCTTCTGGGGGTCGAGCTTGTTGTTTTTCAGCAGAGGTCTGATGGATGTGTGTTTGAGGCTTTGGGGGAACGAGCCTGTTGTGAAAGACAGGTCTATGAGTCTGGCTATGAATGGACTAAATTCGGTACATAGCTCCTTTATCCAGAAGGCAGGACAAGGGTCGGTTTGTGCCGTGGTGGTGTTAATCATGGCAATGGTGTCTTCAATGTGCTTCTTGGACGGGGTAGAGAAGGTGGTTAGTAGTGCTGGGTAGGTTGGCTCCTGCGCGGTGGTGGGTGCTATGGACTTATTGGTCTAGCATAGTTTTGATTGCAGGAAGTCTGCGAATTCTTGAGGGTGGATCCCATTTGTTTGATCGGGGCCTGGTTCTTTTGTTAGGCTTTTGACAAGATTGAACAAGTCATGTGGTTTGCTTTGTGATCGTTTTAGGGTATCAGTGTGGGATTGCCTCATTTTCTCTGTTATTGCTTCGCAGTGTTTTGCCAGGTGAAGGTTACATGCTCTCTGGTCTTCCGAAGATCGTGATCGCCGCCATCGTCTTTCCAGCTTCCTTAGGAAGAGGAGTGAAGTACGCAGCTCAGTGGAGTACCAGGATGCGGTGGTTCGTTTCCTTGGTGGTTTGTTTGATAGTGGGCGTTGTGCAATGGTACTGAGGCTGTTATTCCAGCTGGAGATCAGCTCGTCGAGGCTGGGTGTTGTCAAGGCGAGGAGCGGTCGGGTTTTCTCAGGATAATTTCCTTGTCGAAAGGTCAGAAACTTCGTGGAGGTGTCCTGGTGGTACTTCTCAAACTTCCAGGGCTCCTCCTGGCATCGATCGGACACGGGAATTTTGAATTTGATTAGTTTGTGGTCGGACCAGGGTACTGCGGTAGTGGACAGCATAGGGACGTAGGCAGCGTCCAATGCTGTTAGTGGGGCGAATACCAGGTCCAATATGTTTCCCTTCACGTGAGTGGGTTCATTGACTAGTTGCTTGTATCCAAGTTCCTTTAGGGCTTTGAGGAAGGCCGAGGCTTGAGTGTCCTGCAAGGCTGGTAGATTGAAGTTACCTAGTAACCAGCTTGGGGTGCCTGGGTTTTGGGCATTGCAGGCAAGGTTGATTATTTTTGATAGGTCCTCAGGGGAGGTTGATGGGGCTCTATACAGTAGGTTGATGGAGCAGTGCTTGTTTGCTATGGTGACTGTATCGAGGTGGGTTGTGCTAGTGGCGCTGATCAGGTGGAATTGGAGATCTGTTTTAGTGAGGATGAGTACTCCGCCACCCCTTTTACTATCTCTATGGCAGGTGTGTATTGAGAAGCCGGTGGGTAAGAGTTGGTTGAGGAGGATAGAGTTGTCACTGGATAGCCATGTCTCTGTGATCAACAGTATGTCGAGGTCGTGGAGGGATATCATGTCTGAGATAACCGGCCATTTCTTGCGGATTGAGCGCACAGTTTAGATTTTGGAGACGTGGTCTTTCCTCCTGTTTGGCTTTCTTGGTGTGTTGAAGTGTGATGTGTAGTAAGTGGGGGTGGGGTGTATGAGTATCTTCCAGTGATGGGGGGCACTTGACCATCTCCTCCCGTGTCTTTGTAGGATTGGTATGTGGTTGTGGGTAGGAGCAAAGGCAATCGTGTTATTGAGCCATCCCGAGAGGAGATAACAGCCAACTATGGCAATGAGAGTGGGAGCCATTCTCGGTATCTACCCTGCGGTATGTGGACAAGGGATTCTTATGGGTTGGCAGGTGAGTAGGCAGTTAGTGTTGCACTATCACAGGCTGTTATACAGGTATGCAGCTACAGAAGGCAAAGCCCTTTGTATCACGGCAGGTGACACCGGTACGCAGCTACTAAGGCACAGTATCACAGGCAGATACAGTATTACAGGCAGGCACAGTATCCTTGGAGGCAGGTATGTGGCTACTAAAGCACAGTATCACAGGCGGCACAAAATCACAGCAGGCACAGTATTCTTAGAGGCAGGTATGCAGCTACTAAAGCACAGTATCACAGGCAGGTACAGTATTACAGGCAGGCACAGTATCACAGGCAGGCACAGTATCCTTGGAGGCAGGTATGCAGCTACTAAAAGCACAGTATCACAGGCAGGTACAGTATTACAGGCAGGCACAGTATCCTTGGAGGCAGGTATGCAGCTACTAAAGCACAGTATCACAGGCGGCACAAAATCACAGCAGGCACAGTATCCTTGCAGGCAAGCACAGTAACCTTACAAGCACAGTATCATAGACAGGTAACATAGGCATGCATAGGCACCACTTGTATAATCATATGTAGGTATCATGTATGGTTGAGGCAGTTAAGTTCTGTATTAGTTCTCTTAAGTATGGTCAGTGTCTAGCTTCTTGTGTTTTATATAGTGTTCTAGTGTACCTACTTTGCTGCAGGAGGTTGTGCTCTGTTGAGGCTTGGCTGTGTCTGGAAGTGGTGGCAACGCCTTGGGCTACTCGTGTCTCTGTGGCTCCTTCTGATCACAGGCCTGATTTCCGGCGGTTCTTAGTGGGAGTCCTTCTTGGAGGTCCCCGCCTAAGGGCCACACCAAAGGGCCCTCTGGTGAGGCCCTCAGGCACGGGCCTGCCAGCTGTGGGTGCTTCCGATGGCGCTCCTCTTAAAGATGGTGCGGGCTGCCCCAATTGGGCAGAGCAGGAGTGGGAGAGGCCGGATCGCGCTGGTTCAGCAGGCTTGGGGTGGCTCAATCCCCACTGGGAGAGCTGCTGCTGGGACGGCGTCGGTTGCACGATTCTGTGGCTGCACCCGATGGTGCTCCTCTTAAAGATG
Source organism: Ichthyophis bannanicus (assembly GCA_033557465.1). Taxonomy (NCBI): domain Eukaryota; kingdom Metazoa; phylum Chordata; class Amphibia; order Gymnophiona; family Ichthyophiidae; genus Ichthyophis; species Ichthyophis bannanicus. The sequence goes on from CM066033.1 coordinate 1,302,130,557, forward strand.
GTGTGGGCTGCCCCGATTGGGCAGAGCAGGAGTGGGAGAGGCCGGATCGCGCTGGTTCAGCAGGCTTGGGGTGGCTCAATCCCCGCCGGGAGAGCTGCTGCTGGGACGGCATCAGTTGCACGCTTCTGTGGCTGCGCCCAATGGCGCTCCTCTTAAAGATGGTGCGGGCTGCCCCGATTGGGCAGAGCAGGAGTGGGAGAGGCCGGATCGTGCTGGTTCAGCAGGCTTGGGGTGGCTCAATCCCCGCCGGGAGAGCTGCTGCTGGGACGGCGTCAGTTGCACGCTTCTGTGGCTGCGCCCGATGGCGCTCCTCTTAAAGATGGTGCAGGCTGCCCCAATTGGGCAGAGCAGGAGCGGGAGAGGCCGGATCGCGCTGGTTCAGCAGGCTTGGGGTGGCTCAATCCCCGCCGGGAGAGCTGCTGCTGGGACGGCGTCGGCTGCACACTTCTGTGGCTGTACCCGATGGCATGTAGAGCATACTCTCAGGGATCCTCAGCAAGTTATGTTTACAGGATATCCACAGTGAATATGCATGAAAGAAATCTGTACGCTGCTTCCATTGTATGCAGAGAGGTCTCCTGCGTATTCTTTTTGGATATCCTTATCATTAGCATTCCTAAAAGCTATGACTTCATGAAAATATTGCCAGATAATTACATCTCCTACACATCAACATGGTTTTATTCCGGATTTGGTCTTCATTCCAAAGCAACTAGTGAAACAGGATAAGACCACAATAACAGCAATTAGTCCGGTCCCTTGGTCAGATCATCATTTAATTGAATTTGCCCTGACATTAAATAATTCCATTCAACAATTGGGCAATGAGAGCACAAGCAGACGCTTCAAAGCCTTTGATAGAGACACTTTTATGAACGAAGTCACTTCACAACTAGAGCAGGACCATGATACCCTTGACTCAAGTATAGACAACTGGAATTACACTTTATCTAATGCAGCATCAGCTCTCACTAGATCTCAACCAAAAGTGCATAGGAGATCTAATGCTCCATGGTACTCAAATGATATCAGGATTGCAAAACGCACACTCCGAAGGTTAGAAAGAAAATGGAGGGAAGTCAAATCTCATGATTTACTGGCCCAATACAGAGTTAAACAGCTTGAATATAACAATCTTATAAATGAATGTAAATAGCAGTACCACACCAATCTAATCATGAAATCTGTTTATAGACCAAGGGAGCTCTTTAGCATTGTACTGAAGCTCACAAAAGATTCTATGCAGCATCGTGCCCATCACATAGACCCACAGGTTTTTGCAGATTACTTAAAATCAAAGAATATCATCACTCATACATGCTCCCCCCTAACACTGACAGATGATTATAAAATCAATGATTCTCAACAAATTTGGGAAAACGTCAGTATTCCATCATCCCAGCAAATAGAGGACATAATATATGGACTTAATACAACAACATCACCATCAGACCCATGTCCAGTGTCTTGGCTCAAAGCAACAAAACATCAGCTCTCAACTTACATTCATAAAATTGTTAAGGACTCCCTTCAACAAGGATATCTTCTCCAATCCTTGAAGCAAGCTATGATTTGACCAGTGCTTAAGAGTAACACACTAAGTCCATCCGAACCAAAATCTTACCGTCCAATTTCCAGTTTACCATTTCTTACCAAAGTCATTGAAAAGTCAGTACAAAATCGACTTCAAGATCACATAGACTTGAATGCACCACTGGACATTCACCAGCATGGTTTTAAACCACAACACAATGTCGAAACCTTACTCCTCTCTTTGATAATCTTTTGAGAGGTATAGATGACATTAAAAAGGGATTCCTTCTAGTATTCATGGATGTCTCTGCTGCTTTTGACACAATATCCCATTCTAAGCTATTGCACCGTTTACATCATATAGGTTTACGAAAGAATACTCTAAATTGGTTCAACTCCTACTTGGAAGGCCGTATGCAGCAAGTCAAATGTGACCAAAAAAAATCCTTGCAATTCCCTATTATTCAAGGAGTACAACAGGGTTCAGCTTTCTCTTCAATACTATTCAATATTTACATCCAACCTTTGTCTAACATCATTAAACTTCACAAATTCCATTATCACCTCTATGCTGATGACATCATGGTATATGCTCCAATAGTCTTACAATTCTACAATACTTTCTGTGGTCTTATCAGAGCAAATATATGATATACCACGTAATGCTAATTGCTCTATAGTAACATTCATTCAACGCGGTGAACATGGTGATTGTATTTCATGTGGAAAAATTTTTCATATTCACAATGTCAGAACGTCTCAGACTGAATGGCGCTGAATCAAACGATATCATAGATACCAAAAGTGGCACCTGAAAGCATGTATATTAGTATGGGGTGCCATACACTATTAGACTAACTAAAACTGAGAAAGAGTTAATTCTGTTCAGAACCTTGCTTAGAAATAAAACTTCATATATTAGCTTACTAGGTGAAGGTTTACATGTCCTGAAATAAAGAAAGGGCACGTTGTACCCCAGCCTCTCTGTCTCAGGGATACCAGATAGCAGTCTCAGGGTTATTAGCTAAAATACTTTCAGGGTTAGTAATTAGTAATTAGTAGATATCGAGAAGCGCTCAAGGTTAGAAGATATCAAGTTATCAGCAGTAAATAATTATGTCAATTAGGTCATTCTATATCTTGGAATCCTGTATGTCTCTTCATAATGGCCTATGTAACAGTAAACAATTATGTCTTGGACTTCATTTATGGCTCCACATTGACCCACACTGAATAAGTTGACCTACAATATGATAAACATACATGACGTATAATGATAAAGTGAAATTATGCTGTATCATCTAAAAAGCCTTATAAATAAAGTGAACCATGGCTAGTAGTTAGAGTAAACAGGGAGAACGTGCTTCTCTCAGTTTCTCTCCACAAAGCTTTGGTGTATTTTTCTATAGAACTGTGTTGTATTTATTGCTGTATTTGATAACCTTCCCATTGTTTGTGAATGTAGTTATTTGTAGCTTCAAGAGCCCAGTGAGGTTACTGGTGAGGAGAGAGTTAAGTAAGCTCTTCAGCACCTAATAGCATCAATGAACTTTCTGCATGTAACTTTCTTCTGTTTGTATCAAATGTTCCCACAAATGAAATCTTCAAAACACTGTTTAATAAAGAGATGCTTATCTTTAAGTGCTCCCCAACACCAGCTGTAGGTGCCAATCCATGTGTTTCATTCAAAAAACAGTTTCTTCAGGGGGGTCTATGAGTAAAATGAAATAAAATTTAACAATAATTTCCCACATTTCCTATCACTAAAACCTCTAAAAAATAACATATAATTTCACATACCAGTTCAAACTTCTGTAAAGATGCTGCCAACGTTGCCTTCTAAAAAGGTTTCCAAAGCAGTAAATGTTCCAAAAAACGCCGCGCATGCGGAGTGATCTACCTGGTTCTCTATTGTATTCTCCTTCAGTGACGTCACTATCCAATGAGATGCATTCAATATTCATCAGGGAACTCCTCCACCTGTATTTTCATAGACATCCCCCCCCCCCCCCAATCTATGCTGGAATTTAAACCCTCAGGTATCAAAGTTCCTAAGTTAAATATCCAGCGTTGTTCTCGTAATAACAATATCTGTTCCTGTGACCTCCCATATTTTGCCGATGATACCCACACAATGCAAAAACAATGCAGATCTACAAACTCATGCGAGAGTTCCAAACAATGTTGAACTAAAGGTGCCGTTAGTATCTTGCATTTGAGTCGGCTTCTATGCTCTGCTATACGTGTTCTGAAAGAACGTATAGTTTTTCCTATGTATATTAAATTACAGGGACATCTAATTACGTACACCACTGATGTTGTGTCACAGGATGCATTGTTTCTCAGGGGGTACGTCGTCCCATGATGTGTAAACTCTTTAATTTCCTCAGTTATTGCGCAAATTCCACAATGGCCACATTCCCTGTGACCCCTCATATTAAGATCTTCTATTTCTCCGTCTGGGGATCGTAAAACCGCCGGGCTTAATTGTTCTTTCAGATTTCTATCTCTCTGCCATACACATCGTATATGTTTTCCTTCAAGACCAGAAATGTGGCTCAGGATATTAGTATGTTTTGACATTATTCTTCGGATTTTATAACTCAAAGGTGAAAATTTAGTTATCAAATTGATGTTTTCTGTATCCGACACTTTCTCTTTACTTTGAGAAGTCCCAATTAACCAAGGAATAATGCTCGACGATATGCTCTCCGAATCACTTGAGAAGGATATCCTCTTTCACTGAAATTCTTCGATAGAATCAGTGATTGTTTCTTAAATTCTTGCACATCAGAACAGTTTCTCCGAAACCGTAAAAATTGAGAAAATGGTAGACTGTTCTTTAGTCTCGCGGGGTGTGCACTATTGTAGTGTAAAAAAGTATTATGATCTATAGGCTTTCTGTATACAGATGTAATCCAGCCTTGCTGTCCTTTCTCTACAAGCACGTCCAAAAAGGTTATATCTTTAAGGTTTACAGTGTAGGTAAACTGTATAGCAGTATCCAGTCCATTTAACCATTGCACAAATGAAACCACTGATTCTATTGAACCTTTCCACAATAAGAAAATGTCGTCAATAAAGCGACACCACATCTTGATCTGAGCCATGTGTATTGATGGAAAGACCCATTTATGTCCATAATATCCCATAAAAAAATTTGCGATCGACGGGGCACAAGTAGCCCCCATCGCAACGCCCGAAATTTGATGATAAATTACTTTTTCGAAAAGAAAGTAATTGTGAAAAACAGTAAGACATGTCAATTTTAACAGGAAAAGAATCAGATCTTCTGATAGATCTCCCCGGCGTCTTAACTCAGACTCTACCGTTCTATAAGCCTCTTCCTGAGGTATACTTGTGTACAAAGCTGTTATATCTAATGTTACTAGAACTATGTCTGAGTCCACAGCCCAACACGAGTGTTGGTCCAATCTTTCCAAAAAGTGAGCGGTATCACGTATATAAGATGGCATATCAGTAAGTAGTGGACGAAGATATGAATCGAGAAAAATCGACAATGCTTCCAACAAAGTACCCTTTGTGGAAACTATAGGTCTTCTAGGAGGTTTATCAAGATTTCTGTGAATTTTGGGGACTAAATAAAACCGTGCTAATGAAGGGATTTTAACATTCAAAAATTTCCAGTCTTTCTTTAGAATGAGTTTATCCTGCAGGGCCTGCAGCGTTAATTCGTGAATTTGAGCTTGAAGATCCAATGTGGGGTCCCCCTGCAAAACACAGTAAGTCTTCTGATCTGATAATTGCCTTCGTGCCTCTTCAAGATAATAATCTCGGCTCAAAACAACCACTGCACCCCCTTTGTCTGCTCTCTGAATGACTATATCGGCGCGAGCCCGTAATTCTCTTAGCGCAGACCACTCTTTTACAGACAAAACACTCTTGGAATGGAAACATTGTTGCTCCAAAGCCTCAACATCTTTGAGCACTAATTCCTTAAAAATAGTAAGAGCCAGATGTATTTGGCCAGGTGGAGACCATGTTGATTTAAAAGGTAACGGTATCCTGCGGTGATTTTGTTGAATGGTAATTTCGTCTATTGAGTGAGGTACAGAAGCGAAATATGATTTTAAATTTAACTTCCGTATAAGTCTTTCAAAATCCACCCGGAATTGAAAGGGGTCATAAGTAATGGTGGGTACATAAGATAAACCTTTGTTCAGTATTCTATATTGATCAGCCGTTAAAACTTTACCAGACACATTCACCACCAAACTATCATCTTGTTTTTTAGAATCCACAGCCTTCAATTCCGTTATTAATTGGTACGCTCGTGATATTTCCCTCTCACTCTTTCTCTTTTCTTTTTCTTTTCTTCGTCGTTCTCCAAAAAATCCTCTCGAGAGGATTTACTTGAATCAGTGTCGCTAGAATCTTCAGATGTTAAATCAAAATTTACATGCTTGCGAAGTTTTTTGTTTTTTCGATTATGGTCCATCCAGGGATAAACATATCCTGTCGTGTAATCATCATAGTCCCTTTTAAGCTTCTTGGTTTTAATAAGTTTAACCTCTTGCCGAAGTGCTTCAAGCTGTTTTTGAATGTCATCATATTTGGATTTATAACACTCCTCAGTTTCTCCTTCTTTTAATATCGCAATCATCTGCTCCACATCTGTGCGATACCCATCAATAACACTCTTTGTGGTCTCCGCAATTAGGACCATAAGATCCAGTGAGCATTTGTTTAAAATTCGATTCCATTTGCCTATGAAGTCCGGATCTGTAATGAACATGCGTGGTTCCTTGTATATTCTTAAACCCCTTGGGATATGCTGTCGACTGACATATTCTATCATGGATAGTCTATGCAGTTCAGATCTAACAATCTGCTTCTGTTTTTTCAATAATGCTTCCCAAGTGGTCACATCACTAACAACCTCTGCTGATCCTCCTATGGTAAAAGGCTATTAACAAATTGTCCGCTACCTCCCTAACGGATCTCCTCTACCCCACTCCTGCAAACAGAGCAAGGAGGTCATTTGCCACCAATACCTTACAGACCCCTAATGAAATAACAAAATGCACCCAGGCAACAAGGAAAAGAGCCTTTAAGTTCTATGCTCCCAGCTGCTGGAATGCACTCCCAACCGCCATCTGGGCGATCACAGATCTCACCCAATTCAGAAAAGCACTAAAACACCACCTCTTTCTCCTACACTACTCACAACCCAGTAACTCAACTCCTCCCACCATACACCCTGCCAGGCAACAGCAAGTTACAGACAACTTACGTTATATTGGAGATAATTGTAGATAGCTGTAGATAGTTATCCCCAGTTTGAAATCCAAGTTGTATCACCCGTTCAATGTAAGTGCTTAACAGATCTCCTTAACTGTTATTTGTAAATCGCACTGATTTCAAAGAGTGCAGTATATAAAAGCATTAAAATAAATATAAATAAATAAATAAATAGTCAATCAGGTTTTCAGGATAGCCACAATGAATATGCAGGTGAGAGATTTGCATACAACTCTTGTCTCATGCATATTCATTGAGGTTATCCTGAAAACCTGACTGGCTGGGTGTATTCTGAGGAATTGGTTGAGAACTACTGATCTAGTAGCGTTTTTATGATGTCTCAATCAAGCTTATTAGTGTTAAAAATACTGGGTCCAATGTTCAGAACTCATGCAGGATAAGAATGCCGGCCTTTTTTGAAACTGTTGGCACTAGCAGTTATACATGTAACCCCCATGATCTGTGCTCCCTCCCCTGGCATGGATTCTCTGAGAGGCGACCCGAGGCACAAATTTCATGTCCTGTTTCCGTCTACCCTCTGTGGATTACAGGGATCTGGGATGGGACCAGCTAGAACAAAAGAGTCCGCTGACTACAGGGATCACTCTTTCCACTTGCTTCCATTTTCAAAAATGCACTCCAGCCTAGGTTTTGTTCTGAACCAATCAAAGTCTTTGCATAGGGAAGACAACTAGGAATCATAAGGAAAGGACTGGAGAATATAACCAAGGCTATCATAATCCCTCTGTATAGTTCCACGCTGTGATCACACCTACAATGTTGTGTGCAATTCTGGTTGCCATATCTTAAAAAGGATTTAGAGGAATTAGAAAAGGTACACTAATTTTTAAAAAGGTTTCCAGGGGTTATCCAGGAAAGTACAGGCTGGTGAGCCTGACATCAGTTCTGGGCAAAATGGTAGAAACTATTATAAAGAACAAAATTACTGAAAATGTAAGATAGTCATAGTTTAATGGGAGGCAGCCAACATGGCTTTGGCCAAGGAAGGTCTTGTCTTACTAATCTGTTATACTTTTTTGAAGGTGTGAATAAACAGGTAGACAAAGGTGAGCCGGTCGATATAGTGTATCTGGATTTTCAGAAAGCTTTCGACAAGGCCCTTTATGAGAGACTCTTGGCCAAATTAAAAAGTCATGGGATAGGAGGCAGTATACTATTGTGAATCAGGAATTGGTTAAAAGATAGAAAACAGAGGGTAGGGCTGAATGTTCAATTTTCCCAGTGGAGAAAGATGGATAGTGAAGTAGCCCAGGGATCTGTGCTGGATCTGCTGCTTTATGCTTTATAACATATTCATAAATGACATGGAAATGGGAATAATGAGTGAGGTGATCAAATTTGCAGAGGACTGTGAAAAATTACAAGAGGACTCTGATAAATCGGAAGACTGGATGTTGAAACGGCAGATGAAATGTAATGTAGACAAGTGCAAAGTTATGCACCTAGGAAAGACCAACCCAAACTCTGGTTACATGATGCAAGGTTCCACATTAGGAACCACCGCCCAGGAAAAAGATTTAGGAGTCATCATAGATAACACATTGAAACCTTCAGCCCAGTGTGCAGCGACGGTCAAGAAGGCAAATAGAATGCTAGGAATCATTACAAAAGGAATGGAGAATACCACAAAGGATATTATAATGCCTCTATATCATTCCAAGGTGCAACCGCACCTTGAATATTGTGTGCAGTTCTGGTCACCGTATCTTAAAAAGGATGTAGCAGAATCAGAAAAGGTTCAGAGAAGAGCCACCAAAATGGTAAAGGGGATGGAAGGATATCCCTATGAAGAGAAGCTAAAAAGGTTAGGGCTCTTCAACCTGGAAAAGAGATGACTGAGGGGAGATATGATAGAGGTCTATAAATTAATGAATGGAGTGGAACGGGTAAACATAGATCGATTGTTTACGTTATCAGAATATAGAAAGACTAGGGGACATGCAATGAAGCCACAGTGTAACCTATTTAAGACTAATAAGAGAAAATATTTTTTTACTCAACATGTAATCAAACTCTGGAATTTGCTAACGGAGGATATAATAAAAGCTGTTAGTGTAGCTGGGTTTAAAAAAGGTTTGGACAAGTTTCTGCAGGAAAGGTCCATAAACCACTATTAAAGAGGACCCAGGAAATCCAATGCTTACCCCAGGAAGAGCATTGTGGAACTGTGTGTCTTTTTGGGAAACTGCCAAGTCACTAGAAAGAAAGTTATTTTTTTCTTCTCAGAGACTATTTATTCTACATGCATGCTAAGCTATACTCTAATTTGATTTAAATGAAAAGCTCTCTGGTGGTACTAAGACCTGACTGACTCAGCTAAAACACTGAATTCAAAAATACACAGATTTATCAGCTTCTCTTAAGTTTTTCCAAATATAGGTGCCTGTCTTCCTCTCTCTGTGATCTCTTGTATTTTATGAAGGCCTCCCTCTTTTTCTTCAACTTTCAGTGACTTCATTTGAAAACCATAGTGGCCTCCTTTTCCTTTTACATTTATTTACCTTTCTAACAAAAAGAATTGTTGCCCTTAAAAAATCCCCTTTCAGTTTTGCCCATTGCTTTTCTGCATCCCCCAGCTATTCCCATCCCGCTAACAACTCCATGGGGTATGTTTACTAAACCGTCTTAGGGGTATGTTTACTAAACGGCGCTAACGGCGCAGCAGTGGTATTATCACACGATAATGGCGCTTTATCGCATGGTAACGTCACTTATCGTGCGATAACGCGCCTGCGGCATTAAGGCACCCTAACGCCATGAAATCCGGCCCTAAAGGGCGGACGAAGGCTTCCCAGAGGGCGGAGAGAGGGGGTCAATGGGTGGAGAGTGGGAGGGGAGAGGCTCCATGCACACTAACGCTGTGGAATCCGGGTCTGAAAACTAACACTAGTGAAACCCTCGCATTAAGGCACATTTGCAGGAAAGAGAAACCATTTACGTCAGCAATGTACAGCAAAGACAGGGAAACCTAGAAAAGTGATAGTTGTGATACATGTGCACGGAACAAAAAGGCACAAAAACACAGAAAATGACCTGAACAAAATTTTAAATCCCCATAACCAAGCTGGCCAATAGTGATATTAATGAGAAACATTAAAAAACACTACTGAGAAAGCTAAAAAAACAAGATATCATGTCTGGAAGGGTTTATGCTCTGTCCCCCTACAAGGTGAATGATCCCACATTGAAATAGCGCTGATCAGGGTTTTCCCTTTATATTGGGCAGGTTTCTTATGGCGTTCCCATGTGCCACAACAGCAGGGTGGGCATGTAGGAAAGGGTAACTGTACAGATTCTGGAAATGGGATACAGAGGGCTGCAGGCGGCACATGCTGTGGTGCAGCTTGGGCACAGAGCGGGATAGGGTGATGCCTAGGTGGCACATAGGAATGCTGAAACTGTAGAGCAGCCAGACAGCAACTGATGAGGGTCCAACATGGGCATGAGTGTGTTTCTCATAGTGTCACAGGGGATAGTACCCAGCAGGTACCCCCAAGGGCACAGAACATTGGCAGGCGGTGGTGGGGGGGAAGCACGGACGTCTATGCAGGCACCCCTACTGTAGATCCCACACCATAGGCAGCTGCCTAACGGCACACTGGATGGCCTGAGACTGCGCACCACCAGCATAATAGCATGGCAGCATGGTGGCAGAGGGGTGCTGGTGGCGGAGGGGGCAGTGGCATCTGCCCACAGCAGACCATGGCCTAGCCCCGTTTAGATGGGTGCCGTGCACTGCAACAGACAGGGTCTGTCTGACAAATAAACATGGTATCCCCAGGGAATGAACCATCCCTGTGGCAACAGTGTGGAGCAGTACACACAGCCAGTGTGTTCAGGAGCAAAGGGTCACAAGTTCAAGTCCCAGCTGTGGCTCCTACCAACCCAGTCCTCATATTTTACCTAGTACTAAACCGTAGTAATAACAACGGAACCTTTATTGCAGATAACATCAACATGCCTGAAGCACCTATATTTTACCCTACAGAGCACAGACACCATAAACATGTGCAATACCTAGAGCAGAGTTTCCCAACTCCAGTCCTGGAGGGTCAAACACCATTCAGGTGTCATGCTTTCTCTAATAAATATGCCTGTGCTGCATTTGCATGCGCCGCCCCCATGGTATGCAAATGTATCTCATGCATATTCATTAGGGACAGCATGAAAACCTGAACAGTGTTTGGCCCACTAGGACCGGAGTTGGGAACCCCTGCCCTAGAGCAGAGGCCAACAGGGGTACAAACATTCACACCCATAGGCTCCACTATCCAACGCCTCATAGAGAGGCAGACTGTTGGGCCCTGCGTGCAGCAGCATCTCCCAATACTAGCACTTGCATACCTTAACAATGCTGCCCTAAACCTGGGAATACGTTACACAAATATCAAAAGGTTGCTATGATTAATGGCAGATAGCAATTCCTAAGTTAAACACAATTTGCTGATTGAGCTGCATCATAGCAACCTTTCTGATATCTGTGGAGTGTGTTTCAGTTCTGGTTTCTGACAGTGTTTACCAGCCCGGGGAGTGACCCCAACAGTATTGCATACCATAGCCATGCCTGCACCGTGCTCAGGACTGGTGTGGTGACCAGGGCTGCCAAAAGCCTCTATATTTGCACAATGCTGGCATAGTTGTGGGAGTGTGTGTCTGTCTATCCAGTGTGTGGTGGCTGCCAACACCTTACTCAGCCCACACTGCTTGCACTGTTTCCAGTGTTAGCCTGCCAATGTGCATAATGAGGAGCAAGGTACTGTGGGTATAGCCCGGACAGGGCGGCCTGGGCAGGATGCATCTGCACAGGGCATAGGGCAATGGCGGGGACATTGTAATGCCCGGCCACCACCTGCACGGACAGGGTGGCCACAGCATGTCCTGCTGGGAGGTCACACTCACCTTGACTGAGCAGTGACCACGGCCTGGCTAGGTTCCCCCATAGTGCTATATAGTATTTTTCTTAAGTGATATTTATGGGTTCTCTTTGCTGGGGCCCAATCACTGACTTATCTACTTGGTGAGTGTGCTCACATCTTCTCCAGGAATATGGACTAGCTAGCAGACTGTCTGCAGTTAGAATGTGTATGGCTGGAGCACCTTGCAGGGTGCAGTGGCTGGAGACTCACTGTGCTTGTTCCTGGAGAATGTCAGATAGTGATGGGGGGCAGCTGAGCATTTCCAGGCCTAGGGGTATCTTTACTAAACTGCGCTAATGTGCGCTACTGTGCGCTGCGCACGTTAGCGTGCGCTAAGGTACCTTAGCGCACACTAATGTCGCGTTACGGGGCATTATTGTGCACGCTCAGGTGCGTGGTGCACTATTGTGCACGCTCATGTGTGCGGCGCGCTAATGTGTGATGAAGGTGGGGAAAGGCTCCCGTAGGGCGGAGGAAGGCTCCCCAGAGGCGGAGAGAAGGGGTCAATGGGTGGAGAGTGGGAGGAGAGAGGCTCCCCACACATTAGCGAGGTTGAAATCCGAGGCAAAAAATACCGCGAGTGAAAACCTCGCGTTAGGGCCGATTTAAAGGGAAGAGAAACCATTTATGTCAGCAATGTACTGCAAAACCATGGAAACCAACAAAAAGTGATAAGTGTGATACATGTGCACGGTACAAAAGTACAAATAAGCATTGATAAGGACCCCAACAAAATTTTAAAAAATTATAATCAAGCTGGGCAATAGTGATAGTAATGGGAAATATCAAAAAACACTCCCAAGAAAGCCCCAAAAAATAAATATGAATTTTGGAAGGGTCTACGCTCCGTCCCCATACAAGGTGAATGATCCCACAGTGAAATAGCACTGATCAGGGTTTCCCTCTCCATTGGACAGGTTTCCTATGGCATGCACATGTTCCACAACAGCAGGGCGGGCAGGTCGGAATGGGCAACTGGACAGATGCTGGGAAAGGGGATACAGAGGGGTGCAGGCGGCACATGCTGTGGTGCAGCTGGGGCACAGTGCGGACTAGGCAGATGCCTAGATGGCACTTAGGAATGCTGAAACTGAACAGCAGCCAGACAGCAACTGATGAGGTTCCAACATGGACACAAGAGTGTTTATCACAGTGTCACAGGGGATAGTACCCAGCAGGTACCCCCAAGGGCACAGAACATTGGCAGGCGGTGTTGGGGGGAAGCGTGGATGCCTATGCAGGCACCCCTACCCCAGAACACACACCATAGGCAGCCGCCTACCTGCACACTGGATGGCTTGAGACTGCACACCACCAGCACCACCAGCAGAAGGGCATGTCAGCATGATGGCAGAGGGGTACTGGTGGTGGAGGGGGACAGTGGCAGCTGCCCAGAGCCGACCATGGCCTAGCCCTGTGTAGGTGGGTGCCATGCACTGCAACAGACAGGCTGTGTCTGACAAACAACCATGGTATCTCCAGGGACTGCACAGTCACTGTGAGCACAGTGTGGTGCGGTGAACACAGCCAGTGTGTTCAGGAGCAGAAGGTCACAAGTTCAAGTCCCAGCTGGGGCTACTGCCAATCCAATCCCCATATTTTACCCGCTACTAAACCGTGATAGTAAGGACAAACCTTTATTGCAGAGAACATACGCATGGTTAAAACGCCTATATTTTACCCTACCGAGCACAGACACCAGAAACATGCGCATTACCTGGAGCAGAGTCCCCCAAATTCAGTCCTGGAGGCCCACAAATTAGTCAGGTTTTATGCTGTCTCCACTATAAGGCCATGTCAGCATGGTGGCGGAGGGGTACTGTTTGAGGGGGCAGTGGCAGCTGCCCAGAGCAGACCATGGCCTAGCCCTGTGTAGGTGGGTGCCATGCACTGCAACAGACAGGCCCTGCCGGACAAACAGTCATTGTATCACCAGGGAATGCATTGTCTCTGTGGCAACACGGTGGTGCAGTGCACACAACCAGTGTGTATGGAGGTAGAAGGTCACAGGTTCAAGTCCCAGCTATGTTGCCTGCCAACTCAGTTCCCATATTTTACCCACTACTACAACGTGCTAATACAGACAGAATCTTTATTGCAGATGACGGAAACATGCTCAAAACACCCTACAGAGCAAAGACACCATAAACAGGCGCATTACCTAGAGCAGAGTCTCGCAAATGCAGTCCTGGAGGGCCAAACACCATTCAGGTTCCATGCTGCCTCTAATAAAGATGCCTGTGCTGCATATCTATGCACCTCCCCCATGGTATGCAGATGTATCTCATGCATATTCATGAGGGACAGCATGAAAATCCGAACAGTGTTTGGCACACCAGGACTGGAGTTGGGAACCTCTAGCCGTAAAGCAGCAGCCAACAGGGGCAGACACACCCAAACCCACACCCACAGGCTCCATTAGCCAATGCCTCCTGGAGAGGCAGGACATTGGGCCCTGCGTGCTTCTCCCAATACTAGCCCTTGCATACCTTAGCAATGCCAACCTACACCTGGGAATATGGTACACAGCTATCAAACATTTGCTATGATTACTGGCAGATATCAATTCCTACGTTAAGCACAGTTTGCTGATTGAGCTCCATCATAGCAACCTTTCTGCTGTCTGTGGAGTGTGCTTCGGGTCTGGTCTCTGACAGTGTTTACCACCCTGGGGAGTGACCCACAACAGTATTGCGTACCATATCCATGCCTGCACTGTGCCCAGGACTGGTGTGGTGGCCAGGGCTGCTAAACTCCTCTAGAGTGGCACAATGCTGGCATAGATGTGGGAGTGTGTGTCTGTCTATCCAGTGTGTGGTGGCTGCAAACACCCTCCACAGCCCACACTGCCAGCACTGTTGCCAGTATTGGCCTGCCAATGTGCATATTGAGGAGCAAGGTACCATGGGTATAGCCCGGACAGGGTGGCCTGGCCAGGATGCATCTGCACAGGGCATAGGGCACTGGCTGGGACATTGTAGTGCCCGGCCACCACCTGCACAGACAGGTTGGCCATAGCATGTCCTGCTGGGAGATCACTCTCACCCTGACTGTGCAGTGACCACAGCATGGCTAGGCACCCCCATAGTACTATACAGTATTTCTCTCATGTGATATTTATGGGTTTCCTTTTGGGGCCCAGTCACTGATTTATCTGCTTGGTGTGTCTGCTGACTTCCCAGTTCGGGGTGCACGCATTTCCACCAGGAACATGCACTATGGACTAGCTAGCAGACTGTCTGCAGCTGGTATGTGTCCTGATGGAGCGCTTTGCAGGGTGCAGCGGCTGAAGACTTGCTGCAGGAGAATATCAGATAGTGGTGGGGTGCAGTTTAGCATATCCAGGCCTAATGTCTGTCTGCTATTGCGTTTTGGATGTGTACAGAGCTGCATTGACTGTCCTGTTGGGTGTCTGTTCCCCAGCAGGACTGGGGTTGATGGTCCCCTCTACTGCCACCATTGCAGGGAGGTAGAACGTGGATCTGTTGGTGGGAGACCATGTTTACCACCCTTAGCCCTGGAGGAGGAGGAGGGTGGTGGTACTACACAATCCTCCTAAGAGTCCATAGGGGCTACACCTGACTGAGACATACAGATATATCCAAAGTGTTTCTGCAGAAACTAACTATCTCACACATTAGCACTGCTGGGGACCTGCAGCATGGCCTATCTCTGCTGTGGACCTGGTGCTGGGCACCCACCTCACCCTCAGGGTGAATGCCGTACCTGCACAATGTGACGGTGTGTAGCTACTCTGTGCCAGTACCACACACGGTCAGTTCCCCCTACCAGGCCGAGGTGTTGTGGGGTGCATACCCCATCTTGTGATCATCTGTAGACTGCTGATTTGCATGTGCAGTGCATCATGGGTATGGGTGGGTTAACCCTATCCTGGTGACCACAGCAGACTGTTTGTGTGGTGATTTGCAGTCCTTCTGCAGACAGCCAGGGGCTTGCTAGCACCTATAGAGCTGTAGCCCACTGGTTACTTCACTACCAGTGGAGTCAGAGGTCATGGGTTCAAACCCACAGTGGGGTTATTTGATAGGGCTGTCCAAAGCATTATCTATTTTTAAAGTACATTAGTGCTGCCAGCAATAACACCCTCAGTGTACTGTAACCATAAGGTGCCTCAGAGGGCGCCCTATAGGGCACCTTATGGTTACCGTCCATATAAGGTGCACTATACAGTATGCTATGGAGCGACTGATAGGGTGCCAGTCCGTATAAGGTGCCTTATAAGGTGTCCTATGGAGCGCCTTATAGGGTGCCCTATAGGGGACATTATAGGGTGCCGTGGCGGACAGTGCACTTTATAATGTGCCCTATGGAGTTCCTTATAGGGTGCCTTATGCGGCACCTTAGGTTACGGCACGTGAGGGTGTGTTTGCTGGCAGCAATAATTAAAATACAAATAAAATGCCTCAGGAAACAATACTTACATGTCAAAGCTGATGCCTCAGCCAGCCTTACGTATTGGGCACAATGGGGATGGAACTCATGACCCCTGTATCATCAGTCAGTGCCTTAACCATTGTGCTACACTGCTGTTTCTCCTTGCATTTCAGCGCACCTACTTATGCTTTTCATGCGTTTAAATGCACAGTGCTGCCATCAAAAACAGTGCTATGACCTTGCTGTGCCTCATAGGGCACCCTATATGGCGCCCTATATGCCACCCTTTATGCAACATTGTAGGGTGCCGTGGCGGACAGTGCACTTTAAAATGTGCCCTCTGGGGTACCTTATGGGGCGCCTTATGTTACAGTGTTTTCAGAGTGCGTTTGCTAGTAGCAGTAATTAAAATAAAATTATGCCTCAGACTGCAATATTACACATAACAGGTAGTGCCTCAGCCAGCCTTATTCATTGGGCACAGTGGGGGATTGAACCCATGATCCCTGTACCATCGGTCAGTGTCTTAACCATTCCACTGTGGCTCTGTTCCTGTGCTTGCACATCAGCGCGCCACTTATGCTTCCCGTGCGTGTTTCTCATGCGCTAATGTGCACGGCGCACATTAGTGCATGAATAATCCCGGTTTGCTTTTTTCAAACTGACACGCCCACTCCTTTTATGGCATCCCGCACAATAGCACGGCGCGCACCTAACGGGGTTTTAGTAAACATACCGCCTAGTGTCTGTCTGCCATTGCCTTATGGATGTGTACAGATCTGCATGGACTGTACTGTAGGGTGTCTGTTCCCCAGCAGGACTGGGGTTGATAGCCCCCACTATTGCCATCATTGCAAGGATGTAGAATGTGGATCTGCTGCTGGGAGATCCGGTTCTCCCACCCTGAGCCCCGCAGGGTGGGTGGTACTACATAATTTGCCTATGGGTCCAAACACCCCCACCCTTTACTTACATCATGTGACCATGTCACCAACACAGAATATGCATTATTCTGGGTGTATCACAGTCCATAAGGGCTAAATGTGACTGAGAAATACAGATGGACACAGGTGTATCCTAGGTGTGTCTTCAGGAACTACCTATCGCACTGGCGGGGACCTGCAGCATGTCCTATCTCAGCGATGCCAGGTGCTGGGTGCCCTACCTCACCCTCAGGGTGAGCACAGAACCCCTACAATGTGACTGTCTTTAGCTATACTGTGCCAGTGACACACACGGTCAGTTCCCCCTACCAGGCCTAGGTGCTGTGAGGGTGCATACCCCATCATGTGATCATCTGTAGACTGCTGATTTGCATGTGCAGTGCATCATGGGTACGGGTGGGTTAACCCTATCCTGGTAACCACAGCAGACAGTTTGTGTGGTAACCTGCAGTCTTTCTGTAACCAGCCAGGGGCTTGCTAGCAGCTACGGAAATGTAGCCCACTGGTTACTTCACTTCCTGTGGAGCCAGAGGTCATGGGTTTGATCCTACAGAGGTGTTACTTGATAGGGCTATCTGAGGCATTTTTTTTTTAATTTAAATTAGTGCTGCCATCAAAAACACACTCACAGTGCTGTAACCGTAAGGTGCCTCATAAAGCGCCCTATAAAGCGCCTTATAAGGTGCCCTATAAGCAACATTATAGGGTGCCTTGGCGGACAGTGCACTTTATAATGTGCCCTCTGGAGTGCCTTATAGGGCACCTTATGCTGCACCTTAGGTTACGGCACTGTGAGGGTGTGTTTGCTGGCAGCACTAATTTAAAGTAAAAAAGAAAATGCCTCAGACAGCACTGATTTAAAGTAAAGGGTAATGCCTTAGATAGCCTTATTCATTAAGCCCACAGGGGGATCAAACTCATGACCCCGTATCATCAGTCAGTGTATTAACCATTGTGCTACTTCTCTGTTGCTGCATTTGCAGGTCAGTGCGCCTACTTAAGGTTACTGCATGGTAACGTGCACGGCTCCCTCTATTGTGCGGTAATGTACGCAGCGCACTTTATTGCACGATAATCCAGGATTGCTATGTTTAGACTGGAACGCCCACTCCTTTTATGACATCCTGCACATTATCGCTGGGCGCACGTTAAGATGCTTTAGTAAATATACCCCTTAATGTTACCGGCGTTAGTTGCAGTCTTACTGTGACGAATGCCATATAAGGTAGTGGGCGTTCCAGTCTTAAGCTAGCATTTTGGGTTATCGCACGATAAAGTCCATTATCGTGCGATAGAGGGAGTCGGGCACATTAATGCGTGTTAGCCTTAATTAGGCGCACTGACTTGCAAGCCCAGCAACCAAGGTGTTGCAGAATGGTTAATACATTGACTGCTGATACAGTGGTCATGAGTTTGATCCTTCAGTGGGCTCAGTTAAAAGACTGTCCTAGGCAATCCCTTTTCCTGTTTGTAACAGTCAGAGACATCCCAGCAATTTTCACTCCCAGCCAAAAAAGCCTCACCCCAGTGCCGCAACCTAATGCACCTTTTAGGGTGCACCATAAGGCACATCATAAAGCACCACATCATCCAAGGCAGTTCATAATGTGCCCCAGAGGGCGGCAGGAAAGGTTGGCACCCTCCAAGGCAGCATATAAGGTGCCCCATAAGCTGGCCAAACCTAAGGTGCCACAAAATATGCCCCAGGGATGCCAAGGTGACACAGGAGATGGTGCCCAGGGGCACAAAGGTGCCCCAAAGTCACAAGCATGAAATGTATGGCTCAAACACAGATGTAACCATAACACTGCACAGAGCACCAAGGAAAGGCAATGAACAAGTGATGGAAGGAAGTAGATGACGGAGCTCATGGACCAGCCAAATCTGTGTGCAGCCCATGTGGAAGCAGGTAAAGTGGACAAAAATATCGGGGGCAGCTGTACCGATGTACAGGGTGATGGTAATGTACAGTGCAACAATGACAGTGTGTGGCAGAGGATGGGGATACGTGTCCACCAGAGGAGGTAGAGGTAGCAGGATAAGTACAATGACAGGAGGACAGAGGAGAGCAGTGCCATGCAGAGCAGACACAGGAGAGGCAAGCATGAAGAGCTGCAATGCAGAAAAGTGTGCCAGTGCAGGACATGGGGTAGCAGCCTGCACAGTAGGACAGGACGCCACACAGCTGGCACACACACATAGACAGACAGAAGGATGGATGGCAACTGTGATGAGGGTATAATGTGACGGCAGCACAGATCTGCACAGATAAGACTGTTACACAAATGAAACGTAGTTGTGTAGGTAAGCCATATAAAAAGAGAGGAATTGAACCTATGACATCTACTACTGAAGTCATTGCATTAACCATTGTGCTATATCACTATGGAAGTTAGCACACCAATGGCTGGCTACAGAAAGAGTGCATGTCACCATAAAACTGTCTGCTGTGGCTACCAGGATAGGATAGTACCAACAGTACCCATAATGCAATTCACAAGCAGAACAGCAGTCTACATCTGCTCACCAGATGGGGTATTCACCTCTACAGCATGTCAGCTTGGTAGGGGGGGAATGACCGTGCGTGTTACTGGCACAGAGTACCCACAGGCCATGCCAATGTGCATGCTCTGTGCTCACCCTGACGGTGAGGTGGAGTGGCCAGCACCAGGTCCGCAGTACCTGGGTTGGTTGAGGTAGGCTGTGCCATAAATCTTTATCACGGCCACTGTGTGATAGGTATTTGTTGCAGACATCTTTAGGCATTCTCTGTGACCATTTGTAGTTGCTAGTCATGTCTGACTCTTTTGGACCATGATGCACACAACATAGTGCAGTGGTTCTTAACCAGTCCTTCTTGAACCCCTAGGCCAGTCTGGTGTTCAGGATAGCCCTAATGAATATGCATGAGATATATATGCATTAGAGATATCCTGCCAATCTGACTGGTTTGTGGCCCTCTAGGGCTGTATTTGGAGACCCCTGCCTTACACCTCTGTCATTTAAGATTGTGAGTGGGCAAGGTGCAGATGTCCTAGACATCAAAAGGGTAGACAGAATGTGTCACATGCCTCCTCAATTCTCACCACCACCAAAAAGTTGTCTAATAGACAATATTTTGGTGGTGGTGAGAAGCAAAGAGGCATGTGACAAATTCTATCTAACCTTTTTGATGTCTTGGAGATCTGCACCTTGCCCACTCACATTCTTAAATGACAGAGATGTAAGGCAGGGGTCCCCAAATCCAGCCCTAGAGGGCCACAAACCAGTCAGATTGGCAGGATATCTCTAATGCAGGGGTAGGGAACCCTGGTCCTGGAGAGCCGCAGACCAGTCAGGTTTTCGGAATATCCCTAATGAATATGCATGAGATATATATGCATTAGAGATATCCTGCCAACCTGACTGGTTTGTGGCCCTCCAGGGCTGGATTTGGAGACCCCTGCCTTACACCTCTGTCATTTAAGATTGTGAGTGGGTAAGGTGCAGATGTCCAAGACATCAAAAAGGTTAGATAGAATGTGTCACATTCCTCCTCACTTCTCACCACCACCAAAATATTGTCTATTAGACAACTTTTTGGTGGTGGTGAGAATCGAGGAGGAATGTGACACATTCTATATACCCTTTCGATGTCTAGGACATCTGCACCTTGCCCACTCACAATCTTAAATGACAGAGGTGTAAGGCAGGGGTCTCCAAATCCAGCCCTGGAGGGCCACAAACCAGTCAGGTTGGCAGGATATCTCTAATGCATATATATCTCATGCATATTCATTAGGGATATCCCGAAAACCTGACTGGTCTGCGGCTCTCCAGGACCAGGGTTCCCTACCCCTGCTCTAATGCATATATATCTCATGCATATTCATTAGGGCTATCCTGAACACCCGACTGGCCTAGGGGTTCAAGGAGAACTGGTTAAGAACCACTGACATAGTGCATGTCCACTGTGCTTGTTATGGTCACCTCTTTAGGGAGCAGGGGTGTGTCAGGGCTCACATGGCAACAATGTACTTAGCAAACCACCCTCTCTGGGTCATGGTGGGGGATATGATCTGCCCCCAACAGACCCACACTCTCACCCCTTTGCAAGGGGGGGGGCAGTGGAAGTACATGAGGACAAGCTGTGGGACCAGCAACCCCAGTCCTGGTGGCAAATGGACACCTGCTGAGGATCTGCACTTGGACAGGGCCACTGGCAGATAGGTATTGGGCTCAGTCAGCTCAGCTGTCCCCCACTATGATCTGACATTTACCAGCAGAGGGATGTCAGTGTGCACCTACTGCACCCTGCAAGGTGGTGCAACCATACAGATGCTAACTGCAGACAGTCTGCTAGCTAGTACATAGTGCAGGGGTGGGCACCTCCGGTCCTGGAGGGCCGCAGACCAGTCAGGTTTTCGGGATATCCCTAATGAACATGCATGAGATATATATGCATTAGAGATATCCTGCCAACCTGACTGGTTTGTGGCCCTCCAGGGCTGGATCTGGAGACCCCTGCCTTACACCTCTGTCATTTAAGATCGTGAGTGGGCAAGGTACAGATGTCCTAGACATCAAAAGGGTATATAGAATGTGTCGCATTCCTCCTCGATTCTCACCACCACCAAAATGTTGTCTAATAGACAATTTTTTGGTGGTGGTGAGAAGTGAGGAGGACTGTGACAAACTCTATCTAACCTTTTTGATGTCTTCGACATCTGCACCTTGTCCACTCACAATCTTAAATGACAGAGGTGTAAGGCAGGGGTCTCCAGATCCAGCCCTGGAGGGCCACAAACCAGTCAGGTTGGCAGGATATCTCTAATGCATATATATCTCATGCATATTCATTAGAGATATCCCGAAAACCTGACTGGTCTGCGGCCCTCCAGGACCAGGTTTGCCCACCCCTGACATAGTGCATGTTCCTGGAAGAACAATGTGCACCCAAAACTGGGATGTCAGCACACACACCACACAGGTATGTCAGTGATGGGGCCCCCAGAAAGAAGAACCCATAAATATCACTTGAGAGAAACACTGTAAAGCACTAGGGGGGAACTTAGCCATGCCATGGTCACTGCTCAGTCAGGGTGAGGGCGACCTCCCAGCATGACATGCTGTGACCACCCTGTCTGTGCAGGTGGTGGCCAGGCACTACAATGTCCCAGCCATTGCCTTATACCAGGGGTGGGCACCTCCGTTCCTGGAGGGCCGCAGACCAGTCAGGTTTTTGGGATATCCCTAATGAACATGCATGAGATATATATGCATTAGAGATATCCTGCCAACCTGACTGGTTTGTGGCCCTCCAGTGCTGGATTTGGAGACCCCTGCCTTACACCTCTGTCATTTAAGATCGTGAGTGGGCAAGGTACAGATGTCCTAGACATCAAAAGGGTATATAGAATGTGTCACATTCCTCCTCGATTCTCACCACCACCAAAATGTTGTCTAATAGACAATTTTTTGGTGGTGGTGAGAAGTTAGGAGGACTGTGACAAATTCTATCTAACCTTTTTGATGTCTTGGACATCTGCACCTTGTCCACTCACTATCTTAAATGACAGAGGTGTAAGGCAGGGGTCTCCAGATCCAGCTCTGGAGGGCCACAAACCAGTCAGGTTGGCAGGATATCTCTAATGCATATATATCTCATGCATATTCATTAGAGATATCCCGAAAACCTGACTAGTCTGCGGCCCTCCAGGACCAAGTTTGCCCACCCCTGCCTTATACCCTGTGCAAATGCATCCTGCCCATGCCACCCTGTCCGGGCCATACCCACAGTACCTTGCTCCTCATTATGCACATTGGCAGGCTAACACTGGAAACAGTGCAAGCAATGTGGGCTCAGTAAGGTGTAGGCAGCCACAACACACTGGATAGACAGACACACACTCCCACACCTTTGCCAGCATTGTGCAAATATAGAGGTTTGTGGCAGCCCTGGCTGCCACACCAGTCCTGGGCACAGTGCGGGCATTGCTATGGTACTCAATACTGTTAGGGTCACTCCCCGGGGTGGTAAACACTGTCAGAATCAATAACTGAAACACACTCCACAGATATCAGAAAGGTTGCTATGATGAATCTCTATCAACAAATTGTGTTTAACTTAGGATTTGTTAGCTGACATTAATTATAGCAACCTTTTGATATATGAGGAACAGGTTCCCAAGTTTAGGACGGCATTGCTAAGGTATGCAGGTGCCAGTATTGGGAGATGCTGCTCCGCGCAGGGCCCAACAGCCTGACTCTCCATGAGGCTTTGGATAGTGGAGCCTGTGGGTGTGGGTGTGGGTGTTTATGCCCCTGTTGGCTGCTGCTCTAGGGCAGAGGTTCCCAACTCTGGTCCTGGTGGGCCAAACACTGTTCAGGTTTTCATGCTGTCCCTAATGAATATGGATGAGATACATTTGCATACAATGGGGGCGGCGCATACAAATGCAGCACAGGCATATTTATTAGAGACAGCATGAAACCTGAATGGTGTTTGGCCCTCCAGGACTGGAGTTGGGAAACTCTGCTCTAGGGATTGCACATGTTTATGGTATCTGTGCTCTGTAGGGTAAAATATAGGCGTTTCAGGCATGTTTATTTTATCTGCAATAAAGGTTCTGTCTTTATTACCATGGTTTAGTACTGGGTAAAATATGGGGACAGGGTTGGCAGGAGCCACAGCTGGAACTTGAACTTGTGACCTTCTGAACACACTGGCTGTGTGTACTGCACAACACTGTTGCCACAGGGACAGATTGTTCCCTGGGGATACCATGACTGTTCATCAGACAGACCCTGTCTGTTGGAGTGCACGGCACCCACCTAAACGGGGCTTGGCCATGGTCTGTTGTGGGTAGATGCCACTGGCCCCTCCGCCACCAGCACCCCTCCGCCACCATGCTGCCATGCTATTATGCTGGTGGTGCTCAGTCCCAGGCCATCCAGTGTGCCAGTAGGCAGCTGCCTATGGTGTGGGATCTCGGGTAGGGGTGCCTACATGGACATGCGCGCTTTCCCCTGCCACCGCCGGCTAATGTTATGTGCCCTTGGGGGTACCTTCTGGGTAATATCCCCTTTGACACTGTGGGACACACACTCATGCCCATGTTGGACCCTCATCAATTGCTGTCTTGCTTCTTCCTACCCTGTCCTTCCTGAATAATGTATAGCCCAGTATAATTATATCCCATTCATGGTTGTCCATGAACAATGTCTCTGTAACTGCCACTAAATCCAAGTTAGCCTCTTCTATTGAAACCTCTTCAATCCTCCCTGTTGAGGGTAAAGGCCAAGGCAGAGAGGCTCGCATCCTGGAGATGAATGCATGGCTGCGTGGATGGTGTCTTCGAGAGCGTTTTGGTTTCCTAGACCATGGGATGCTGTTCCAAGGGTTGCAGAACAGAGATGGCATCCCTCTGTTCAAGAAAGGTCAACGCATCTTTGGTAGTAGACTGGCTAATCTACTGAAGAGGGCTTTAAAATAGATTCGTTGGGGATGGGTGAAGAAAGCCCCCAGGTAAGTGAAAGCCCCCAGGTAGGTGATACATTAAATACCTTTATGGAAATGGGTAACAGGGGTAACATATGGAAAGCAGTGTGTATTAATGCCCGTAGCATGGGAAATAAGATCCCTGAAGTTGAAGCTTTGGTGGGAGTGGCTGACTTGGATTTAGTGGCAGTTACAGAAACATGGTTCACAGAAAACCATGACTGGGATGTAACTATACCTGGCTATACTTTATTCAGAAAGGACAGGGTAGGAAGAAGGGGAGGAGGAGTGGCACTATATGTAAAAACTACTATTAAAGCTTTGGAATTACAGAGCTTAAAAGGGAGAGAGGAGGCATTGTGGGTTAAACTAGAAAGAGGGAAAGAGAAATCTATTTGCATTGGTGTGATATACAGACCTCCCTCACAAGAGGAAGAGGTGGACAGAGAGTTAATTGAAGACATACGCAGCATTGCTAGGAAAGGAGAAGTGCTACTGCTAGGAGATTTCAATATGCCAGATGTTGATTGGCACATTCCTGCTGCAGTATCATCTAGAAGTAAGGAGATCCTGGATTCTCTACAGGGAGAACTATTCAGGCAATTGGTAACAGACCCCACATGTGAAGGGGCCATACTGGACTTGGTGCTTACCAATGGTGAAAGTGTTTCTGATGTTGTAGTGGGAGATCATTTTGCATCCAGTGATCACCAGATGGTGTGGTTCAGTATTAGGACTAGGGCTGTTAGAATCCATTCCAAGGTGAAGATCTTAGACTTTAGGAAGACTAACTTTGCGAAGATGGGCCAATATCTCAGGGAGTCGTTAGTGGGATGGGAACAGCTGGGGGATGTAGAAAAACAGTGGGCAAAACTGAAAGGGGGTATTTTAAAGGCAACCAACCTTTTTGTTAAAATGGTAAGTAAAGGCAAAAGGAACAGGAGACCGCTATGGTTTTCGAAGGAAGTAGCTGAAAAAGTGAAGAAAAAGAGGGAGGCCTTCATGAAATACAAGAGATCACAGAGAGAGGAAGACAGGCATCTGTATTTGGAAAAACTTAAGAGAAGCTAGCAAAGTAGTCAAGAAGGCAAAGATTCAAAAGGAGGAGGAAATAGACAATGCAATAAAATGGGGGGATAAGACATTTTTCAGATATATTAGTGAGTAGAGGAAGGGCAAAAGTGGTATTGTCAGACTCAAGGGTGCAGGGGGGGAATATGTAGAAGCTGATAAGGATAAAGCGGAATTGCTTAACAAATATTTTTCTTCTGTGTTCACAGATGAAGAACCAGGAGCAGGACCTCAGAAAACACCCACAAATAAGAACAGAAGCGAGGGACATCTTGAACAATTTTCAGAAGACTGTGTTCGTGAGAAACTAGCTCAACTTAAAGTAGACAAAGCGATGGGACCGAATGGGATACACCCTAGAATACTGAGGGAACTTGGGGATGTTCTAGCAACTCCACTGACTGACCTTTTCAATGCCTCGTTGGAGTCGGGAGTGGTGCCAAAGGACTGGAGAGAGGCTCATGTGGTGCCTTTACACAAAAGCGGAAGTAAGGATGTGGTTGAAAAGTACAGGCCGGTTAGTTTAACTTCGGTGGTGAGTAAATTATTGGAAACGCTGCTGAAAAAGAAAATAGTGAGGTTTCTGGAGTCCGGCGGATTACAGGATCCGAGGCAGCATGGATTCACCAGAGGCAGGTCTTGTCAGACAAATCTGATTGATTTCTTTGACTGGGTGACCAGGGAGTTGGACCGAGGGAGAGCTCTAGATGTGGTGTATTTAGATTTCAGTAAAGCCTTTGACACTGTTCCTCACAGGCGACTTATAAACAAACTGAGCACCCTAGGGATGGACACTAAAGTTACTGCTTGGGTTAGAAATTGGTTGGGTGGGAGGCGACAAAGAGTACAAGTAAATGGAGCTCACTCTGAGGAGAAGGATGTTACCAGTGGTGTGCCCCAGGGATCTGTCCTTGGTCCAATTCTTTTTAACATCTTTGTTAGTGATATAGCGGAAGGGCTGTCGGGTAAGGTTTGCCTCTTTGCGGATGATACCAAAATCTGCAATAGAGTAGACACCCAGGAAGGTGTAGATAACATGAGGAGGGATCTAGCTAAGCTTGAAGAATGGTCTAGAATTTGGCAGCTGGGATTTAATGCTAAAAAATGTAAGGTCATGCATTTGGGCTGCAGCAATCCAAGGGAGCAATACAGTATAGGAGGTGAAGTACTTTTGTCCACTAAGAAGAGCGGGACCTAGGCGTGGTTGTGTCTGATGATCTTAAAGTAGCTAAACAGGTAGAAAAGGCGACGGCAAAAGCTAGAAGGATGCTTGGGTGCATACGGAGAGGAATGGCTAGCAGAAAAAAGGAGGTGATAATGCCTCTGTATAAGTCTTTGGTGCGACCTCATTTGGAGTATGGTGTGCAATTCTGGAGACCGCACCTTCAAAAGGATGTGAACAGGATGGAGTCGGTGCAGAGGGTTGCTACTAAAATGATTAATGGGCTTCATTATAAAGCATATGAGGACAGACTTAAGGATCTTAATATGTACACCTTAGAGGAAAGGCGGGATAGAGGTGATATGATTGAGATGTTTAAATACCTCCGTGGCATAAATGTTCAGGGAGAGAGCCTCTTTCAATTGAAAGCAAGTTCTGCTATGAGGGGACATGGGATGAGGGTGAAGGTAGATAGATTCAGGAGTGATATGCGGAAATATTTCTTTACGGAAAGAGTAGTGGATCCGTGGAATAGTCTCCCAGTGGAGGTAGTAGAGATGAGGACAGTAACTGAATTCAAAAAAGCATGGGACCAACACAGAGGATCTCTAAAGGTAAAAAGTGGACTGTTGTAGTTGTTGTTATGGAAGGACAGACTAGATGGGCCTTGTGGTCTTTTTCTGTCATCATGTTTCTATGTTTCTAATATCCGGGATGCTACGGGCATTTATACACACCACTTTCCAAATGTTTCCCCTTTTACCCATTTCTACAGAGGTATTTAATCTTTCATTTACCTGGGGGCTTTCACTTACCTGGGGGCTTTCTTCACCCATCCCCAACAAATCTAGTTTAAAGCCCTCTTCAGTAGGTTAGCCAGTCTGCTGCTGAAGACACTTTGACCCCTCTTGGACAGATGGACACCATCTCTGCTCTGCTCTGGGAACATCATCCCATGGTCCAGGAAACCAAAATGCTCTCAATGACACCATCCACGCAGCCATGCATTCATTTCCAGGATGTGAGCTTCTCTGCCTTGGTCTTTACCCTCAACAGGGAGGATTGAAGAAAACACCACCTGCATACCAATCTACTTCACCATCTGTCCCAAAGCCATGAAGTCACTCTTGATATGCTCAGAGGGATAGCTAGCAGTATCATTTGTGCCAACATAGAAACATAGAAACATGATGACAGAAAAAGACCACAAGGCCCATCTAGTCTGTCCTTCCATAACAACAACTACAACAGTCCACTTTTTACCTTTAGAGATCCTCTGTGTTGGTCCCATGCTTTTTTGAATTCAGTCACTGTCGTTACCTCCTCCACCTCCACTGGGAGACTAGTCCACGGATCCACTACTCTTTCCGTAAAGAAATATTCCGCATATCACTCCTGAATCTATCTCCCTTCACCCTCATCCCATGTCCCCTCGTCGCAGAACTTGCTTTCAATTGAAAGAGGCTCTCTCCCTGAACATTTATGCCACGGAGGTATTTAAACATCTCAATCATATCACCTCTATCCCGCCTTTCCTCTAAGGTGTACATATTAAGATCCTTAAGTCTGTCCTCATATGCTTTATAATGAAGACCACTAATCATCTTAGTAGCAACCTTCTGCACCGACTCCATCCTGTTCACATCCTTTTGAAGGTGCGGTCTCCAAAATTGCACACCATACTCCAAATGAGGTCGCACCAAAGACTTATACAGAGGCATTATCACCTCCTTTTTTCTGCTAGCCATTCCTCTCCGTATGCACCCAAGCATCCTTCTAGCTTTTGCCGTTGCCTTTTCTACCTGTTTAGCTACTTTAAGATCATCGGACACAACTACGCCTAGGTCCCGTTCTTCTTTAGTGGACAAAAGTACTTCACCTCCTATACTGTATTGCTCCCTTGGATTGCTGCAGCCCAAATGCATGACCTTACATTTTTTAACATTAAATCCCAGTTGCCAAATTCTAGACCATTCTTCAAGCTTAGCTAGATCCCTCCTCATGTTATCTACACCTTCCTGGGTGTCTACTCTATTGCAGATTTTGGTATCATCCGCAAAGAGGCAAACCTTACCCGACAGCCCTTCCGCTATATCACTAACAAAGATGTTAAAAAGAATCGGACCAAGGACAGATCCCTGGGGCACACCACTGGTAACATCCTTCTCCTCAGAGTGAGCTCCATTTACTTGTACTCTTTGTTGCCTCCCACCCAACCAATTTCTAACCCAAGCAGTAACTTTAGGGTCCATCCCTAGGGTGCTCAGTTTGTTTATAAGTCGCCTGTGAGGAATAGTGTCAAAGGCTTTACTGAAATCTAAATACACCACATCTAGAGCTCTCCCTCGGTCCAACTCCCTGGTC
The DNA here is from genome assembly GCA_033557465.1 of Ichthyophis bannanicus. Taxonomy (NCBI): domain Eukaryota; kingdom Metazoa; phylum Chordata; class Amphibia; order Gymnophiona; family Ichthyophiidae; genus Ichthyophis; species Ichthyophis bannanicus. Next base: position 1,302,159,705 of record CM066033.1, read on the forward strand.
ACCCAGTCAAAGAAATCAATCAGATTTGTCTGACAAGACCTGCCTCTGGTGAATCCATGCTGCCTCGGATCCTGTAATCCGCTGGACTCCAGAAACCTCCCTATTTTCTCTTTCAACAGCGTTTCCATTAATTTACTCACCACTGAAGTTAAACTAACCGGCCTGTAGTTTTCAACCACATCCTTACTTCCGCTTTTGTGTAAAGGCACCACATGAGCCTCTCTCCAGTCCTTTGGCACCACTCCCGACTCCAACGAGGCATTGAAAAGGTCAGTCAGTGGAGTGTCAATGGATGAGTAATGGATGTAATGGATGGAGTGTCAATGGATGAGTAACATTGGATAATAGTCAGTAGGCATGATGAGTCTCTGCAAACTTTCTGTAACATCTCGGATTTTGGAACCTGATGGACAGCACACCTCTCTGCATATCAAGCCTGGTTGGCAGATGGACACCACAGTACCCCTCAGAAGGGGTGCATGAGCTCTGCATTTGCAGCTTGTATGTTGCTTAGAGGTATGTCTAACAAACCTTACCCCCCCCCCTCCCAACAGCCACAGGACAAAGCTAAGAAAGGAGACTAAAAATGGCTGCAGATGGGGATAAGTATTTATTTATTTAACAAGTTTTATATACTGTCTTTCTACCAGTCAAGATGGTTTACAGAGAACAAAACAGTCAGTATTTTTCAACCTTTTACATAGAACAATATAACAATGAGTATATATGTAAGTGAACATAACTAATTACAATGATCGATCGAAGATCAACTATTTACACAATGAATTTACAATTATTTATACTTGAGTTTACAGTGGGCCATATGAATAGTAAATGGGTGTTGCAGAAGGGGTAGGAGGGAGGTGTAGTGGTTCAAGCTAAGGTGGAAGGGAGAAGTGTTCAATGAAAAGGTGGGTTTTTAACTTTTTGCGGAACTCAGCGTGGGAGGAGCAGTTCCGAAGTTCATGAGGAAGGGTGTTCTAAAGTGATGGGGCATAGAGGGAGAAGGCCCTGTTACTTGTAGATTGTTTGCAAAGTCTCTTTTTTATAGAGATGGCCAGTAAGGTTTTGGTGATTGAACGGCGCGTTCTGTTACAATTGGATGAGGGAAGGAGAAGGGAGAGGCACGGAGCAGACTCATTGGATAATATTTTATGTATCAAGGTGAGGACCTTGAATTTAGCTCTGTATTGGATGGGGAGCCAGTGGAGATCATAAAGGACAGGTGTGATGTGGGAACGTCTGGGGTGGTTGGTTATGAGTCGAGCAATAGTATTTTGAGCAAGTTGGAGAGGTTGGATAGAAATCTTAGGGAGGCCAAGGTAGATAAGGTTGCAGTAATCAAGAAAAGGTATAGTGAGGGCTTGACAGACTGTACGAAAGGAGTTGGGGCTTAGAAGGGGTTTAAGGTTCCGGAGAGTACGGAGCTTTGCGTATATTATATTAGTGGTTCTCTTTATATGGTCAGAGAATGAAAGGTTCTGATCCAGGATAATACCAAGATATTTAACTTGGTTCTTTACAGATAGTGTTAGATCGCTAATAGTAAGGGTGGTTGGAGGGCTGTATGTGGGATTGGAGAAAACCTGGAGAACCTCAGTCTTGGATTGATTAATCAAGAGGTTATGTTGGGAAAGCCAGGTTTTCAGGCTAGTCAGGCATTCGGATAGTTTAGAGAAGTTGGGATTGGAAAGGTTAAAAGGGGTGAAGCACATCATGTCATCGGCATATAGTTGATACTGAATGTCATATTTCTGGAAGATCTTGCATACCGGTTGGAGGAAGATGTTAGATAATAGAGCAGAGAGACTGGATCCTTGGGGTCACTGTTCCCTCTAAGCTGTGCGCGTGTGCGCGCGCACACACCTCGCCGAGCGAGCGCACATACTTTACAACAGAGCGCACAAAAATTATGGTTCTGATTCTGATAGAAAACAACACATTCATCTTAAAATTTTAAAAGTTGTTGTGTATTTACGGTTTTCACAAGTTCTACAATATTTTCTAGTGCAATCTATATGGTGTACATACTGTATTCTGACGTGTAGTCAAATTTTAAAGTATATAACTCAGAGTGTCGTTATGTGGCGCACAAAAATTTAACCTTCCTTCAAAAGCTGCACAGCTGATATTTTATGCGCACACAGCCTACAGAAAATTAGAGGGAACATTGCTTGGGGTACACCTTGTTTTAAGATGAATGGGAGGGAGGTGTCACTTCCAATACGAACCTGTTGGGTTCTGTTGTCTAGGTACGAATGGAACCAGTTCAGAGTTGTGTCTCTGAGCCCAATTTCATGAAGTCTGCTTAGGAGTAGATGGTGAGGGAGGGAGTCAAAAGCAGCTGATAGATCAAGGAATATGAGAAGACATCCTTGAGAGGGGTTCTGGATGTGGAGGTATAAGGAATCTAGTAGGGAAGTAAGAAGGGTTTCGACTCCATGGTTCCTTTTGAAACCATGCTGGAATAGGTCGAGGGGGGAGTGTTCGTCAATATAGTTCTGGAGTTGGGTTTGGACCAGTTTTTCGGTTATCTTAGCTAGGAATGGAATACTAGAAATGGGTCTGTAAGATGTGGGAGAAGATGGGTCAAGTTTTGTTCCTTTTAAAATGGGACGGATAGTGGCATTCTTAAGAGGTGGTGGTACCAAGCCAGTCTGGAGGGATGATTGAATAATATACATAATGTACGGACTTAGGGAGCTTCTAGTAGGTGTTCCACATGTCCAATGATTTGGTGTCTGATATTGCCAAAAGTGTCTCCGCTGCTCTAGAAGACTGACTTATTAAACTGCAGTCAGCAAAGGATGAAATGAGAGAAACCTTCGAACAACATGCTTGCCGAACAGTCTTGAAGGACTACCCAGAAAAACTACTACAACTGGAAATAGATCTGCTTTGTAAGTATTTATCTTCTGGACTATATTCTAAATCTTGTGAGAAAGGATAATCTTTGAGCTAAAGCAGATAAATCTGTGTACTTTAGAAGTCAGTGTGTTTGCTGAGTCAGTCAGGTCTTATTTATTTTTACTTTATTTTTTTATACCGTCTTTCTACAAGTCAAGACAGTTTACAAGTAACTCAGTGTACTAACATAAAACAGTACAAACAGAAGTGTACGGTACATTGAACATGATGAATACATTGTAATTCATTCTATAACAAACACCCAAATAAGTAGCCAAACTATGTACATGTTGTGATACAGCAATGTAAATTTCTTAGTGCTCAAGGTGAATGTTCTGTGCGTGGGGATACTGTGCTGGTTAAGTATCGTTTGTTGCTAGGCCATAGTATTTTGTGAATAGGAGGGTTTTCAGGGATTTTCTGAAGTCTTGTAAGAGTTGAATGTCTCTTATTTGTGGTGGAAGTGAGTTCCATAGTGCCGGGGCATATAGCGAGAAGGCCCTGTTATTGATCCTTTGGGTGTGTTTTGTTTTTTCTGCTGGGATATCCAGCATGTTAGACATGCTCTGTCTTATGGGTCTATTGCAGCTGCGGGTTGATATTAAGGCAGGCAGAGTGTGAGCTGAGGCGTTGTGAATGATTTTGTGTGCGTTGATAAGGACCTTATATTTGATTCTTTGTGATATGGGCAGCCAGTGAAGTTGCTTGAGGAGTGGCGTGATGTGGGAGTGGCGAGCTTGTCCCAGGATAATCCTTGCAGCGGTGTTCTGTGCTAGCTGCAGTGGATATAGTGAGCTCTTTGGAGTGCCTTGATATATTATGTTGCCATAGTCAAGCAACGGTGTTATTATGGCCTGAACTACGGATCGGAAGTCGGCTGGTGAGAGAAGTGGGCATAGGTTCTTTATTATATTAAGCTTGTAATAGATTGCAGATGTTGTACGGTTTATGTGTGGAAGCAGAATCTTAGTACCACCAGAGAACTTTTCATTTAAATCAAATCAGAGTATAGCTTATCATAGAAGTAGAATAAATAGTTTCTGAGTACAAAGAACTAAACTTGTTTCTAGAGACCTTTACAAAGAGGCTTTCCAGTTAGGAAGCAAAAGGCAAGTGACAGATCAAATGGGCAATTTGAAAGGCCCCCTCTATCAAACCAAGGGCTGTGTGAATCACCCAGGAAATTGCTAAGACATTACCTTAGAAGCACAGGTTAGGCCGCTATGTAGCAAGCCAGCTTTTAAATCTTCTTTCCTTCCCTCCCAGCCCAGGGATAATCCTAGCTTTATAAGCTCTTAAACCTATTAACGGGGGGAGGTGCCCATAATCACTTTCAGGTGTGGCTGGTTATCCTTATCAAGAATACATTTATTAAGGACCTGAGATTAATTTTTCTTAAGGTGAACAGTCCATTTAACATTTAAGGTAGGAGAGGGAGTGATTTCAAGATGGCTGCAGCCAGTGTGTAGGTGCCGCATTCTGCTTATGGGGAAAACCTCACAACACAAGTAGATCAACTCTGCAAGGCTTAAAGATATCTTGACATCAATACTGCCTATTATAATTATACTGTTGATCTTCCCCATCCATTTCTGTACATAGTTAACTGTACATAGTTTCAAAATGTTCAAAAGTTTAATGTTCAAAAGTTAATTGCACATAGTTTATGTTATCGTTCATTGTAAAAAACAGAAATGGTACTGTTCAATGTAAAAAACAGAATTGCCTCTCTGTTTCCTTTAACTGTTATATGTAAACCGCACCTGATCCTCGGAAGGTTGCGGTATATAAAAAAACTGTTAAATAAATAAAAATAAATAAATAAAGGAAAGCTAGAGGTGGCAAGAAGCCCTCTGGGGCCCCCTCGGCTTTACCTTTGCCTTCCTTGGGTCCCCTGGATCCTTATCTTGTCCGCACACCGCAAGTAGCCAGCAGAACGCCGGCCATGTTATCCCCAGCAGTCTGCCCTTCAGAGCTAGGCAGCTCGTCGAACAGTTTTGGGTTTGACCAACTATCGCTGGAGCAGCAACGCATTGCTATGATCCTAGTGCTGGGGTCTTCTAGCTCGGAGGACATGGTTCCATGGATGGTGCCAATATTGGTGCGTCGCTGGATCCTCGAGCGCGGCCCTCTGAGCTGTTGCCGGGGGGAGGTGAATCTCTTACGGGTTGTTCTCCCAGCCCTCAGAATCATGCATCTACAGCCGTGGACTTGGAGGTCCCCGGAGGAATGTCTTCTACGGCAGAGCCCTTGGGAGTCATGGCACTGATGGTGGATGTATCATCAGGCTTCTTCAGTCTTTTTATTATCACGACCTGCTGTCTTTACCTTGAAATCAATATGGTCAGCAATACAGCAGTTGGGTGACTCTTTATCCCACCAGGTACAATCTCTTTTGGCTCAAGTTCAGTCTAATGCTTCTTCTATGCAGCAGCAGACAGGAGATCTTTTGGATTTCGCTTCCTTATTGGAGGCAAGAGCCGAACGTATTGAGAACTCTGAAGCTGCTTTAGTTAAAGATGCTATGGGGTTAAAGTCTCCTTTGGAACATTTGGAGAATTTTTCCAGATATCAGAATTTAAGACTTGTTAATTTTCCTAAGTCTTTGTATGTTACTGCAAGAGATATGTTTAAAAAGTATTTGGTAGAGGTGTTTGGGGCCCCTATTGAGTCACATCCCCCTGTTACTAGGTTATATTACCTTCTAGCTGGACGAAGATCTTCAGGGGAGGGGGCCATTCCTGGGGTTCAACAGGCTGACTCCCTTGATGTTTCCACTTTGTTGGAGACATTGGCTGAAGAAGCCTGTAGCCCTTCTACTCTTTTGGTAACCTTTTCATTATCCCATGATAGGGATTGGTTTTTGAAGATGTTTTTCGTAAACGGTTGATTAAATTTAGAGGATTTCAGGTTCAGGTTTATCCTGACCTATGTAAAGAAACTCAGAGACGGAGACAAGAGTTTCTGTTGCTATGTCCCAGAATACAGCAGTTGGGGGGGTCAGTTCTTTTTAAAATTTCCCTGTAAATGCTCTGTTAGGTTACAGGCAGTTTCCTATATTTTCTATTATCCTTCCCAACTATCGGCATTCTTGAGCTCCTGGAGGGTTCCTGAGGTAGAGACAGGGAATGCTGCATTAATGGAATAATACTGGTTAGTTCCTTGCTGCTGGCTTTTCTTTTTCCTTTTTCCTTCAGATATGGTGTGATGTTTTCTTTTTCACTCTCTTCTTAATTGAGGGCTAGTGGGTTGCAGCCATTAGATTTGTTATTTCCTATATAATGTTTGTTGCTTTCTTCTTTTTTGGATTACTGACTACTTCTCTTTTCTTTGAGTGTATTCATTTATGCTTGAATTTATTGTAAAATTCATAAATAAATAAAAAAATAAAAAACATTTAAGGTATAGTTGTATTAGTATAAGTATCCCCTGCATACCTAAGTAAGGTATGCAGGGGATACTTAGGGGTATGTTTACTAAACTGCGTTAGTGCAAATCGCGTTAGGAGCCGCGTTAGTGAAAGGAAAGCCAAAAAAGGACATGGGCGGGACATCGTAACGACTAACGCGCGTTCCAAAAACTAACGAGCGTTACAGGGTGCCGTGGCGCGTTAAGCATATGAAGGCGTACAGACACAAATCATTGAAACAGAGCTGTAGCACAATGGTTAGTGTACTCATCGCTGTTACAGGCAGCACGGGTTCGAGTCCCCAGTGTGCCTAACGCAGAATGCTGTCCCAAGCAGCACCCTGTACATTACATAGGGAATGAGGAGGCATGTTTTTCTTTACGTTCAGTAGTTGTTAGTGAAACACACTCTCGCAGTGCGCATAGCCATGTACGTTGGTACGTGCGTGGCTGCATGCGTTGTTACGGGCGTAGCCCCGTGCGTTGGTACGTGCGTACAATCGTGCGTGGGTACGTGTGTATTTACCAGCTTGGGCACCTTATAATACAGACACTTTAGGGTGTCTTGCACTTATGCACTATGCTAACAGATGTACGTGTGATGGCCTATGAGAGCAGGCGCTGGATCTTCCCAGGGTTGGATCGTGCCAGTCACACCTATGATGCACTGCACATGCAAATCAGCTGTCCACAGATACACACCATGGGGAATGCACCCCCACAGCACCTCGGCCTGGTAGGGGGAAGTGACCATGTGCACCCCCACAGCACCTCGGCCTGGTAGGGGGTACTGACCGTGTGTTGTACTGGCACAGAGTAGCTACACACCGTCACATTGTGCTGGTACTGTGCTCACCCTGAGGGTGCAGTGAGGCACCCAGCACCAGGTCCACAGCACCATCCATAGCTGAAAGAGGCCATGGCGCAGGTCCAAAGCAGTGTTAATGTGCGAGATAGGTAGTTTCTGCACAAACACCTTGCAGTCAGGTGTAGCCCCCAAGGACCCCTAGGAGGCCCATGTACCCCCCCCCCCAGTGCAGCAAACAGGGTCTCCTAACAATAGATCCACCTTCTACCTCCCTGCAAAGGTGGCAGTAGAGAGGAACATCAACCCCAGTTCTGGTGGGGAACAGACACCCCACAGGGCAGGCACCGCAGCTCTGTACACAGACAGACATCAGGCCTGGATATGGTAAGCTGCACCCCACCACTATCTGATATACTCCTACAGCAAGCCATCAGCCACTGCACCCTGCAAGCCACTCCATCAAGACACATACCAGCTGCAAACAGTCTGCTAGTTAGTCCATAATGCATGTGCCCAGTGGAGATGCATGCACCCAGAACCGGGATGTCAGCATACACAGCAAGCAGATAAAGCAGTGACTGGGCCCCAAAAGGAAACCCATATCTATCACATGAGAAAAATACTATATAGCACTATGGGGGTGCCTAGCCATGCTGTGGTCACTGCACAGTCAGGGTGAGAGTGATCTCTCAGCAGGACATACTGAGGTCACCCTGTCTGTGTAGGTGGTGGCCGGGCACTAAAATGTGCCTGTCACTGCCCTATGCCCTGTGTAGATGCACCCTGGCCAGGCCACCCTGTCCGGCCTATACCCATGGTACCTTGCTCCTCATTATGCACATTGGCAGCTCAATACTGGCAACATTGCTGGCAGTGTGGGCTGTGGAAGGTGTTTGCAGCCACCACACACTGGATAGACAGACAGACACCCCCACACCTATGCCAGCATTGTGCAACTATAGAGGTGTTCAGCAGCCATACCCACCACACACCAGTCCTGGGCACAGTTCAGGCATGGATATTGTACGCAAGACTGTTGGGGGTCACTCCCCATGGTGGTACACACTGTCAGAGACCAGACCTGCAGCACACACCACAGACAGCAGAATGATTGTTATGGTGGAGCTCACTGAGCAAACTGTGCTTAATGTAGGAATTGATATCTGCCAGTTATCACAGGAAACGTTTGATAGCTGTGTACCATATACCCAGGTGTAGGGTGGCATTGCTAAGGTATGCAACTGCTAGTATTGGGAGATACAGGCAGGGCCCAATGTCCTGCTTCTCCAGGAGGCATTGGCCAATGGGGCCTGTGGGTGTGTCTGGCCCTGTTGGCTGCTGCTTTACGGCAGGGTTCCCCAACTCCAGTCCTGGTGTTCCAAACCTGTTCGGGTTTTCATGCTGTCCCTCATAAATATGCATGAGCTACATCTGCATACCATGGGGATGGTGCATAGATATGCAGCACAGGCATCTTTATTAGAGGCAGCATGGAACCTGAATGGTGTGGGACCCTCCAGGACTGCAATTGCGAGACTCTGCTCTGGGTAATGCGCCTGTTTCTGATGTCTGTGTTTGGTGTGGTATAATATAGGCGTATTAACCATGTGTATGTTCTCTGCAATAAAGGGGTGTTTTTACTATCACTGTTTAGTGGTGGGTAAAAAATATGGGGACTGGGTTGGCAGGAGCCTCAGCTGGGATTTGAACCTGTGACCCTCTGGTCTTACAGGCACTGGCTGTGTCTGTTGCACCACACTGTGGCCACAGAGATGGTGCAGTCCCTGGAGTTAGTTAAAGCGGCCTGACGAGTCAGAAACCCTGCTCTGCACAGGTTTACTGTGGGCTTATTTATTTATTTATTTATTTATTTATTTATTTATTTATTTATTTAACATTTTTATATACCGCACTATTTATTATCAGCGCGGTTTACATAGAACTACAAAACATCAGATAAGATACATATATCTGTATACATTTACCTTGTATGGAGACAAAGGTGCACATAAACCTCAAAACAGACCTCAAAAAAAGGGGCAAACACCCATAACCAAGCTGGGCAACAATGATATCATTGGGCAGCATTACACACCACTCCCAGGAAAGCTCCATCACAATGAAATGATCTTTGAAAGGGTCTACGGAGCGTAGACCCTTCCAAACATCATTTCTTTCTTTGGTGCTTTCCAGGGAGTGTTGTTCATTGTTGCCCATTGCTATCACTGTTGCCCAGCTGAATTGTGCTTTTTACAATGTTTCTTGTGGTCATTCTTAAGGTTTTATGTGAACTTTTGGTCTTTGCACATGTATCACACTGCTCACGTTTTGTAGGTTTCCCCGGTTATGCTGTACATTGCTGACGGAAATGGTTTCTCTTCCCTTTAATATGCCTTTAACGACAGGTTTTCATTCGCGTTGGAATTGAGCTCAGAAATTCAGCGCGTTAGTATGAGGGGAGCCTCTCCCCGCCAACTCTCCGCCCATTGACCCCTTCTCTCCGCCCACTCTCCACCTTCTGCGCTGTTTTAACGCGCCGCGGAGGTTTACAATCGTTAACTGCGGTTAACGCGCGTAAAGTACGTTTAACGATCATTAGCACGTCAGAACACGCGTTTGGACGTGCTAACGATCGTTAAACGTTCTTTACGCGCGTTAATCACGATTACCGCACTTTAGTAAACATCCCCCTTATACTTATACAACTATACCAACAACAACAACACCTAAGTAAGTAAACAACTTTGATATCTGAACAAAAGCCTTAAAACTAAGATGCAGAAAGCAGTCCAGCAGTGAGATGGGGGCTTTCCAGTCTTTTGCATTGAGTATCACATGTATGATTTTCTCCCAGTTGGTGAGGGGTCTTACATGTGCAAGGAGCTCTTGGCTTTCAGGGAACGAGTCCAATCTCTGGAGGACAGAGTAGCAGATTGGAGGATACAAGGAAGACAGAGATGTATATAGACAAGACTTAAAGGGGCATAGTACTGAAGTCCCACCTCCAGTCTGGCAACCTCCCTGTTGCCATGGAGGAGAATGGTCAATTGACAGGAGAGAATCACCCTGGTGTGGCAGGAAGTGATCCTGTAGCTAAGACCTGCCCTCCAGGTGATGTAAAACCTTGCGCACCAAGGAGGTTTCTCCAGGGCCATTTTCCCATGAAGGGAGGGTTAGGATGGCTGTTATAGTTGGTGATTCGATCATTAGGCATGTAGATAGCTGGGTGGCTGGTGGACATGAGGATCGCCTGGTAATAAGCCTGCCCGGTGCGAAGGTAGGGGACCTCACACGCCATCTAGACAAGCTGTTAGATAGCGCTGTGGAGGAGTCTGCTGTCTTGGTACAAGTTCGTACCAATGACATAGGAAAGTGTGGTAGGAAGGTTCTGAGGCCAAATTTAGGCTTTAGGTAGGAAGTTGAAATCCAGAATTTCCAGAGTAGTATTCTCAGAAATGCTTCCCGTTCCATGCGCAGGACCCAAAAGATAGTCAGAGCTCCAGAGTCTCAATACATGGATGAGATGATGGTGTAAAGAAGAGGGTTTTGGATTTGTTAGGAACTGGGCAACATTCTGGGGAAAGAAAGTGCTTTTCCAAAGGGATGGGCTCCACCTTAACTGGTATGGAACCAGGCTGTTGACAATAACCTTTAAGAAGGAGATAGAGCAGCTTTTAAACTAGATAATAGAGGAAAGCCGATAGTTGTCCAAGAGCGCATGGTTCAGAACAATGTATCTGTGAAGGATACTAGCAAAAGAATGAAATTAGGGCATATCAACAGAGACGTTCCAATAACGCAAAAATAATAGTAGAGGAGTAGCCTAGTGGTTGGGGCAAGGTACTTCAGGCCGGAAGGTCAGGGGTTCAAATCCCACTAGAGGACAGCAACCTTGAGCCGGAAGGACTGGGGTTTCTAGTCCCACAGGTGCTCCTTGTGGTCTTGGGCAAGCCACTTAACCCTCCATAGCTCATGTTTCCTGTAAAAGAGTTATCTCCAAGTTATAATGCCCTGTTCAATGTAATTTCAGTTTGTTCAATGTAAACCGCACTGATGCAGAATAGCGCGGTATATAAGAGAATGTAAATAAAATAAATAAATTTTAAAAAATAAAAGTAACCCAAATGCCCTTAAATACAGAGCAGACAGAGCTTAAAGATTCTAAATTACTCCTGCCTACCGATAACCAGATTAATATGAATAAAATACAACCTCTAAAATGCTTGTATGCAGATGCAAGAAGTCTAAAAAATAAGAAGGGAGAGTTAGAATATATAGCTCTAAATGAAAGGTTAGATATGATTGGTATCTCAGAGACATGGTGGAAGGAGAACAACCAGTGGGACACTCTGATACCTGGCTACACATTATATCGCAATGATAGAATAGATCAAATTGGTGGAGGCATTGCTCTCTGTGTTAGAGAGGGCATTGAGTTACACAGGATTAAAGTGATGCAGGAAACAAAATACACAGTAGAATCTCTATGGATTGAAATTTCATGTAAAAAGGGGAAGGCAATGGTAATCGTGGTGTACTACTGACCGCCTGGCCAGAATGAACAAATAGATGATGAAATGCTCAAAAAAATCAGGCATGCTAACAAAAGTTACAATACAGTAATAATAATGGGTGATTTCAATGACCCTAGTATCGACAGTGTCAATGTCACGGCAGGACATGCTAGGGAGATAAACGTTTCGTGATGAAATAAATGACTGCTTCTTGGAGCAGCTGGTTCATGAACCAACAAGAGGGGAAGCCATTTTGGACCTATTCTTTAGTGGTACACAAGATCTGATGCAAGAGTTAAAGGTGTTGGGGTCACTTGTCAATAGTGATCATAGTTTGATCGCATTTGATTTCATAAATGGAGGAAGGATGGCAAGGAAATCCACAGTACTGTCTTTTAAATTTCAAAAAGGAGACTATGATAAAATGAGGAAAATAGCTAAGAAAAAAACTAAAAGAAGCAGCTGCAAAGGTTAAAGATTTACATCAAGCATGGGCATTGTTTAAAAAATACTATCTTGGAAGACCAGACCAAATGTATTCCACTCTTTAAGAAAGGTAGAAGGAAGACCAAAAAACTGCTAGCATAGTTTAAAGATGAGAGAGAGGCTGTTGAATCAAAAAAAAAATCATCTTTCAGGAAATGGAAAAAGGAGCCAAATGACAAAAACTGGAAACAACATAAGCACTGGCAAGTTAGTTGTAAGGCATTGATAAGGCAGGCAAAGAGAGAATTTGAGAAGAAGCTTGCAGTGGAAGCAAAAATGCATAATAAAGTCTTTTTCAAGTACATTCGTAGCAAAAAAACCTGGGAGAGAGTCAGTTGGACCATTAGATGATAGAGGGGTAAAAGGGGCACTAAGTGGGGACAAGGCCAAAACGGAGAGACTGAATGATTTTTTTGTTTCGGTCCTTACTGAAGAAGATGTAGGGAAGTTACCCATGACTGAAATGGTATTTAGAAGTGATGCATCGGAAGAATTGAAAGAAATTGCCAGCTATCCCTCTGAGCGTATCAAAAGTGACTTCATGGCTCTGGGACAGAGGGTGAAGCAGTTAGGTACACAGGTGGTGTTCTCTTCAATCCTCCTTGTTGAGGGTAAAGACCAAGGCAGAGAGGCTCGCATCCTGGAGATGAATGCATGGCTCTGTGGATGGTGTCATCGAGAGCGTTTTGGTTTCCTAGACCATGGGATGCTGTTCCAAGGGTTGCAGAGCAGAGATGGCATCCATCTGTCCAAGAAAGGTCAACGTGTCTTCAGTAGTAAACTGGCTAATCTACTGAAGAGGGCTTTAAACTAGATTCATTGGGGATGGGTGAAGAAAGCCCCCAGGTAAGTGAAAGCCCCCAGGTAAGTGATACATTAAATACCTTTATGGAAATGGGTAACAGGGGTAACATATGGAAAGCAGTGTGTATAAATGCCCATAGCATGGGAAATAAGCTCCCTGATGTTGAAGCTTTGGTGGGAGTGGCTGACGTGGATTTAGTGGCAGTTACAGAAACATGGTTCACAGAAAACCATGATTGGGATGTAACTATACCTAGCTATACTTTATTCAGAAAGGACAGGGTATGAAGATGGGGAGGAGGAATGGCACTATATGTAAAAAATACTATTAAAGCTTTGGAATAACAGAGCTTAAAAGGGAGAGAGGAGGCATTGTGGGTTAAACTAGAAAGAGGGAAAGAGAAATCTATTTGCATTGGCGTGATATACAGACCTCCCTCACAAGAGGAAGAGGTGGACAGAGAGTTAATTGAAGACATACGCAGCATTGCTAGGAAAGGGGAAGTGCTACTGATAGGGGATTTCAATATGCCAGATGTTGATTGGCACATTCCTGCTGCAGTATCATCTAGAAGTAAAGAGATCCTGGATTCTCTACAGGGAGAACTATTCAAGCAATTGGTAACAGAATCCACACGTGAAGGGGCCATACTGGACATGGTGCTTACAAATGGTGAAAGTGTTTCTGATGTTATAGTGGGAGATCAATTTGCATCCAGTGATCACCAGATGGTGTGTTTCAGTATTAGGAATAGGGCTGTTGCAATCCATTCAAAGGTGAGGGTCTTAGACTTTAGGCAGACTAACTTTGCCAAGATGGGCCAATACCTCAGGGAGTCGTTAGCGGGATGGGGGATGTAGAAAAACAGTGGGAAAAACTGAAAGGGGATATTTTAAGGGCAACCAACTTTTTGTTAAAATGGTAAATAAAAGGAAAAGGAAAAGGAGACCGCTATGGCTTTCAAAAGAAGTAGCTGAAAAAAGAGAAGAAAAAGAGGGAGGCCTTCATGAAATACAAGAGATCACAGAGAGAGGAAGATGGACATCTATATATGGAAAAACTTAGAGAAGCTAGCAAAGTAGTCAGGAAAGCAAAGATTCAAAAAGAGGAGGAAATAGCCAATGCAATAAAATGGGGGGATAAGACATTTTTCAGATATGTTAAAGAGAAGACGAAGGGCAAAAGTGGTATTGCCAGACTCTAGGGCGAAGGGGAGGAATATGTAGAAGCTGATGAGGATAAAGCGGAATTGCTTAACAAATATTTCTGTTCTGTGTTCACAGATGATGAACCAGGAGCAAGACCTCAGAAAATACCCACAAACAGGAAAAGAAGCAAGGGACATCTTGAACAATTTTCAGAAGACTGTGTTCGTGAGAAACTAGCTCAAATTAAAGTAGACAAAGCAATGGGACCGGATGGGATACACCCTAGAATACTGAGGGAACCTGGAGACATTCTAGCAGCTCCACTGACTGACCTTTTCAATGCCTCGTTGGAGTCGGGAGTGGTGCCAAAGGACTGGAGAGAGGCTCATGTGGTGCCTTTACACAAAAGCAGAAGTAAGGATGTGGTTGAAAACTGCAGGCTGGTTAGTTTAACTTCGGTGGTGAGTAAATTATTGGAAACTCTGTTGAAAGAGAAAATAGTGAGGTTTCTGGAGTCCAGCGGATTACAGGATCCAAAGCAGCATGGATTCACCATAGGCAGGACTTGTCAGACAAATCTGATTGATTTCTTTGACTGGGTGACCAGGGACGTGGACTGAGGGAGAGCCCTAGATGTGGTGTATTTAGATTTCACTAAAGCCTTTGACACTGTTCCTCACAGGTGACTTATAAACAAACTGAGCACCCTAGAGATGGACCCTAAAGTTACTGCTTGGGTTAGAAATTGGTTGGGTGGGAGGCGACAAAGAGTACAGGTAAATGGAGCTCACTCTGTGGAGAAGGATGTTACCAGTAGTGTGCCTCAGGGACCTGCCCTTGGTCTGATTCTTTTTAACATCTTTGTTAGTGATATAGCGGAAGGGCTGTCGGGTAAGGTTTGCCTCTTTGCGGATGATACCAAAATCTGCAATAGAGTAGACACCCAGGAAGGTGTAGATAACATGAGGAGGGACCTAGCTAAGCTTGAAGAATGGTCTAGAATTTGGCAGCTGGGATTTAATGTTAAAAAATGTAAGGTCATGCATTTGGGCTGCAGCAATCCAAGGGAGCAATATAGTATAGGGGGTGAAGTACTTTTGTCCACTAAAGAAAAGCCGACCTAGGCGTGGTTTTGTCTGATGATCTTAAAGTAGCTAAACAGGTAGAAAAGGCGATGGCAAAAGCTAGAAGGATGCTTGGGTGCATACGGAGAGGAATGGCTAGCAGAAAAAAGGAGATGATAGTGCCTCTGTATAAGTCTTTGGTGCGACCTGATTTGGAGTATAGTGAGCAATTCTGGAGACCGCACCTTCAAAAGGATGTGAACAGGATGGAGTCGGTGCAGAGGATGGTGGTCTTCATTATAAAGCATATGAGGACAGACTTAAGGATCTTAATATGTACACCTTAGAGGAAAGGCGGGATAGAGGCGATATGATTCAGATGTTTAAATACATCCGTGGCATAAATGTTCAGGGGGAGAGCTTCTTTCAATTCAAAGCAAGTTCTGCTACAAGGCGACATGGGATGAAGGTGAAGTGGGATAGATTCAGGAGTGATATGCGGAAATATTTCTTTATGGAAAGTGTGGTGGATCTGTGGAATAGTCTCCCAGTGGAGGTGGTAGAGATGAGGACAGTAGCTGAATTCAAAAAAGCATGGAACAAGCACAGAGGATCTCTAAAGGAAAGAAGGGGACTGTTGTAGTTGTTGATATGGAAGGACAGACTAGATAGGCCATGTGGTCTTTTTCTGTCATCATATTTCTATGTTCCTATGTTTCTAAATATCGATAAACTGGGAAGATATACAGAGGGTGGCTAATAAAATGGTTAGTGGTCTTCATTATAAAGCATATGAGGACAGACTTAAGGATTTTAATATGTACACCTTAGAGGAAAGGCGGGATAGAGGTGATATGATTGAAATGTTTAAATACCTCCATGGTATAAATGCACAGGAAGAGAGCCTCTTTCATTTGAAAGCAAGTTCTGCTATGAGGGGACATGGGATAAGGGTAAAAGGGGATAGATTCAGGAGTGATATACAGAAATATTTCTTTATGGAAAGAGTGGTGGATCCATGGAACAGTCTCCCAGAGGAGGTGGTAGAGATGAGGACAGTATCTGAATTCAAAGAAGCATGGGACAAACACAGAGGATCTCTAAAGGAAAAAAGGGGACTCTTGTTGTGGTTGATATGGAAGGACAGACTAGATAGGCCATGTGGTCTTTTTCTGTCATCATGTTTCTATGTTTCTAAACTAAACAGTAGCAAATCACCTGAACCAGATGGTATATGAGATTGCAGACCTACTATTAGTAATCGTCTGTAGTACCTAAAGATTGGAGAATGGCTAATGTATCACCAATTTTTAAAAAGGGTTCTAGAGGTGATCCAGGAAACTACAGGCTGGTGAGCCTGACATCAGTACTGGGCAAAATGGTAGAAACCATTATAAAGAACAAAATTACTAAACATGTATGTAGGTAGTCATGGTATGATGGGAGACAGCCAACATGGATTTAGGCAAGGAAAGTCTTGTCATACTAATCTGCTATATTTTTTAGAATACATGAATAAACAGGTAGACAAAGGTGAGCCGGTCGATATAGTGTGTCTAGATTTTCAGAAAGCCTTTGACAAGGTACCTCATGAGAGACTCTTGGCCAAATTAAAATGTCATGGAAAAGGAGGCAGTGTACTATAGTATTGTGGATCAGGAACTGGTTAAAAGATAGAAAGCAGAGGGTAGGGCTGAATGGCCAATTTTCCCCATGGAGAAAGGTGAAGTTCCCCAGGGATCTGTGCTGGGTCCACTGCTTTTTAATATATTCGTTAATGACCTGGAAATGGGAATAATGAGTAAGGTAGTCAAATTTGCAGATAACACAAAATTATTCGAAGTTGTTAAAACCCAAGAGGATTGTGAAAAATTGCAAGAGGACCTTGATAAAGTGGAAGACTGGACGTTCAAATGGCAGATGAAATTTAATGTGGACAAGTGCAAAGTTATGCATCTAGGAAAGAACAACCCAAATTATGGTTACACAATGCAAGGTTCCACATTAGGAACCACCACCCAGGAAAACGGTTTAGGCATCATTGTGGATATATAAGAACATAAGAACATAAGATATGCCATACTGGGTCAGACCAAGGTCCATCAAGCCCAGTATTCTGTTTCCAACAGTGGCCAATCTAGGTCATACGTACCTAGCAGTTTCCCCAAGGGACACAGGTTCCACAATGCTTGTATTGGTTCAAGCATTGATATCCTGGGTCCCTTCTTAATAATGGTTTATGGACCTTTCCTCCAGGAACTTGTCCAAACCTTTTTTAAACCCAGCTACACTAACAGCCTTTACTACATCCTCCGGTAACAAATTCCAGAGTTTGATTACACGTTGAGTGAAAAAATATTTTCTTTTATTAGTCTTAAATAGTTTACCCTGTAGCTTCATTGCATGTCCCCTAGTCTTTCTATATTCTGATAAGGTAAACAATCGATCTACGTTTACCCTTTCCACTCCGTTCATTAATTTATAGACTTCTATCATATCTCCCCTCAGCCGTCTCTTTTCCAGGTTAAAGAGCCCCAACCTTTTTAGCCTTTCTTCATAGGAGTAGCCTTCCATCCCCTTTACCATTTTGGTGGCTCTTCTCTGAACCTTTTCTAAAATCGCTATATCCTTTTTAAGATACGGCGACCAGAATTGCACACAATATTCAAGGTGCGGTCTCACCATGGAACGATATAGAGGCATTATAATATCTTTTGTTTTATTTTCCATTCCTTTCCTTATCATACCTAGCATTCTATTTGCTCTCTTGGCCGCCGCTGCACACTGGGCCGAGGGTTTTAACATGGTATCCACAAGGACGCCTAAATCTTTTTCTTGGGTGGTGGTTCCTAATGTGGAACCTTGCATCGTGTAACCATAGTTTGGGTTGTTCTTCCCTAGGTGCATAACCTTGCACTTCTCCACATTAAATTTCATCTGCCATTTTGATGCCCAGTCTTCCAATTTATCAAGATCCTCTTGCAATTTTCCACAATCCTCCTGGGTTTTAACAACTTTAAATAGTTTTGTGTCATCAGCAAATTTGATAACCTCACTCGTTATTCCACTTTCCAGGTCATTTATGAATATGTCAAAAAGCAGCGGACCCAGCACAGATCCCTGGGGTACACCACTATTCACCTTTCTCCATTGGGAAAATTGGCCATTTAGCCCTACCCTCTGCTTTCTATCTTTTAACCAGTTCCTGATCCACAGTAGTACACTGCCTCCTATCCCATGACTCTTTAGTTTTGCCAAAAGTCTCTCATGAGGGACCTTGTCAAAGGCTTTCTGAAAGTCCAGATACACAATATCAACCAACTCACCTTTGTCCACCTGTTTATTCACTCCTTCAAAAAAACATAACAGATTAGTAAGACAAGATCTTCCTTGTCTAAAGCCATGTTGGCTGTCTCCCATTAGGTCATGACTATCTATATGCTGAGTAATTTTATTCTTTATGATGGTTTCTACCATTTTTCCCGGTACTGATGTCAGGCTCACCGGTCTGTAGTTTCCCGGATCACCGGATGTTGAAGCCCTCTGCCCGGTGTGCAGCGGCGGCCATAAAGGCATGGCTTGGGATACACAAGCTTAAAGGTATCAAAAGCCTGCCTTGCACGAGAAACAGGAAGTGCTTGTGCATGCATTGAAACTCTCCCTTGATACCAGCAAAGGCCGATTAAGCTTTAGAGAGCAACGTGAGCAAAGGCAGCAACTCCCATTGCTGACTGGATATCTGTGATAGGTAGAGGGGCCTGCGAGAAGGGGGTCCCAGTGCTGATGCTGGGAAAAGGAGCGAAGCTGATGCTGCCACTTGGAGAAAGAATGTGTACGAGTGTGTGTATGGGGGAATGAGATGATACTGGCACTGGAAGAAAGCATGTGGTGGAGGAGGGCCGGAGAGCTGATGCTGGCACAGGGAGAAAGAATGTGTGGGGGGGGGGAGCTGATACTGGCATCAGGAAAAAAGTGTGTATGGGGTGGGGGAGCTGATAGTGGTAGTAGGAGAAAGCGTGTGTGTGAGGGGAACTGATGTTGGCACTGAGAGAAAGCATGTGGGGGCAAAGAGTGGATGCTGGAACTGGGAATTCATTGGGGTATTGATGCTAATGCTGATATCGGGGAGAAGAGGGCAATGATGCTAGCAGTTGGAGGATTGTGAAAAATTGCAAGAAGACCTTGAGAAATTGGGTGTTCAAATGGCAGACGAAATTTAATGTGGACAATTGCATAGTCATACACTTAGGGAAGAACAACCCAAACTACAGTTACACGATGCAAGTTTCCATATTAGGAACCACCACCCAGAAAAAGATCTAAGTATCATCATGGGGATGAGTGGCCTAGTGGTTAGAGCAGCAGCCTAGGACTGGAAAGACCAGGGTTCAAATATCTCTGACACTCCTTGTGGCCTTTGTCAAGCCCCTTAACCCTCCAATGTCTCAGGTGCAAAATTAGATCGTGAGCCCTCTGGGGACAGGGAAATACCTACTGTACCTGAATGTAACTCAGCTTGATCATCCCCTGCAAAGATGTGAGCTAAATGCTAATAATAATACATTGAAACCTTCTGCCTAGTGTGCAACAACAACCATGAAAGCAAACGGAATGCTACGAATCATACGGAAAGGAATGGGGAATAAGATCAAGGGTATTATAATGCCTCTATCATCCCATGAGTTCAACCACAATTTGAGTATTGTGTGCAGTTCTGGTGGCTGCATCTAAAAAACGATTTAGTAGAATTAGAAAATGGTAAAGGGGATGGAAGGATACCCCTATGAGGAAAGACTTAAGAGGTTAGGGCTCTTCAGCTTGGAGAAGAGATAGCGGAAGGGAGGTTTGATAGAGGTCTACCAAATAATGAGTGGAGTGGAAAGGGTAAATGTAGATGGATTGTTTACTCCTTCAAAAAGTAAAAAGAATAGGGGGCATGCTACAAAGCAGTGTATTTAAGACTAATCAGAGAAAAAAAATTTCACTCGATGATTAATTAGGCTGTAGAATTTGTTTTCCAGAGGATGTACTAAGAGCTGTTTAAGGAAGGTTTGGACAAATTCCTGGAGGAAAAGTCCATAAACCATTATTAAAGTGGACTTGGGTATATCCACTGCTTATTCCTTGGATAAGCAGCATGGAATCTGTCTACCTTTGGGATCCTGCCTGGTACTTGTGACCTGCATTGGCCACTAGTGGAAACAAGATACTGGGCTTGATGGACCTTTGATCTGACACAGTATGGAAAATCATATGTTCCTAATCAAGGATTCCTAGACTGCAACCGTGTCTGAGGTTCCCAAAGCCACACATTTGATGGTTGGCTCGGATGTAACTATGATAAGTGATGAGAGAGAGGAGACTACTGGAGTAGTCCCAAAGACCAGCAAGGAGGCACTTGAGACCATGGCTACTATGGCCCAGGAGTCCCCTAATATGCCAGACTCTGATCATGAGTTCCGAAGACCTCCAGTTCTGAGTTTCTCTAAAAGTCACCTGACTTTCATATTGCTAGAGCTGGCATCTACCCTGAAATGTTCTCTGTGCAGTGCAGGATCCAGCATAGCAATGAGGAGATTTGGAGATGGGCTATAGATGTCTGGCACCGGGCATTGGCCACAGTTATGGAGGCTGTTAAGGGCAATATCCAGGTCCAAGTATCAGAATCATCAATGGCAGGATGAACCTGTGATCTGGACCACAGATTGAGAGAGAGGGTGTCTTCTACCAGCTTGATGGATGGTGAGTGTTCTGTTAAATCTCAAACTTTAGGGAGGGGGCAGAAGTTCCAGAAGGCTCAGAGAGGTAGTTCAAAGGAAGATCTCAGGAATAATTCCCTAATGATGGTAACCCCTGCATTGAGATACATCAATGTACTCATGAAAGAGTTCCCCATTATATGGACATAAGAATATAAGATATACCATACTAGGTCAGACCAAGGTCCATCAAGCCCAATATCCTGTTTCCAACAGTGGCCAATCCAGATCACGAGTACCTGTCAGGTTCCCAAAAAGGTACATAGATTCCACAATGCTCATCCCAGGGCAAGCAATGGATTTCCTGAGTCCTCTTTAATAATGGTTTATGGACTTTTCCTCCAGGAACTTGCCCAAACCTTACCAATAGCAAGCTTCCACAGCAAGCATCTTTTCAAATTTTCTCTTTGCCTGCATGTCAATGCCTTGCATCTAACTCACTAGTGCTTATGTTGTTTCCCGTTTTCGTCATTTGACTTCTTTTTCCATTTCCTGAAAGATGCTTTTTTGCTACAACAGCCTGTCTGACTTCACCTTTAAAGCATGCTGGCAGCTTTTCGGCCTTCCAGTTAAAGCATAGAATACAGCGGGTTTGTGCTTCCAAGATAGTATTTTTGAACACACTCATGTTTGATGCAAATCTTTAACCTTTGCAGCTGCTCCTTTTAGTTTTTTCTTAACTATTTTATCATAGTCTCACTTTTGAAAGTTAAAAAGATAATACTGTGGATTTCCTTGTAGTCGTCCCTCCATTTATTAAATCAAATGTGATAATGCTATGATCACTGTTGCCAAGTGGCCCCAACACCCTTATCTCTTTCACCAGATCCTGTGCTTCAGTATGGGCTAGATCCAAAATAGCTTCCCCTCTTGTCGGCTCATGAACTAGCGGTTCCAAGAAGCAGTCATTTATTTCATCTAGAAACTTTACCTCCCTAGCATGTCCTGCTCTGCCATTGACCCAGTTGATACCGGGGTAATTGAAATCACCCATTACTATGTTGTAACTTCTGTTTGCTTCCCTGATTTCTTTAAGAATTTCGTCATCCATTTGTTCATTCTGGTCAGGTGGATGGTAGTACACCCCCATTGCCATTGCCTTCCTCTTTTTACATGAAATTTCTATCCACAGAGATACAACAGTGTATTTTGTTTCCTGCAAAACTTTAACCCTGTGTGTGTCAGTGCCCTCTCTAATATAGAGTGTAACCCTTCCATCAATTTGATCTACTCTATTATTGCAATATAATCTGCACCCAGGTATCACAGTGACTTATTGGGGTATGTTTACTAAACTGTCTTAACGTGCGCCCGGCCATAAAAGGAGTGGGCATTTCAGTCTTAAAGCAGCAAAACGGGAGAATCGCGCGATAACGCGCGCTGCTGCACACATTTGTTTGTTCAATGTAAACTGCTGCACACATTCAGTTTGTTCAATGTAAACCGCACTGATGCAGAATAGTGCGGTATATAAGAGAATGTAAATAAATAAAATAAATAAATTATCGGGCGAAGCGCCACTAAGCGCGTTAACGCGCGGTAATCTTAAGTAGGCGCCCAGACATGCAAACATAGAAACAGAGGTGTAGCACAATGGTTAATACACTGACTGATGATACAGGGGTCATGAGTTTGATCCCCCAGTGTGCCTAATGCATAAGGCAGGCTGAGGCATGAGCTTTGTCATGTAAGTATTGTTTCTTAAGGCAGTTTATTTGTATTTTAATTATTGCTGCCAGCAAACACACCCTCACGTGCCGTAACCTAAGGTGCCGCATAAGGCACCCTATAAGGCACTCCATAGGGCACATTATAAAGTGCACTGTCCGCCACGGCACCCTATAATTTCCCCTATAGGGCACCCTATAAGGCGCTCCATAGGATACCTTATAAGGCACCTTATATGGATGGTAACCATAAGGTGCCTCAGAAAGCGCTTTATAAGGCGCCCTATAAAGCACCTTCTGAGGCACCTTATGGTTACAGTACGCTGAGGGTGTTTTTGCTGGCAGCACTAATGTACATTAAAAATAGATAATGCTTTGGACAGCCCTATCAAATAACCCCACTGTGGGGTTGAACCCATGACCTCTGGCTCCACAGGCAGTGAAGTAACCAGTGGGCTACAGCTCTATAGCTGCTAACAAGCCCCTGGCTGGCTGCAGAAGGACTGCATGTCACCACACAAACAGTCTGCTGTGATCACCAGGATAGGGTTAACCCACCCGTACCCATGATGCACTTCACATGCAAATCAGCAGTCTACAGATGAACACAAGATGGGGTATGCACCCCCACAGCACCTCGGCCTGGTAGGGGGAACTGACCATGTGTGTTACTGGCACAGAGTAGCTACACACCATCACATTGTGCGGGTACTGTGCTCACCCTGAGGGTGAGGTGGGGCGTCCAGCACCAGGTCCACAGCACCTTCGGTGGCAGAAATAGGCCATACTGCAGGTCTCCAGCAGTGCTAGTGTATGAGATAGGTAGTTCCTGCAGACACACTTTGGATACATCTTTATTTCTCAGTCAGGTTTAGCCCTTATGGACCCATAGGTGGATTATGTACTACCACCCAACCCACCCAGTGGGCTGAGGGTGGGAAACAGGGTCTCCAACCAACACATCCACATTTTTACCTCTCTGCAATGGCAGCAGTGGAAGGGACCATCAACCACAGTCCTGCTGAGAAACAGACACTCTACAGGGCAGTCACTGCAGCTCTGTACACAACTATAAAGCAATAGCAGACAGACATTAGACCCAGAAATGCTCAGCTGCACCCCACCACTATCTGATATTCTCCTGCACCAAGCCTCCAGCCACTGCACCCTGCAAGGTGTTCCAGCAAGAAACATACTAGCTACAGACAGTCTGCTAGCTAGTCCATAGTGCATGTTCCTGGAGAAGATGCATGCACACCAAGCAGATAAGTCAGTGATTGGGCCCCAAAAGGGAACAAATAAATATCACATGAGAGAAATGTTATAGAGCACTATGGGGGAACCTAGCCATGCCTTGGTCACTGCTCAATCAGGGTGAGAGTGATCTCCCAGCAGGACATGCTGTGGCCACCCTGTCTGTGCAGGTGGTGGCCGGGCACTGCAATGTCCCAGCCAGTGCCTTATGCCCTGTGCAGATGCATCCTGGCCAGGCCACCCTGTCCGGGCTATACCCATGGTACCTTGCTCCTCATTATGCACATTGGCAGGCCAATACTGGCAACAGTGCTGGCAGTGTGGGCTGTGGAGGGTGTTGGCATCCACCACACACTGGATAGACAGACACACACTCCCACACCTATACCAGCATTGTACAACTATAGAGGTGTTTGGCAGCCCTGGCCACCACACCCTGGCCACAGTGCAGGCATGGCTATGGTACGCAATACTGTTGGGGTCACTCCCCAGGGTGGTAAACACTGTCAGACACAAGACCTGTAGCACACTCCACAGACATCAGAAAGGTTGCCATGATGCAGCTCAATCAGAAAATTGTACTTCAGAATTGCTATCTGCCAGTAATCATAGCAACCTTTTGATAGCTGTGTACCGTATTCCCGGGTTTAGGGTGGCATTGCTAAGGTATGCAAGTGTTAGTATTGGGAGATGCACGCAGGGCCCAATGTCCTGCCTCTCCAAGAGGCATTGGATAATGGAGCCTGTGGGTGCGAGTGTGTCTGCCCCTGTTTGCTGCTGCTTTATGGCAGAGGTTCCCAACTCCAGTCCTGGTGTGCCAAACACTGTTCGGGTTTTCATGCTGTCCCTCATGAATATGCATGAGATACATCTGCATACCATGGGGGTGGTGCATAGAAATGCAGCACAGGCATCTTTATTAGAGGCAGCATGGAACCTGAATGGTGTTTGGCCCTCCAGGACTGCACTTGGGAGACTCTGCTCTAGGTAATGCGCATGTTTATGGTGTCTGTGCTCTGTAGGGTAAAATGTAGGTGTTTTGGGCATGTCTATGTCATCTTCACTACAGGTTCTGTCTGTATTAGCACATTGTAGTAGTGGGTAAAATATGGGGGCTGGGTTGGCAGGAACCACAGCTGGGACTTGAACCTGTGACCTCCTGAACACACTGGCTACATGCACTGCACCACCGTGTTTCCACAGAGACAGTGCATTCTCTGGGGATACCATGACTGTTCATCAGACAGGGCCTGTCTGTTGCAGTGCATGGCACCCACTTACACAGGGCTAGGCCACGGTCTGCTCTGGGCAGCTGCCACTGCCCCCTCCACCACCAGTACCCCTCTGCCTCCCTGCTGACATGCCCATCTGCTGGTGCCTCTGGTGGAGTGCAGTCTCAGGCCATCGATTTTGCGGGTAGGCGGCTGCCTATGGTGCAGGTTCTGGGGTAGGGGTGCCTGCATAGCTGTCCACGCTTCCCCCCAGCACCGCCTGCCAATGTTCTGTGCCCTTGGGGGTACGGCTGTGCCATGTCCCACAGTACCTGCTGGGTACTATCCCCTGTGACACTGTGGGAAGCACACTCGTGCCCATGCTGGGCCCTCATCAGTTGCTGTCTGGCTGCTCTACTGTTTCAGCATTCCTATGGGCCACCTAGGCATCACCCTAGTCTGCACTGTGGCCCAGCTGCAGCACAGCATGTGCCGTCTGCAGCCCTCTGTGTCCCCTTTCCCAGCATCTGTCCAGTTGCCCATTCCGACATGCCCGCCCTGCTGTTCTGGAACATGTGCACGCCATAGGAAGCCTGTCCAATGGAGAGGGAAACCCTGATCAGTGCTATTTCACTGTGGGATCATTCACCTTGTATGGGGATGGAGCGTAGACCCTTCCAAAAGTCATATCCTTTTTTTGGAGCTTTATTGAGAGTGTTTTTTGATGTTTCCCATTAATATCACTATTGCCCAGCGTGGTTATGTTTTTTTTATATTTGTTGGGGTCATTTTCAGTGTTTATTTGCACTTTTGTTCCGTGCACATGTATCACACTTATCACTTTTTGGTAGGTTTCCCTGATTTTGCTGTACATTGCTGACAGAAATGGTTTCTCTTCCCTTTAAATCAACTCTAACGCCAGGGTTTCACTGGCGTTAGTTTTCAGCCTCGGATTTCACAGCATTAGTGTGCAGAGAGCCTCTCCCCTCCCACTCTCCACCCATTGACCCCTTCTCTCCGCCCCTGGGGAGCCTTCCTCCGCCCTCCGGGAGCCTTTCTCCGCCTTCAGCGCTCGTTTGCGCCGCAGCGCGCGTTATCGTGCACTAAGGTACCTTATCGCGTGATTATCATGCGATAAGGTACCTTATCGCACGATAACGTCACAGAGCGCACAATAAGACGGTTTAGTAAACATACCCCATTGGTTGTCCTCCTTCCACCAGGTCTATGAGATGCCAATTATATCTAACCTTTCATTTAGCACTATATATTCTAGCTCTGCCATCTTATTTTTTAGACTTCATACAAGAATTTTAGAGGTTGGATTTTATTCATATTAATCTGGTTATCAGTTGATAGGGTTAATTTGGAATCTTTCAGCTCTGTCTGTTCTGTACTTAAGGGCATCTGGGTTACTTTTATCTTTATTCGAACTCCTTATCAGGATGCCTTAACTTCCCTCTCGTGCTAGTATCCTTTAAGCATACATCCTTCCAAACTATGTGCTCTTGGGTGACTGCAAGCTTTCCCCTATCTTCTTTTTAAAGGTTAATGCCAGCAGCCTGGTTTCAACTCGGTTAAAGTAGAGCCCATCCTTTCAGAAAAGTCCCTCCGTTCCCCAGAATGTTGTCCAGTTCCTAACAAATCCAAAACCCTCTTCCTTGCACCATTGTCTCATCTACGCATTGAGACTCCAGAGCTCTACCTGCCTGTTGGGTCCTGCACGTGGAACGGGAAGTATTTCAGAGATTGTTACCTTGGAAGTTCTGGATTTCAACTTCCTATCTAAAAGCCTAAATTTGGCCTCCAGATCCTCCCTCCCACACTTTCCTATGTCACTGATACCAACATGTACCAAGACAGCACTATCTAAAACCTTGTCTAGGTGGCGCGTGAGGTCTTCTACCTTCGTACCAGACAGGATAGTGGGTGTTCTTCTAACTTGAAGAGGCATGTAGGCATGTGTGTTTGAGAGAGGCTTAGGACTTTCATCACAGGTGATAAAGTAGGAAAGGGAAGCTAAGCAGAGAAGCTTCCATTACCATAGGGTTCTTATCGCAGTCCTCAGGAAACACCTAGCCAGTCAACTTTTCTGTATAACCACAATGAATACACATGAGAGAGATTTGCATGCAATGCTTCCATGCTATGCAAATTTCTCTCATGCACATTCATTGTGGTTATCCAGAAAACCTGACTGGCCAGGAGTGTCCCCAGGACCGGATTAAGAACCCCTTTCTTAGCAGAAGGGATGTTGGAGAGCTAAGCTAACGCAGATGATAGCAGTCCTAAGGTGTCTGCATTAAATAAACATGGATCAGACAGGGCGATCCCAGTTCCAGACAGAGATTTAGAAGAGCAACATGCCAGGTTCCAGTCCCAGATGAAAAGAGGAATGAAGCTGCACAAGTGAGTCCAGGTGACGGACCCAGGTGAAAAACGGGATAGGACCCACCTCCCAGGTACATCCTGCTAGCTTTTCCCCAAGAGGGGTCTGGTTTAAGTGGACTGTGAAGCGAAGGAATCTCTAAGGGGGAGAGGAACATTTTGCATGCGGCAGTAGTGTGACACTCTGAGAAAGGAGGCAAAACTAGAGGTCCTTTCTAGGTCCCTAGGACTTAACTGCACTAAGAAAGAGAGACGCTGACTAGTCAGCTGATAGGAATGTCAAGCGAAGCAAAATGCTTGAAGAGGGTCAAGCACCCATCCAGTGAGGAGCCCTCCAGATTTGATATCCTTTGTCATCATTTGACTTTCAGTGTATTGTATTGGCCTTCTTTTATACCCTTTTGTTAGCCTGAGGAGTTCCCACCAAAGGGGTATTTTCATATAGATTGTCTCTGCACTTCCATGCTTTTGCTAGCTTGGGTTGCCCGCCCATAGTTGGAAGTGACTGAAGAAGTTTTTGTACCTTCATAAGAGGCCCTTTATCTATGTGCTGAATGTGAAATTTTGGCCACAGCCACCTATGATTCTATTGTTTGTTCAGTTACCAGAGTTACCCTCAACCCCTGCTGCATGTGATTATGGTAATGGATAAATGTATCAGCCAGATCAATTTTTTTATGATATGAATGCTTGATTGACATGAGCAAGTGACCTTTTTAAGAAGAAGGCCCAGAGTTTACCACTTAGTATAGAAGGGTAAAAGAGGGTGAGGTGGAATAGTGGAAACTGAAAAGTGCTTCAATGAATGTGTTTTCTCAGTTTTCAATTGATGGTGTGACCTGGGTATCACTAAGGGGTATGTTTACTAAACTGCGGTAATGTCATTCGCGTTAGGTTCTGCGGTAAAGGTAGAGATGCCCATATAAAGGCGTGGGTGTTGCATCATTACAGCAAGCTGTAGCAGCTAACGGGCGCTACAAGGCGCCTTAGACTAACAAGCGTTACAAGGCGCCTTATAAGGCGCCCAGTAAGGTGCCATGTAAGGTGCCTTATAAGGTGCCTAGTAAAGTGCCCTGTAAGGTGCCTCATTAGGCGCCCTATAGGGCCTCCTAGGCTAAGCGCCATATTACCATAAATATAGAAAAATGCCCTCAATTATTGCACTGGATATTACAGACATATATAGCCCAGTGAATACAGGTCTCAGACTTACAACAGCCACGCTGGGAATTTTACCCAAGCCGTGCGCCTGGTCGCATCAATGACCTTAGAGTATTCACTGTATTTTATATTGATTTGGCTTGATCTATACATCTGATTCTTCCATACTATTTATTGTGAAATTTCATGTTTTATAGAGAAGGAATTGTGCTTAACTTAGCTGTGTTTTCACTGATAATAAATCCCCGACGCCACCTGATAGGCACCTCATTGCGTTTCTGTTGTTTCTTCAGGGGGAATTCACATAAACCAGCACACTCTATAAAACAACAAGGAAATTTAAGACAATTATAATTGCTTGCGCTTTCATGACATCTATGAAAAGTCTCTTGAAATCATGGATTATATTGCTCACCTCCCGATTTGCGGCCAGAATAAACTCACTTGTTGTTCGATCGTTTTGTAATACAAACTTCCTCTAAGTGCTCTGAACGCCGCGCATGTGCAGAATCGCTGCTGGTATCCATTTATAGTGACAGAGTATCGCTAAAACCGTTTATCCAATGGGAAGAGAGACCAATTAAGAAAGGTGTCTCTTGCTTTACTATGTTAATTATAAACACGCTCGCCATTCAATACAGCTGTTAAGTCCCGTGTCTCCTACTGTTTCCAACCTAAAGATCCATTTCTGTTCCTGAATTGTTAATGTTTGGGTACGCGATCTGCCGTTCTTCCCTGTGTTCACCTGTTCAATGGCGAAACAGCGTAAATCTTGAAACTGATGGTTGTTTTCAATGCAATGGGCCACTATTGGAGCTTCCAGCTGTTTACATTTTAATCTACTACGGTGTTCTCCAATGCGAATGTTGAGTTGCCGTTCAGTTTTACCGATATATAAAAGTCCACATGGGCATTTAAGGGCATAAACAACGTGATCTGTGCTACATGTTGTCGATTGTTTTAACCGATATCGCCTGCCATGGTGCTCAAACTGTGTCAGTTCTTCAGTGATGCTACAGATATTGCAATCTCCACACTTTTTATGTCCCACCAATGTTAATGTTGGAATACTACATGTGGGACGTAATCTCGCTGGACTCAAGCTATCCCGCAAATTAAAATGTCGGGTCCAGACACAGCGAATGCTCTTGTTTTGCACTCCAGATAAAGTGCCTAGCACATCGTAATGTCTTTTGATGATCCGTTTGATTTCTCTACTGAAAGGTGAATATTTGGTGACAAAATTGATGCTGTCATCTTCTATTATAGGGCCTCGAGATTTTGTTTGTAACAATAAACCTCTGTTATTATATAAGGCCCGTTTGTAAGCTGGACTTTTATATATCGGTAAAACTGAATGGCAACTCAACATTCGCATTGGAGAACACCATAGTAGATTAAAATGTAAACAGCTGGAAGCTCCAATAGTGGCCCATTGCATTGAAAACAACCATCAGTTTCAAGATTTACGCTGTTTCGCCATTGAACAGGTGAACACAGGGAAGAACGGCAGATCGCGTACCCAAACATTAACAATTCAGGAACAGAAATGGATCTTTAGGTTGGAAACAGTAGGAGACACGGGACTTAACAGCTGTATTGAATGGTGAGCGTGTTTATAATTAACATAGTAAAGCAAGAGACACCTTTCTTAATTGGTCTCTCTTCCCATTGGATAAACGGTTTTAGCGATACTCTGTCACTATAAATGGATACCAGCAGCGATTCTGCACATGCGCGGCGTTCAGAGCACTTAGAGGAAGTTTGTATTACAAAACGATCGAACAACAAGTGAGTTTATTCTGGCCGCAAATCGGGAGGTGAGCAATATAATCCATGATTTCAAGAGACTTTTCATAGATGTCATGAAAGCGCAAGCAATTATAATTGTCTTAAATTTCCTTGTTGTTTTATAGAGTGTGCTGGTTTATGTGAATTCCCCCTGAAGAAACAACAGAAACGCAATGAGGTGCCTATCAGGTGGCGTCGGGGATTTATTATCAGTGAAAACACAGCTAAGTTAAGCACAATTCCTTCTCTATAAAACATGAAATTTCACAATGAATAGTATGGAAGAATCAGATGTATAGATCAAGCCAAATCAATATAAAATACAGTGAATACTCTAAGGTCATTGATGCGACCAGGCGCACGGCTTGGGTAAAATTCCCAGCGTGGCTGTTGTAAGTCTGAGACCTGTATTCACTGGGCTATATATGTCTGTAATATCCAGTGCAATAATTGAGGGTATTTTTCTATATTTATGGCAGTAGCTACCCTCTAAAAACTGACCTGTAAGTTAGTGCTAAGCGCCATATTAGGCACCCTTGGACAAGGCACCGCAGAAGGCACCCTGGGCTATGGAACCACAGGTTAAGGTGGCCTAACAAGGTTATGGTGTCCTAGGTTAGTGTGCCCTAGGGACTGCAAGGTGCCTCAGGATGACATTCATGACCTGTGCAGAACAGAGACAGATGTAGCCCTAACAATAGATAGAGCACTCAGGAAAGGCAATGAACAGGTGAGTGAAGGAGGGAGAGGTGGGAGCCGCTGGACCTGCCATATCTGTGGGCATCCCATGTGCCTGCCAGTACTGATGACAAACATGGTGGGCAGCTGTACCACAGCACAGGGTGTTGGCAATGTAAAGTACTGGAAAAACAGTTGGTGGCAGACGATGGGAATACATGTCCCCCAGTGGAGGCGGAGGTGGCAGGATAGTTACAATGATGGGTGGACAGAGGAGTGATGCTGCCATGCAGATCAGGCACAGGCGAGGCAAGCATGAAGAGGCGCAATGCAGGAAAGGGTAGCAGTGCATGACATGGGGTGGAAGACTGCACAGGCAGACAGGACTCTACTCAGCTGACAGACGCAGATAGACGGACCGAGGGAATGTTGGCAATTGTGGCGAGGGTATTATGGGCTGGAAACACAGATCTGCAAAAATATGACCTCTACAGGCATGCACACTATTTGAGTAGGACAGGCATGAGAGGAGGGAACAATGAGGAACTGAACCCATGAACACTGCCAAGAATGGCATTGTATTAACCAGTAGGCTATACCTCCATGGTGTATGTCACAACAATGGCTGGCTACAGAAGGACTGCAGGTCACTGCACAAACTGTCTGCTCTGAGTGCCAGGATAGGGTAACCCCACCAGTACCCATGATGCAATGCACATGCTGAATAGCTGTCTACAGCTGATCACCAAATGGGGTCTGCACCTCTCCAGTACCTCAGCTTGGAAAGATGAACTGACAATGTGTGATACTGGCACAGAGTAGCTACAAACCATGCCATTGTGCAGTTTCTGTGTTCACCCTGAGGGATAGGATGGGTGCCCAGCACTTGGTCCAAAGTATATGTGATGCTAGAGATAGGTTCTGCTGTATATCCCCATCACTACTAGTGTGTGATAGGTGTTCCTTGCAGTGCAGCCAAAGTTAATTTGGTGTCCATCTGTATCCTGCAGTCACATGTGGCCCTGTGGAACCAGACACCAGCTAGATTGGTGTGTACTCTGTGTTAGGGTCTGGCTGACATGGGCAGCTGTTATCAGGGCAGAGGGGTTCCTAGACTTGCATGAGGTGTGTGTAGCAGTGCCTTTATAGGTCATAGTGGTATGCACTACATACCCAAAAGGGCCCACATCACCCTTTTTGTAGGTAAAGAACAGGTGCCCCTGCCCCAGGGAAGCAACCTCAATCCTGTTTGTATGAGACAGCCCTCTAGGGTTGGTGGGCCAGAGCCATACCTATGACTGGGTCAGTGGCAGAGCAGCAGCAATGCTGGGATTAGGTCTGGAAACCCAAAACTGCCTCCCACCAGCAGATTGCACAGTCAGACTGTACCTTATAGATATTCTGACCATGCACAGTCTAACTGCAGACAGTCCATAGTGCATGCTTACAGAGGAGCTATGTATAGCAAGCAGGCATCTTAGTGATTGGGACCCCAGCACTGAAGAACACAAATATATCACTGGAGGCAGATAGTGTAGAGCGCTATGTGGGAACCTAGACCTGCCATGGTCACTGCTCGGTCAGAGTGAGTGCCCTCCCAGCATGCCATGCTGTGGCCACCCTGTCCATGCAGGTGATGGTCAGGCACTACAGCAGGGGTCCTCAAACCTGTCCTGGAGGGCCGCAATCCTGCAGGTTTTTGGGATAGCCCTAATGAATATGCATGAGATATATATGGATTAGAGATATCCTCCCAACCTGACTGGTTTGTGGCCCTCCAGTACTGGATTGGGAGACCCCTGCCTTACACCTCTGTCATTTAAGATTGTGAGTGCGCAAGGTATAGATGTTCTAGACATCAAAAGGGTAGACAGAATTTGTCACATTGCTCCTCAATTCTCACCACCACCAAAAAGTTGTCTAATAGAC
Organism: Ichthyophis bannanicus; assembly: GCA_033557465.1. Taxonomy (NCBI): domain Eukaryota; kingdom Metazoa; phylum Chordata; class Amphibia; order Gymnophiona; family Ichthyophiidae; genus Ichthyophis; species Ichthyophis bannanicus. Next base: position 1,302,192,683 of record CM066033.1, read on the forward strand.
AACATCTAATAGACAACATTTTGGTGGTGGTGGGAAATGAGGAGGAATGTGACACATTCTATCTAACCTTTTTGATGTCTTGGACATCTGCACCTTGCCCACTCACAATCTTAAATGACAGAGATGTAAGGCAGGGGTCTCCCAATCCAGTACTGGAGGACCACAAACCAGTCAGGTTGGCAGGATATCTCTAATGCATATATATCTCATGCATATTCATTAGGGATATCCCGAAAACCTGACTGGTCTGCGGCTCTGCAGGACCAGGGTTCCCTACCCCTGTTCTAGCAGCTCCACTGACTGACCTTTTCAATGCCTCGTTGGAGTCAGCAGTAGTGCCAAAGGACTGGAGAGAGGCTCATGTGGTGCCTTTACACCAGGGGTCTCCAACTCCAGTCCTGGAGGGCCGCAAACCAGTCAGGTTTTCAGGGTATCCCTAATGAATATGCATGAGATATATATGCATTAGAAATAGCCTGTCAAACTGACTGGTTTGTGGCCCTCCAGTGCTGGATTTGGGGACCCCCACCTTACACCTCTGTCATTTAAGATTGTGAGTGGGCAAGGTACAGATGTCCTCGACATCAAAAGAGTAGATAGAATGTGTCACATACCTCCTCGCTTCTCACCACCACCAAAATATTGTCTATTAGACAACTTTTTGGTGGTGGTGAGAAACGAGGAGGGCTGTGACACATTATATCTACCCTTTTGATGTCGAGGACATCTGTACCTTGCCCACTCACAATCATACATGACAGAGGTGTATGGCAGGGGTCCCCAAATCCAGCACTGGAGGGCCACAAACCAGTCAGTATGGCAGGCTATTTCTAATGCATATATATCTCATGCATATTCATTAGGGATACCCTGAAAACCTGACTGGTTTGCGGCCCTCCAGGACTGGAGTTGGAGACCCCTGCTTTACACAAAAGCGGAAGTAAGGATGTGGTTGAAAACTACAGGCCGGTTAGTTTAACTTCGGTTGTGAGTAAATTATTAGAAATGCTGCTGAAAGAGAAAATAGTGAGGTTTTTGGAGTCCAGCGGATTACAGGATCGGAGGCAGCATGGATTCACCAGAGGCAGGTCTTGTCAGACAAATCTGATTGATTTCTTTGACTGGGTGACCAGGGAGTTGGACTGAGGGAGAGCCCTAGATGTGGTGTATTTAGATTTCAGTAAAGCCTTTGACACTGTTCCTCACAGGCGACTTATAAACAAACTGAGCACCCTAGTGATGGACCCTAAAGTTACTGCTTGGGTTAGAAATTGGTTGGGTGGGAGGCGACAAAGAGTACAAGTAAATGGAGCTTACTCTGAGGAGAAGGATGTTACCAGTGGTGTGCTCCAGGGATCTGTCCTTGGTCTGATTCTTTTTAACATCTTTGTTAGTGATATAGCGGAAGGGCTATCGGGTAAGGTTTGCCTCTTTGCGGATGATACCAAAATCTGCAATAGAGTAGACACCCAGGAAGGTGTAGATAACATGAGGAGGGATCTAGCTAAGCTTGAAGAATGGTCTAGAATTTGGCAGCTGGGATTGCATGTTAAAAAATGTAAGGTCATGCATTTGGGCTGCAGCAATCCAAGGGCGCAATATAATATAGGGGGTGAAGTACTTTTGGCCACTAAAGAAGAGCGGGACCTAGGTGTGGTTGTGTCTGATGATCTTAAAGTAGCTAAACAGGTAGAAAAGGCGACAGCAAAAGCTAGAAGGATGCTTGGGTGCATACGGAGAGGAATGGCTAGCAGAAAAAAAGAGGTGATAGTGCCTCTGTATAGGTCTTTGGTGCAACCTCATTTGGAGTATAGTGTGCAATTCTGGAGACCGCACCTTCAAAAGGATGTGAACAGGATGGAATCGGTGCAGAGGGTGGCTACTAAAATGATTAGTGGTCTTCATTATAAAGCATATGAGGACAGACTGAAGGATCTTAATATGTACACCTTAGAGGAAAGGCGGGATAGAGATGATATGATTGAGATGTTTAAATACCTCCGTAGCATAAATGTTCAGGGAGAGAGCCTCTTTCAATTGAAAGCAAGTTCTGCTGCGAGGGGACATGGGATGAGGGTGAAGGGAGATAGATTCAGGAGTGATATGGGGAAATATTTCTTTATGGAAAGAGTAGTGGATCCGTGGAATAGTCTCCCAGTGGACCTGGTAGAGATGAGGACAGTAACTGAATTCAAAAAAGCATGGGACAAACACAGAGGATCTCTAAAGGAAAAGAGGGGACTGTTGTAGTTGTTGATATGGAAGGACAGACTAGATAGGCCATGTGGTCTTTTTCTGTCGTGATATTTCTATGTTTCTATGTTTCTAAGAAAAAATCTAATGCTAAGGGAGAAGGGGGCAAAAAAGACGCTACAATAGCGGTGGAAGATGGAGATGCAGAGTGAAATGAGAGCATGGTTCAGGGACTTAAAAGCAGACTTAAACCTAGTGTGGGAAGAACTAGCAAGTGATATACAAAGTGTGCGTGCAGACTTGGGGGACCTAGGACACCAAGTGGAGGAATTGAAAATGCGACTGGAAGAGCATGGAGAGGTCACTGCAACACTAGAACAAAAATGGAAGGAGATGATACAACGACAAATAGAGGTTGAAGACAAGCTTGAGGATCTGGGAAACAGATCTAGACATCACCACCTCCGCTAGAAAAAGGGACTGTTACTTCTGGAGAGAGATCTGCAACTGTGAGTATATACTTCTGGTAATTTTCTAAAAGGAAATCTTTGTATTAAAGCTAATTAATCTGTGAATCCAATATTTTTGTTAAATCAGTCAGGGCCTAGTAGCAGCAGTTTACGTTTAAATTTAAAACACAGAGGATAACTTTCTGGTTACATTTCATACCCAGCAGAGAGCTTGTAGTTTAAATTTAATAGTCACTCAGGGCCTAGTAACAGCAAAGTACTTTTAGTTTAAATTTAAAACACAGAAGAGAGAGCTTTCTTGTTACATTTGGAACCCAGCAGAGAGCTTGTAGTTTACATTTAATAGTCACTCAGGGCCTAGCATCAGAAAATTACTTTTAGTTTTAAAACACAGAGAACTTTCTGGTTACATTTCATACCCAGCAGAGAGCTTGTAGTTTAAATTTAATAGTCACTCAGGGCCTAGCATCAGCAAAGTACTTTTAGCTTAAATTTAAAACACAGAAAAGAGCTTTCTGGTTAAATTTAGAACCCAGGAGAGAGCTTGTAGTGTAAATTTCATAAGAAGTTAGAGCCTAGCAGCAGCTATAATTTAAATCAAATCAGAATTTATCTTAGCACAAAAGGCAAAACAGGGTCTGTACTCTTTGAGCAACAAATAAAGGGGGATGTTTACTAAAGTGCGTTAAACGTGACTAACGCGCGTTATACAACGTTAACGACCGTAAGTGCCATATAACGCGCGTACCGACACGCTAACGACCGTTAACGTCATACTACGCGCGTTAACCTTAGTTAACGATCGTAAACCTCCGCGGCGCGTTAAAACAGCGCAGAAGGTGGAGAGTGGGCGGAGAGAAGGGGTCAATGGGCGGAGAGTGGGCGGGGAGAGGCTCCCCTCATACTAACGTGCTGTATTTCAGAGCTCAATTCCAACGCGAATGAAAACCTGTCGTTAAAGGCATTTAAAGGGAAGAGAAACCATTTCCGTCAGCAATGTACAGAAAAACCGGGGAAACCCACAAAACGTGAGCAGTGTGATACATGTGCAAAGACCAAAATTTCACATAAAACGTTAAAAATGACCACAAGAAACATTTTAAAAAGCAGAATTCAGCTGGGCAACAGTGATAGCAATGGGCAACAAGGAACAACACTCCCTGGAAAGCACCAAAATAAAAGGAAATGATGTGTGGAAGGGTCTACGCTCCGCAGACCTTTTCAAAGAGCATTACATTGTAATGGAGCTGTCCTGGGCGTGTGGTGTAATGTTTCCCAATGATATCATTGTTGCCCAGCTTGGTTATGGGTGTTTGCCCCTTTTGTGAAGTCTTTTCTGAGGTTTATGTGCACCTTTGTCTGCATACAAGGTAAATGAGGCCACAGTAAACCTGTTGCAGAGCAGGGTTTCTGACTCGTCAGGCCGGTTTAACTAATTCCAGGGACTGCACTGTCTCTGTGGCCACAGTGTGGTGCAACATACACAGACAGTGCCTGTAAGACCAGAGGATCACAGGTCCAAATCCCAGCTGGGGCTCCTGCCAACCCCATCCCCATAGTTTTACCCACCACTAAACAGTGATAGTAAAGACACTCCTTTAGTGCAGAGAACATACGCAAGGCCTATATTTTACCACACCAGAAACAGGCACATTACCTAAAGCAGAGTCCCGCAAATGCAGTCCTGGAGGGCTCCACACCATTCCGGTGTCATGCTGCCTCTAATAAAGATGCCTGTACTGCATAGCTATGCACCACCCCCATGGTATGCAGATGTAGCTCATGCATATTTATGAGGGACAGCATGAAAACCCGAACAGTGTTTGGAACACCAGGACTGGAGTTGGGGAACTCTGCCATAAAGCAGCAGCCAACAGGGCCACACACACCCACAGGCCCCATTGGCCAATGCCTCCTGGAGAGGCAAGACATTGGGCCCTGCCTGTATCTGCCAATACTAGCAGTTGCATACCTTAGCAATGCCACCCTACACCTGGGTATATGGTACACAGCTATCAAACGTTTCCTCTGATAACTGGCAGATATCAATTCCTACGTTAAGCACATTTTGCTCATTGAGCTCCACCATAACAATCATTCTGATGTCTGCGGTGTGTGCTTCAGGTCTGGTCTCTGACAGTGTTTACCACCCTGGGGAGTGACCCCCAACAGTCTTGTGTACCATATCCATGCCTGTACTATGCCCAGGACTGGTGTGGTGGGTATGGCTGCTGACCACCTCTATAGTAGCACAATGCTGGCATAGGTGTGGGGGTGGCTGTCTGTCTATCCAGTGTGTGGTGGCTGCAAACACCTTCAACAGCCCACACTGCCAGCACTGTTGCCAGTATTGGGCTGCCAATGTGCATAATGAGGAGCAAGGTACCATGGGTATAGGCCGGACAGGGTGGCCTGGGCAGGGTGCATCTGCACAGGGCATAGGGCAGTGACAGGCACATTGTAGTGCCCGGCCACCACCTACACAGACAGGGTGACCTCAGTATATCCTGCTGAGAGATCACTCTCACCCTGACTGTGCAGTGACCACAGCATGGCTAGGCACTCCCATAGTGCTATATAGTATTTTTCTCATGTGATAAATATGGGTTTCCTTTTGGGGCCCAGTCACTGATGTATCTGCTGACATCCCAGTTCTGGGTGCAGGCATCTCCACTGGGCACTAGCAGACTGTTTGTAGCTGGTAGGTGTTGTGATGGAGTGGCTTGCAAGGTGCAGTGGCTGATGGCTTGCACCAGGGGAATATCAGATAGTGGTGGGGTGCAGCATACCATATCCAGGCCTAATGGCTGTGTACAGAGCTGCATTGACTGCCCTGTGGTGTGTCTGTTCCCCAGCAGGACTAGGGTTCATGTTCCCCTCTACGGCCACCATTGCAGGGAGGTAGACTGTGGATCTTTTAGATAGGGGACCCTGTTTGCCACCCTCGGCCCTGGGGGAGGGGTGTGGTGGTGGTGCATGGGGGCTACACCTGACTGAAACAGACAGAGATGTCCAAGGTGTCCCTGCAGAAACTACCTAGCTCACACAGTAACACTGCTTTGGACCTGTGCCATGGCCTCTTTCAGCCATGGACGGTGCTGTGGACCTAGTGCTGGGCACCTCACTGCACCCTCAGGGTGAGCACAGTACCCGCACAATGTGACGGTGTGTAGCTACTCTGTGCCAGTACAACACACGGTCGGTACCCCCTATCAGGCCGAGGTGCTGTGGGGGTGCACATGGTCAGTTCCCCCTACCAGGCCGAGGTGCTGTGGGGGTGCATTCCCCATGGTGTGTATCTGTGGACAGCTGATTTGCATGTGCAGTGCATCATGGGTGTGACTGGCCCAATCCAACCCTATGAAACACCTGCTCACAGGCTCTGCTAAACCATAGGCCATCACACGTACATCTGTTAGCATAATGCATAGGTGCAGGACACCCTACAAAGTCTGTAATATAAGATGCCCACACTGGTAAAAACACACGTACCCACGCACGTAAACAAACACGTACCCACGCACGAATGTACGCGCGCAGCTACGCACATACCAATGCACGCACCAACGTACGTGGCTAGGCACACTCCGAGGGTGTTTTTCTGGCACCAATACTCAGCGTAACGAAAAACATGCCTCCTCTTTCCTTCTGTAATGTACAGGATGATGCCTGAGACAGCCTTTTGCGTTAGGCACACTGGGGGCTCAAACCCATGCTGCCTGTAACAGCGGTCAGTACCGTAACCATTGTGCTACAGCTCTGTTTCAGTGCTTTGTGTCTGTACGTCTTCTTACGATTAACGCGCAGTAACGCAGCACGGCGCCCGGTAACGCTCGTTAATTTTTCTAACGCGCGGTAGTGGTAACGATGTACCGCCCATGTCCTTATTTGGGGTTTCTTTCACTACCGCGGCTCCTAACGCAAATTGCACTAACGCAGTTTAGTAAACATACCCCAAAGTCTTCTAGAGACCTTTACAAAGAGGCCTTCTTCCTAGGGGGCAAGAGACCTGTGAAACGTTTTCAATAGGTGTTAACACCAGGTGGCAGATCAAAAGGCCATTTTGAAAGACTCCTCCTATCCAAGCAAGGACTGTTAATTACCCAGGAAGTTGGTCACAGCTTACTTCAGCAGCACAGGCATAAATAGCTCAACCAGAGCTCTATGATCCTCTGTCTTGAAGGACTAGAAAAAGGGACTGTTACTTCTGAAGAGAGATCTGCAACTGTGAGTATATAATTCTGGTAATTTTCTAAAAGGAAATCTCTGTATTAAAGCTAATTAATCTGTGAATCTACTATTTTTGTTAAATCAGTCAGGGCCTAGTAGCAGCAGTTTAAGTTTAAATTTAAAACACAGAGGAGAACTTTCTGGTTACATTTCATACCCAGCAGAGAGCTTGTAGTTTAAATTTAATAGTCACTCAGGGCCTAGTAACAGCAAAATACTTTTAGTTTAAATTTAAAACACAGAAGAGAGCTTTCTGGTTACGTTTGGAACCCAGCAGAGAGCTTGTAGTTTACATTTAATAGTCACTCAGGGCCTAGCATCAGAAAATTACTTTTAGTTTTAAAACACAGAGAACTTTCTGGTTACATTTCATACCCAGCAGAGAGCTTGTAGTTTAAATTTAATAGTCACTCAGGGCCTAGCATCAGCAAAGTACTTTTAGCTTAAATCTAAAACACAGAAAAGAGCTTTCTGGTTACATTTGGAACCCAGCAGAGAGCTTGTAGTCTAAATTTAATAGTCACTCAGGGCCTAGCATCAGCAAAAGTACTTTTAGCTTAAATTTAAAACACAGAAAAGAGCTTTCTGGTTAAATTTAGAACCCAGCAGAGAGCTTGTAGTTTAAATTTCATAAGAAGTTAGAGCCTAGCAGCAGCTAAGAGCTATAATTTAAATCAAATCAGAATATAGCTTACCTCAGCAGCACAAGACAGGGTATTGTGTAGCAGCCCTCTTTTAATAAGTGTTATTTCCCTCCCTCCCTCCCCACAGCCACCCACCCCTGGGATAATCGTAGCTTTATAGGTACTTACACATCTTAAAAGACAGGAGGTGCTCTCAGGTGAAGCTCATTACCCAAATCAGCCATACACTAAGGACCTGAGATTAGTTAAGCTTCAGGTGAACAAGCTATATTACACGTATTAGGTACAGTTTTATTAGTATAAATATCCATAGCAACCCTTAGTAAGTAAAGAACTTAGATCTAAACACAAACTTAAAACTAAGATGCAGACAGCAGTCCAGCAGTGGGATGGGGGCTTTCCAGTCTTTTGCATTGAGTGTCACATGTATGATTTTCGCCCAGTTGGTGAGAGGTCTTACGTGTGCACTAGGTGCAAGGAGCTCTTTGCTCTCAGGGAACGAGTCCATTCTCTAGAGGCTAAAGTAGCAGACTTCGAAAGCATAAGACAAACAGAGAGGTACATAGACAAGACCTACAGGGATATAGTCCCGAAGTCCCACCTCCAGTCTGGCAGCATCCCTGTTGCCATGGAGGAGAGAGGTCACGTGATAAGAGAGCATCACCCTGGTGTGGCAGGAAGTGATCCTGTAACTAGGACCTGTCCTCCAGGTGATGTAAAACCCTCTCGCACCGAGGAAGTTTCTCCAGGGCCATGTGCCCATGAGGGAAGGGTTAGGACAGCCATTATAGTTGGTGATTCGATCATTAGGCATGTAGATAGCTGGGTGGCTGGTGGACGTGAGGATCGCCTGGTAACATCCCTGCCTGGTGCGAAGGTAGCGGACCTCACGCGCTACCTAGGTAAGGTCTTAGATAGTGCTGGGGAGGAGTCTGCTGTCTTGGTACATGTCGGTACCAATGACATAGGAAAATGTGGTAGGGAGGTTCTGGAGGCTAAATTTAGGCTTTTAGGTAGGAAGTTGAAATCCAGAACTTCCAGGGTAGCATTCTCCGAAATGCTTCCTGTTCCACGCGCAGGACCCAAAAGGCAGGCAGAGCTCCGGAGTCTCAATGCGTGGATGAGACAATGGTGCAAAGATGAGGGGTTTGGATTTGTTAGGAACTGGGGAACATTCCGGAGAAAGGAGGGCCTCTTCCGAAGGGATGGGCTTCACCTTAACCGGGATGGAACCAGGCTGCTGGCATTAACCTTTAAAAAGGAGATAGAGCAGCTTTTAAACTAGATATGAGGGGAAAGCCGACAGTCGCCCAAGAGCAAATGGTTCGAAAGAATGTATCTTTGAAGGAAACTACCAAAAGCAGAGAGGTTCCACAAAAGAGTAAAGTAGCCCAAATGCCCTCAAGTATGGAGCAGAGAGCTTAAAGATCCCAAATTACCCATGTCTAACAATAGCCAAATTAATATGAATAAAATACATTCTCTAAAATGCTTGTATGCAAATGCTAGAAGTCTAAAAAATAAGATGGGAGAGTTAGAATATATAGCACTAAATGAGAGGTTAGATATGATTGGAATATCAGAGACATGGTGGAAGGAGGACAACCAGTGGGACACTGTGATACCTGGGTACAAACTATATTGTAATGATAGAGCTGATCAAATTGGTGGAGGGGTTGCTCTCTATGTTAGAGAGGGCATTGAGTCAGAAAGGATTAAAGTTTTGCAGGAAACAAAATCTGCTGTAGAATCTATATGGATTGAAATTCCATGTAAAAGGGGGAAGGCAATGGCAGTGGAGGTGTACTATCGAGCGCCTGGCCAGAATGACCAAATGGATGATGAAATGCTCAAAGAAATCAAGGAAGCTAACAAAAGTTACAGCACAGTAATAATAATGGGTGATTTCAACTACCCCGGTATCGACTGGGTCAGTGTCACGGCAGGACATGCTAGGGAGATAAAGTTCCTAGATGAAATAAATGACTGCTTCTTGGAGCAGCTGGTTCATGAACTGACCAGAGGGGAAGCCATATTAGACCTAGTCCTTAGTGGAACACCAGATCTAGTGGAAGAGATAAGGTTGTTGGGGTCACTTGGCAATAGTGATCATAGCATGATTGCCATTGATTTGATTGGTGGAGGAGGGATAGTGGGGAAATCCACAGTACTACCTTTCAACTTTTGAAAGGGAGACTATGATAAAATGAGGAAAACAGTTAAGAAAAAACTAAAAGGAGCAGTTGCAAAGGTTAAAGACGTACATCACGCTTGGCTGTTGTTGAAAAATACTATCTTGGAAGCCCAGACCAGCTGTATTCCACGCTTTAAGAAAAGTGGAAGGAAGTCCAAAAAACTGCCAGCATGGTTTAAAGGTGAGGTCAGAGAGGCTGTTGTTGCCAAAAAAGCATCTTTCAGGAAATGGAAAAAAGAGCCAAACGACGAAACCTGGAAACAGCACAAGCACTGGCAAGTCAAATGCAAGGCATTGATAAGGCAGACAAAGGGAGAATTTGAGAAGAAGCTTGCTGCGGAAGCAAAAACGCGAAGTAAAGACCTTTTCAAGTACATTTGTAACAAAAAACCTGTGAGAGAGTCAGTCGGTCCATTAGATGATAAAGGGGTTAAAGGAGCACTAAGAGGCGACAAGGCGATAGCGGAGAGACTGAATGAATTCTTTGCTTCAGTCTTTACTGAGGAAGATGTAGGGATGTTACCCATGACTGAAGTGGTATTTAAAGGTGCGGAAGAATTCAAGGAAATATCGATACATCGGGAAGATGTATTACAACTATTAGATAAGCTGAAGAGTAGCAAATCACCTGGGCCAGATGGTATACATCCCAGGGTGTTGAAAGAACTGAAATATGAGATTGCAGACCTGCTATTAGTAATCTGTGAACTATCATTAAAATCATCTCTAATACCTGAAGATTGGAGGATCGCCAATGTAACACCAATTTTTAAAAAGGGCTCCAGGGGTGATCCGGGAAACTACAGACCGGTGAGCCTGACGTCAGTACTGTGAAAAATGGTAGAAACCATCATAAAGAATAAAATTACTCAGCATGTAGATAGTCATGACCTAATGGGAGACAGCCAACATGGCTTTAGACATGGAAGATCTTGTCTTACTAATCTGTTATGTTTTTTTGAAGGAGTGAATAATCAGGTGGACAAAGGTGAGTCGGTTGATATAGTGTATCTGGACTTTCAGAAAGCCTTTAACAAGGTCCCTCATGAGAGACTTTTGGCAAAACTAAAGAGTCATGGGATAGGAGGCAGAGTACTATTGTGGATCAGGAACTGGTTAAAAGATAGAAAGCAGAGGGTAGGGCTAAATGGCCAATTTTCCCAATGGAGAAAGGTGAATAGTGGTGTACCCCAGGGATCTGTGCTGGGTCCGCTGCTTTTTGACATATTCATAAATGACCTGGAAAGTGGAATAACGAGTGAGGTTATCAAATTTGCAGATGACACAAAACTATTTAAAGTTGTTAAAACCCAAGAGGATTGTGGAAAATTGCAAGAGGATCTTGATAAATTGGAAGACTGGGCATCAAAATGGCAGATGAAATTTAATGTGGACAAGTGCAAGGTTATGCACCTAGGGAAGAACAATCCAAACTATGGTTACACGATGCAAGGTTCCACATTAGGAACCACCACCCAGGAAAAAGATTTAGGTGTCATTGTGGATACCATGTTAAAACCCTCGGCCCAGTGTGCAGCAGCGGCCAAGAGAGCAAATAGAATGCTAGGTATGATAAGGAAAGGAATGTAAAATAAAACAAAAGATATTATAATGCTTCTATATCGTTCCATGGTGAGACCGCACCTTGAATATTGTGTGCAATTCTGGTCGCCATATCTTAAAAAGGATATAGCGATTTTAGAAAAGGTTCAGAGAAGAGCCACCAAAATGGTAAAGGGGATGGAAGGATACTCCTATGAAGAAAGGCTAAAAAGGTTAGGGCTCTTTAACCTGGAATAGAGACGGCTGAGGGGAGATATGATAGAAGTCTATAAATTAATGAACGGAGTAGAACGGGTAAACGTAGATCGATTGTTTACCTTATCAGAATATAGAAAGACTAGGGGACATGCAATGAAGCTACAGGGTAAACTATTTAAGACTAATAAAAGAAAATATTTTTTCACTCAACGTGTAATCAAACTCTGGAATTTGTTACCGGAGGATGTAGTAAAGGCTGTTAGTGTAGCTGGGTTTAAAAAAGGTTTGGACAAGTTCCTGGAGGAAAGGTCCATAAACCATTATTAAGAAGGGACCCAGGATATCAATGCTTGAACCAATACAAGCATTGTGGAAGCTGTGTCCCTTGGGGAAACTGCTAGGTACATATGACCTAGATTGGCCACTGTTGGGAACAGAATACTGGGCTTGATGGACCGTGGTCTGACCCAGTATGGCATATCTTATGTTCTTATGTTCTTATATCTGAAGAGGAGCAGCACCAGGACATTGTAAAGGCTTTGCTACAAAAAGAGGTCTGGATCGACAGAGCCCACAAAGCACTGGGACCACTGGAGTTGGATAAAAATAGACCCCATGACATAATTGCATGTTTCCACGACTATGGATTAAAAGAATTAGTGGCTAATAAGGCCAGGTTGAATGGATCCTTACAATGAGAGAACCACACTGTGGATATCTAAACAGATCTGGCACAGATAACCTTACAAAAGAAGAGAAATATGAGAGACATAGTACAGAAACTATGAAATGAATATATTCAGTATGGATGGACATTCCCCTTTGGACTTTCCTTTGCAATAATGAGGAAGCGCTGGCAGGTACAAAATCATGAAGAAGCAGTCCATGCACTGGAGGAAGGGGGCACAACAGGACTGGCAAGAGAACCTGCAAAAGAACCCCTTTCCCTCAAGAGAGAACCACCTCACTGGCAAAGAGTAAATTATGGGAGAAGGGGACTACATCACCAGCCCGGGACCCAGACCACAGAAACCGATGGGGAAGAAACGACACGACTGTAACGAGGGGCTTGCTGTGATCCAGGCTACTCTAGAGCCAGAGATGTGTGAACAAATAAGCCATGCAACATATGGGTTGGATAACTTGATGTGCGGAATGACTCCTGAAGGCACGGGGGAGTGGTGAGGGGAACATGAAGGGGAAGAATGTGAAGGGTTAACAGTTTGTTAATAAAGTTATTAAGGTTAAGAAATGTTGTTAGGATTGGAGTGCATGGATGGGAAGACAGGGAGGGCAAAGGGGCAAGAAGAGGGGGGAGAGGAAGGGAAGGGAGGGGCAGGGAGAAAGAATGAGTAAGTCAGAGCGGTGGGGAAGAGGGAGGGGGAATAGGCCAACCCACCTTGTTACTATGACGGCAACTTTTAAGCACCCAAAATGGTTGTTGGGGGGGGGGAGCACAGGGGAAGAGAAGGGGGGAGAGGATGGGGAGGAGGGAAGGGAGGGGGAGACGAACACAGCAGGGGGGGAGGTTATGGAAGCTAATGATGTCTGCACTTAAAGTGATATCTTTTAATGTTCGGGGTTTCAATTCATCCATCAAAAGACAAAAATTGTATAAGGAATTGGGAAGGCTAAAGGCTACCATCGCCGTAGTCCAAGAAATACATCTCCTAAGCAAGCATGAAAACCTGGTTTCCCCGAAACACACACAATTAAGTCTGTTTGCATCCAATAAAGTAGATAAGAGGAGAGGGGGGGATGGCACTATTTGTTGCGGAGGGGGTCCCAGTGGAAGTAGGCGACATAGTGCATGACCAGTGCGTGCCTACAGGTAGAATTAGTCTGGTATAGAGTGGCAAACATTTATGCCCCCAATGGGTCTCAAGGCTCCTTCTTTGAGGAGGTGGGCAGACAGATACACATTTTGGGAGAGGGATTAATCCTTATGGGGGGGCACGTTGAATATAACCTGGGACCCCTGAAGAAACTCTACTAGGAGGGGGGAGTTTAGAAAGACCGATAGGACTCGCTTCAAGACATTTGTGCGTGATTTGGCTGTAGTAGATGTCTGGCGTCTTCTCCACCCAGGTAGATGACAGTTTACGTACTACTCCCACTTCCATGGCATAAACTCACACATTGATACATTCAGGTTGAGCAGAGAGGGTGTCTCAAGGGTAATGAAACATAGAAACATAGAAAAATGAAGACAGGCGAAAAGGAAGAGAGATGAGAAATGTATACGGCTACGTGATCAGCTTCTGAAAGCAATGGAAGAGGATGCGAGGGACCAGAGGAGGAGACAAAATGGAACGGTGCTAGCCTTGAGGGCCCAAAGAAGGCTGAGATAGATGCTATAACATGGTCAGACCATGTGCCCATCAAAGTGGATTTAGAATTTCAAATGGAGGAAGGGGAAACCAAATGCTGGTGGTTGAATGAATCTTTATTAAACGATGAGTGGGTGGTTAGCAATGTGGAAAAGTGTAAACAGGACTATATTACAATGAATGATAATGGGGAAGTAGACTGGCTCATGGTGTGATATGGGTTTAAGGTGACAGTACTTTTGCAGTATCAATGATCAAGTCTCTATCCATTTCCTCAGTTTGAGTTGAGGCCTGTAGACCACACCAGTATGGATGGCTGTGCCATATCCTCTTTCTAACACAATCCACAGCACTTATTTATTTATTTTATTTGAAATGTTTTTCTATACCACCTCTTCCAGAGATCAGGGGCAGTTTACATTGTAATATAACTTTTACAAGGAACGAATTTTTAGCAATCATTTACATGAGACTTGTAATTAGGCTGTAGAAATATTGATGACATTCAGCCATTAAACCATCAAGGGTTAACTATTTACATTGACTATGTACATTCCTATTAGGCTCGTATGTTTGGGTGTTGTTAGCGTAGGGTGTGGCTTATATTGAGATGTGTGTGGTAGTGGTAGGCGGATTGTTTTTGAGGGGTTGGGAGTCGTAGTATTCAATGAAGAGGTGTGTTTTTAGTTCTTTGTGGAAGGCCTGTAGGTCCTTGATTGCCCTTACGGTCTCGGGGAGGGAGTTCCAGAGTGTGGGGGCTGTATATGTGAAGGCCCTATTGCTTGCATTCTGCTCTGTTTTCCTCATTGTGTGAGGAACTGTTAGTGTATTCTGATTGTTACTTTGCCTTATTCTATTGTCTGATTGGGGATGAATTAGGGTTGAGAGGTGTGAGGGGACTATTTCATTAGTTATCTTCAATGTGGTCATGATGATTTTGTATTTTACCCTGCTAGCAATTGGGAGCCAATGGAGATCATAAAGAATGGATGTGATTTGGTCTGATAGTCTTGCTTTGACTATGATTCTGGCTGTGACATTTTCGGCCATTTATAGAATAGTTAGATTCTTTTTTTGGTACTCCTATAAGTGTGCTGTTGCAGTAATCGAAGAGGGGTGTGATTAAGGCTTGTACAACTGTTCTGAAGTCTGTGTGGTCGATGAGAGGCCTAATGTGTTGAATGATCTTTAGTTTATAAAATATAGTTCTGGATATATGTTTTAGGTGTGGGATCATGCTAAGTGTTTTGTCTAGGATGACACCTAGGTATCTTGCTTCTTGTTTTATTGGGATGGGAGCGTTATGTATATGAATTGTTTGGGGTAGGGTGAAGTTGGGATCCCTAGTTGTGATCAGCGCTTCTGTTTTTTTTATAGTTTATGTTAATGAACATAGATTTTAGCTATCTTTCTACTTCCTTTAGGCTGCTGTACTGTTTCATGTCTTGCTTGCTGCCACATTGTTCCAAATAACTACTCATTGTTAGGCAGTAAGCTTAGACCCCATTGGTAGCCTCCACAGTAGTCAGCACCAGACCCTACTATCTACCTATCTATCTACCAAGCAAAGAACAGCTCACATACTATCCATCTCTCCACGAGGCCAACCACAAGATGCATTCACTACTAGCCCTGGCATTTCTACACCTAGCCACCTGGCTCCCCCACACATCCCACGCCTTTCACACAAGCACCAACCACATCCCAATACTCCGCAGTGATGGGAGGAGATGGACGGAGAATCATCAACACTCCCCTAGAGAACCCAAAGAAACACCTTACTCACATCTGCTACACATCCCACTTCAACACATTAAGAAGTCACAATTAGACCGTCAGCAACAACAACATGACCTGAAGTGTGCACTCATCAACGCCAGATCAATACGTACTAAATGGCCGATAATCACCGATCTGGTCACATCCCTTGATCTTGACATCCTCATGATCACAGAGACTTGGCTATCGGAATGTGACAACGCAATCATCAATCAGATGTTACCCACAGGATTCTCAGTCTATGCATGCCATAGAACCAACCAGAAAGGAGGCGGAACACTCATCCTGGCCAAAACTGCCCTATGCTTCCAGATGTGTAATGCAACCAGCACAGCTAACCTTGACTCCCTTACTATAACAAATGACACATGCACAATCAACCTACTATACCGAGCACCAACACCATCTTCTGAGGATCTCGCAACAATAATTGGCCTTGCCTGCAACTCAAAAAGACCACGATCCCAAAACTGGATTCTAGGTGACTTTAACCTTCCTACGCTACAGGAAGCGCAAGCCACTGCCTTCCTAGAAGCACTACAAGAACTAGGGTACGATCAGCTAGTCAATAGTCCAACTCACATCAAGGGAAACAAACTTGACCTGATCTTTGCTCCACAGAAAGATATGGATACCACCGAACCAATGCTACCAACCATATCTCCTGTGCCATGGTCTGACCATAGCCTACTCAAGTTCCAGATACCTATTAACACCTACAACCAAGACTCCCACAAAACCAACGCTGTCCACGAAACCTCGCTGAAGCACTTCCGCCCCTTTGAGAAAGAAGAGATTCGAGGGAAGATCCTCCCACTTCTCAACAATATACCACACGACCTAGATACGATGGTATCCACATGGGACGAGAGCCTCAAGACCATCGCATGCATACCACCCACACATAAAACAAAAAAGAAAAGAGAACACGCACCATGGTATACCAAGGACCTCCGAACTTCACTCCAGTGCCTGCGCAAGCTCGAGAGAAGATGGCGTCGGACTCGCTCTACCGAAGCACAAAGTACTTACATCACTCACCTAAAAGCATACCGTGATGAATTAACAAAGAAGCGGAAACAATATCATTCCGACATACTGAAGCGATCGTTAAACAAACCCCACGACCTCTTCAATATAGTAAAATCCCTCATAATAGAACCTCCCACAGACCAATCACATATGCCACAACCCCAAGCATACTCTAACTACCTACAAACAAAAATAATCCAGACTGGCGCAACCTCAACCAACTATTTACAACCAGGAGTAACCCACGCTGGCGAAACTTCGAGATCCGCAAACAACACCCTTCAGCATAACTTACCCCAACTATCACCACTAGCCAATTTTGACAAAATATCACGCAGAGAGATTGAAGACACCATCGCTGCAATCAACCCTACTACTGCACCCAACGACCCATGCCCAGCCCTATGGATAAAGGAGTTGCGATGTGACTTAAGCCGATATCTGAGCGAATTAATAAACCAATCCCTCACAACTGGATCATTCCCACAGAGCCTGAAACAAACATCAATCAGACCACTGCTGAAGAATAACAAGATGGACCCAACGAAGGTGGAATCATACAGGCCAATTTCAAGTATCCCCATGCTTGCCAAAGTAATTGAAAAGTTAGTACAGCGCCAAATTCAACAGCATATTGATACTGAAGCCCCACTGGACCCCTCCCAGCATGGGTTCAGAGAAGCACACGGGGTGGAAACCCTCCTCACCACCCTACTTGACAACCTAGTATCCGGAACAGACAAAATTCACCAGGGATATGCTCTCATCTTCCTCGACATTGCAGCGGCCTTCGATTCTGTGAACCACGAGATCCTCATACAACGCCTCAGCGAAAAAGGAATTCAAGGGACAGCCCTAGAGTGGTGCAAGTCATACTTGACCAATAGATGGCAACATGTAAGGTCTGGCTCCACAACCTCCGAACCATTTTTGCAAAACCAGGGAGTGCCACAGGGTTCTTCTCTATCTGCATTGATGTTTAACATCTACATGCAGCCCATATGTGCCCTAGCACGTTCATTCAAGGTCAACTGTTTAGCCTACGCAGACGATATCCTGCTATACATCCCTTTCAGGACCAACCAACCAGACCTCTTCCCTCTAACAAGCTGTTTTGAGGCAGTAGCAGAATGGCTCAACACACAAAATTTAAGAATCAACTACAGCAAAACAGATGTCCTCTTCATCTCAAGGAACCAGGACTTCACCCCTCCACCCTCCTTAAAAATCGGCGACACAGAACTGAAAACCAAATCAACAATCCGCTACCTTGGCATTACTCTCGACCAACACCTGGATCTGAAAACCCACATAAAAAACACAGTAAAAACAGTATACATGAAAATAAGGACTTTAAAGCATCTCCGACCACTACTAGATTTCAGCGACTATCGATCAATCTATCAAGCATTAATATTACCACATTTTGACTACGCCAACGTAATCTTACATGGTCTCCCCCAATCAACACTAGCACCACTCCAGCTCGCAATGAACACTGCTGCGAGAGTACTAACAGGGGCCTCAAGGAGAGAGCACATAACGCCAGTACTGATGAACCTCCATTGGTTACCGGTTCAAGCAAGAATCCTCCACAAAGTCCTAACCTTGACCTTTAAAGCGTTAAACACTTTGACTCCCACAGCTATCAGCGAGTTGATACACAAAGTACCACATAACAGAAACAGAAGACCTACGACGCAAAACACCCTCGAGGTCCCAAAGGCAACAACGAAATGCACAAAAATAACAACAAACAGAGCCTTTACAATTTATGCACCTAGAGCATGGAATGCCCTCCCCACCTATATACGAAACATCACCCACCTAACCCAATTCAGGAAAGCATTAAAGCACCACCTGTTCACCACATACTACCCTGAATCCAGCCTCAGTATTCATACATGCTGCCCCTCAGACAATCACGCACCACACCTAAACAATCAGACTCAGTATGAAAAAGGCTAACCCACCGATCCTTCAAAAGTAATAAGATGTAGATAGACCCTGCTTGAAAAAGGTAATAGTGTAAATACAATGTAGATAGTTTCCCCAGTTGTTTCCATGTTGATCTCCCTGTTTATTGTAAAGTTTACAACTCAGAATGCCTGTGTTGTATAGTTGACGTTGAATGTAAACCGCACTGATCTGAAAAGCGCGGTATAGAAGAACTGTTAAATAAATAAAATAAAATAAATGTATTCAATATGTCATAGGAGGGGTTATGTGTGTCTATGGGAGTGTAGACCATGATATCGTCTGCGTATATATGATAGTAAAGTTTGTGTTTTTTTAAATATGGAACATGTTGGTTGGATAAATAAATTGAAGAGCAGTGCCGACAGTGCTGATCCTTGCAGTATTCCTTGTTGCTGTGGGAAGGTTGAGGAGTGGTTATGTTTTATTTTTACATATTGGGATCTGTTGGAGATATATGATGTGAACCATTTGAGGGTTTGTCCTTTTAGGCCTATTTGGTTGAGTCTGGTAATTAGGGTGTTGTGGTTTATATTGTCGAAGGCGGCTGTGATGTCTAGGAAAATAAGGATGAATGCTTGCTTAGCATTATCCAACCCCCGGATTAGTGTGTCAAGTAAAACTAATAGGAGTCTTTCCACCCCATGGTGGGGCGGAATCCATACTGATGTTCGTCTAATGGTGCGGTGGAGTCAATGAAATCTTGTAGCTGTCGTTGTGGTGCTTTTTCAATGACTTTGGCTACAAAAGGTATGCTGGCAATAGGCCTGTAGGAGGAGGGTTCTTCTTTGTTTAAGTTATTGTTCTTTAATTTAGGGCATATTGTGGATAGTTTTAGTGAATTTAGCATGATACCTTGTTGAAGTGATTGGTTGACTGTTTAGTAGAGTGAGGGCTAATTCTGTTTTCGTTGCTTTGATCCACTCTACTGGGCAGGGATCTAAGGGGGACGTGGTGGTATTAATATTTGTGATTATGTCTATTATTTGTCTTTGGTCTATGGGGTGTGGAAGGAGTACCAGCTATTGCTAGTGGGTGAGGCCATTGTCCATGATGGAGGGCATGAGGTATCATTGTATTTTAGTTTGTTGGCAGAATAGTCGGCTAGTATTTGGGGTTGAATATTTATTTTGGTCGACTCTTCTAGCGGGGATTTAGTTATTGACTTGACCAGTTCGAAGAGTTCTCTTGGCCGATTTATAGCTTTGTTAAGGGTTTTTGTGTGATATGCCCTTTTTGCATTGTTTATTGCTTCTTTGTAGTTATTCAGTGTCGACATGTAGAGGGTTTTATTTTCTCTGGTTTTTTTTTATCACCATGTGTGTTCTATTTTCCTCAGGTTTCTTTTCAGCTTAATTATATCCGCTGTGTACCATTTCTCTGTGTGTTTTCATGGGAGGTTAAACGTTTTGATAGTTGGTTTTGCTGCTGTGGTAATTATTAAATTCCAGTTTGTTAGTAATTCATTAATGTCTTTTGGAGAGGAGTTCAATTGGGGTATGGTCTTGAAGGCTTCCCTGTCAAATGGTTTGAATCTTGGCTTTGTGTGTGTATTGATTGTATGTGGGGTATGAGGGTTGGTATGGGTAAGGAGTATGTGAAGAGGATTAGAGAGTGGTCTGACCATGGTATCTGTGAGATTTGTGGGTGAGTGTGATTTGGGTTTGTATTGTATTGTTTTGGGATGAATACCAGGTCTAGTGTATTTCCCTTGTGTATAGGTTGTTGAATTAGTTGTAGGAATCCCATCTCACTCATGGCTTCTAGGAATATGTTTGCTTGGTTGTGTGGTAGGGAAGATAGATTGAAATCCCCTAGGATTATGTGTGGTTTTCTTATTGTAGAGGCGCATGTGGATTCTAGGATGGTAGTGATGTTTTGATGGTTGGGAGTGGGAGGTCTGTAGAGTAGGCATATTACTATTTTTCTGTTTTCAACTTTAAGGAGGTCTATACCCTCGTAATTGCTGCAGATGTATGTGGAGAGTCTTAGGACTTCTTTGGTGATAGCAAGCACTCCACCTCCTCTTTTATCTCTGGTGCAGTTGGAAAGGCTACTACTACTACTATTGAACATTTATATAGCGCTACCAATTGTACGCAGCGCTGTACAGACATGTAAGAGACAGTCCCTGCTCGTCAGAGCTTACAATCTAGTCAAGACAAACACAGAGCAAAAATCAAGTGAGGACAAAACACTGCACTTACAAACTAGACAAGGCAACATGGAGCTAAAAATCAAGTCAGGACAAAATACGGCACTTACAGTCTAGTCAAGACAAAACACAGAAGTCAAGATCTGAAGGCAGCAGTGAAGAGGTGGGTTTTCAACCTGGATTTGAAGAGGGCTAGGAAGGGTGCCTGGCGCACAGACACAGGTAGCTTGTTCCAGGCATAAGGTGCAGCAAGGTGAAAGGAGCGAAGTCTGGAGCTAGCAGTATGAGTGGAGGGCATAGATAGAAGTAGTTTGTTAGAAGAGCAGCGTTCACGAGAGGGGTTGTAAGGAGAAATAACAGATGAGAGGTACTGAGGAGCTGCAGAGTGAATGCATTTATAGGTCAGAAGGAGAAGTTTGAACTGGATGCGGAAATGGATAGGGAACCAGTGAAGTGACTTGAGGAGAGGAGTGGTGTGGGTATGGCGAGGCTGGCGGAAGATTAGTCGCGCAGCAGAGTGTTGAAAAGATTGAAGGAGAAAGAGCTGGTTCGAAGGTAGACCAGCAAGGCGTGAGTTGCAGTAGTCAAGATGAGAGGTGATTAAGGATTGGATAAGCGTTTTTGTAGTGTGTTCAGAAAGGAAGGGGCGGATTTTGCTAATGTTGTAGAGAAAGAAACGGCAGGTCTTAGCTACGAGCAGGATATGTGAGGAGAAAGAGAGAGAGGAGTCAAAGATAACCCCCAGATTGCGGGCTGAGGAAACAGGAAGGATTACAGAGTTATCCACAGAGACTGAGAGAGGAGGAAGAGGAGGGGAAGTTTTGGGGGGGAAAGATAAGTAGTTCAGTTTTGGCCATGTTTAGTTTCAAGCGTCAGTGAGACATCCAGGCAGCAATGTCAGAAAGGCAGGCAGAAATCCTAGTCTGGAATGCCGGAGATATAGAGGCATAGAGAGGTAGATTTGGGAGTCATTGGCATAGAGATGGTACTGAAAGCCATGGGAAGAGATAAGCGCACTAAGGGACTGGGTATAGAGAGAGAAAAGGAGCGGACCCAAGACAGATCCTTGGGGTACACCAACTGGGAGCGGGGTAGGAGCCACCAGAACACACACTGAAGGAGCAGTGGGAGAGGTAGGAGGAGAACCAGGATAGTACAGAGCCCCTAAAACCAAGCGAGGACAGGGTATCGAGGAGAAGGTTGTGGTCAACGGTGTCTAAAGCAGCAGATAGGTCATGAAGGATGAGGACAGAATACAGGCCCTTGGATTTAGCCATGAGCAAGTCACTGGAGACTTTGACAAGAGCGGTTTCTGTGGAGTGTAAGGGATGAAATCCTGACTGTAAGAGATCCATTAGTGCATGAGAGGAGAGGAAGTCAAGGCAGCGGCGGTGAACCGCACATTCAAGTAGTTTACAAATGAAGGGAAGGAGAGAGATGGGTCGATAGTTTGAAGGACAGGTAGGATCGATTGAGGGTTTCTTGAGGAGAGATAAAGGCTATGTCCTTGAACTTTTAGTTGGTTTATGAGGACGTTATCTGTGTCAGTAAGCCATGTTTCCATGATGCAGAGTATGTCTGGTTTTTCATCTATGATGAGATTTCGGATGAGTGGGATTTTATTTTTTATGGATCTCGTATTAATTAGGATGAAATTTAGTGTTGTATTTGCCGGTGTGCTGTTTAGGGGTGTGTGGGATAAGGTATTTATGCACATTAGTCTGTGGTTTGTTCTGTGGGTATATGTGTTATGATTTTTTGGGAGTTGTGTGAAGTATATGGGGTTTATGTTTATGTTTATTATTTGATAAAAACTGCCTTTCTACAGAAACCAAGGCGGTGTACAATTTTAAAAAAAATTCAATAAAAGAAGGCTAACAGCCAACGGAAAAGGAAGAGAAATATACAATATATTATAGGACAGAAGAATGAAGGGGAAAGCAGACAGACGGAACATGAAAAGGAAGAAGACCTAAGGGCAAACAAAAGGTAAGGGAAAAGTAGGAGTCATACAAAAGGAGAGGGAACATCAAAAGCTAAAGAGAACAGATGAGTTTTCAAGTCTCGTTTGAAGGTGGAGTGTTGGGGTTCTAAATGGAGGGAAGAGGGAAGGGCATTCCAAAGGGCGGGTCCGGCGACGAAGAAGGCGGTAGAGCGGGTGGACTGAAGGTGAGCATGGGAGGGGGAGGGGAGGGTAAGACGATTAAGATGAAATGAGCGGGGAGTGTGTCTAGGGGAGTGGAAAAAGAGGAGGTCCGTGAGGTATTGTGGAGTGCTATCGTGAAAGGCTTTGTGAACCAAGGTCAATAATTTGAACATAGCACGGAAAGAGACCGGCAACCAGTGGAGGTGAAATAATATGGGGGTTATATGATCGCGAAGGGAGGAGTGAGTGACAAGGCGTGCGGCAGTGTTCTGAATGCGTTGAAGACGGGATAGACGATTCTTGGGGAGACCGGTGAAAAGAGAATTGGCAAAATCTACACGGGATATGACTAAAGAGAGTACTAAAGTAACAAGAGCTGAAGGAGAAAGAAAGGGGCGAACAGAGCGAATCTGACAGAGAAAGAAGAAAGAGGTTTTAGTAACCTGAGAGATATGGGAGTGAAAAGATAAGTCTGAATCAAAGTGCACCCCCAGGTAACGAAAAGTGGAAACCAAGGGTACAGGAGTGCCAGAAAAAGAAGGGGCTAGTGATGGAGGGGGACTACCATGCGAGAACCAAATAGCCACAGTCTTAGTGAGATTCAAGTGGAGACAATTAAGGGTCAGCCAGTCTGCCACAGCTGCGAGGCAGGTGTTAAGGGGTGAGAGGTCTGGACAAGAGGGAGAAGTATGATAGAGTAGGAGAATATCGTCAGCATAGAAAAATGTGGAGATACCGAATTGCTGGATCAGGGAGGCAAGAGGGGCCAGGAAAAGATTGAAGAGAAGAGGGGCAAGAACCGAGCCCTGGGGAACCCCACAGGGAAGAGAGTGAGAATCTGAAGGAGAGGAGGAAGGGAGAGAGGAAATGACTGCACAGGAGCGAGAAGAGAGAAAAGAGTGGAACCAGTGATGAACTGTACTACAGAGTCCCGCATCCCGCAGACGGTGAAGAAGAAGAGAATGGTCCACCAAGTCGAAAGCAGCTGAGAGATCCAAAGCAACTGCCACCGAGATATCACCAGATTCATGTGCTACATGTAAAGCGTTTGTGAAGGCTAAGAGAATTGTCTCAACACTGTGACCCTGTCGAAACCCGGATTGGCGAGGGTGCAAGAAATTTGTGGAATCCAAGTGGTGGGAAAGTTGTGCAAAAACAAACTTCTCCAACAATTTAGAAAGAAAAGAAAGATTAGAAACAGGACGATAGCTGGCGGGGACCGAGGGATCTAGTGAAGAGTTTTTGAGAATAGGACGTATTAGAGCGTGCTTCCAGGGTTTAGGAAAGACCCCAGTGGAGAGACTAGAATTAAACATAGTAAGAATATAGGGAAGAAATCCTAAAGAAGGAGTGAGAAGCCAGGAGGAAGGAATAGGATCGAGAGAGAGCAGAAAGTCTACTTGGAAGAGGACAGAAGGAGTAATAACTCAGGAGCAGCGATTAACTCAAAAGAAGCCCAAACGTGGGAGAGCCGAGAAATAGGTGGGGGGGAGGAAACAGGGGGGGGGGGAATCGATAGGAACAGGGCAAGAGGGTAGGGAGGTCCTTAAAGATGAAACTTTGTTGCTGAAAAAGGAAGCGAGTTGTGACGCAGAGGGAAGAGAAGGGACAGAGGCGTTGGGATGTGGAGTAGACAAAGAGACAAGGGACTGAAAGACAGAATAAAGATGCCGAGTTTGGTGACGGTTTTGTATTGGATGGTAGTTTAGGTTGGGTAGGATGAACTGTTGGTGGTGGCCTTCTGTTTGAGAGAGTGTCTTGAGTATCTTGGAAGAAATGGGTAGGAGGATTACAGCAGGTATTGCTATTGTTTTAGGTTGTGTTTGGATTGCCGATAGGAGAATGGTCTATAATCTATGTCTATGTATTTTGGTAACAGCAGTGGATTATGACTTGGTATCATATGTCGTATACTAGGTGCTGATTTGCACGATACAGTTTTCCTTATGCTATTCCTGATACTAGTAGCTTTAAGTGATGTTATGCTACAGTTAAATGGCAGTTCAATTTTATGATGGGAGACACAGAAATGGCGTACTTGTTCATTGTTTACATGATCTGTGAGAGTAGCTATTCCACTTTCTCCCCGCCTTTGTTCCCCGCCTAAGGGCTACGCCAAAGGGCCCTCTGGCGAGGCCCTCAGGAGCAGACGCACCTCTGACTGCCGCTTTTTAAAGTCCAGGTGTTTGCCTAATTGGCTTTCGGTGCAGGGAGCGGGAGGAGCCTTCGGTCCGCTCCCTGTGCTGGAAGCCAATTGGAGCAAGGTGATGGAGGCTGCAGGCTTTTTCCCTTGTCCCCTGCATTTCGGCAGCTTTAATATTGTTTTTGTTAAAAAATGGAAAACTGTATAACCTAAGTCAAAAGACTGACGTATGTGAATGTGCAAATGTCGGAAGTATAGCCTTGAGACAGTTTTCTATCTCTTGTAGCTATCTTTCCTTTTTACTCAAAATTGAGCTCAGACTTGAGCTTACGATAAATAAGGTTCCACACTACTTAAAAGTGTCACCAATAAGATAATATCATAAAACACTGTAAAGTTTTAAGATAGGGGCCAACATCGTTGCACTGTTAACAGGATACTTAGCTGAAGTCGTTCCGTCATACAGTCAAAGTCCCATTGTAACGAAATGTGCACTTCGCCCCAGAATTTAAACTGTAGTAGAAGAGATTCTCCAAAATGATAAATCAGCGCATTTGAGTAGCCAACTAGCAGACACAGCACTGCGTTTCGGGCGATCCAATGCCTTACGCCCTGTTTCAACGCTCATCAACTACATCCATTCCGTTCGTTGCTGCTGATTCAGCAGCAACGAACGGAATGGATGTAGTTGATGAACGTTGAAACAGGGCGTAAGGCATTGGATCGCCTGAAACGCAGTGCTGTGTCTGCTAGTTGGCTACTCAAATGCGCTGATTTATCATTTTGGAGAATCTCTTCTACTACAGTTTAAATTCTGGGGCGAAGTGCACATTTCGTTACAATGGGACTTTGACTGTATGACGGAACGACTTCAGCTAAGTATCCTGTTAACAGTGCAACGATGTTGGCCCCTATCTTAAAACTTTACAGTGTTTTATGATATTATCTTATTGGTGACACTTTTAAGTAGTGTGGAACCTTATTTATCGTAAGCTCAAGTCTGAGCTCAATTTTGAGTAAAAAGGAAAGATAGCTACAAGAGATAGAAAACTGTCTCAAGGCTATACTTCCGACATTTGCACATTCACATACGTCAGTCTTTTGACTTAGGTTATACAGTTTTCCATTTTTTAACAATTGTATAGTGGGAAAAACTTCAGTTAGGTGGTTAATTTGGTTTAATATTGTTTTTGACATATAGGGCTACTCCTCCTCCTTTTCTGCTTTCTTTAGCTCTCCTAAATAAATTATAGCCAGCTATGGCTATATCCCATCCATGCGGCTCGTTAAACCATGTTTCTGTAATGGCCACAAAGAGCATTTCATAAAATGTGCACCACAAAAGCGTTTTGTGTGCCTCAGCTTTAAAGCTGTGTATGATACAGAGGTTGCTATGGTAACTATGTTTATGTTTATTGCATTTGATACATCGTGTAATCTCATTACTAAAGTTCTTGACATGGATAAACTATTGGCACATCATGTTCTCCTACACGTAATTAACTTTTAAATCCAGCTCCTCAATCAAAAAAGCTTTTTATGAATGTGTAATAAAGTTATCCTCAAATTAATTAAATGTAGGCTGACAATTAGAGTTGGAAGGACGTGACCAAAAGAGAGAGATGTGGAAACCTAGCTGTAGCGGACGGGGTCCACCTAAGACAAGCTTTCCCAACCCTTTCTTAGGATCCTCCACAACCAGCAAGGTTTTCAGAATATCCCAAAAGGGAAGATGCATGAGAAAAAAGCTGCAAGCCGTGCAGACTCTGTGTACTGTGTGTAAACTGATCTCATGCACAGTCATTGTGGGAATCCTGAAAACCCAACTGGCTGCCGGGTCCCTAGGATGGGTTTCAGAAGCCCCCTGTCTAATTACTCAGCTAGCACAGCAGCTCCAGGAGCTCAGTGGTGGAGTCTTGTAAGGGAGCATAAACCAATACGAAGATCACAGATTGGAAATCAGACGGCCCTCTCACAAGGGTAGGAGGGAAAGGTCATCAACTCTGTGTATCAATGCGAACGTAAGCCTTCCAGTCAAGCTGCGATCCTAATAAATGTGATCATGGAGATTCAGGTCGGCTTTCTGTTACATACACCTGGGCTGTGCACTGCAAGAATCAAATTTCTTCAGTTATTTCTGGCTTCTTTTTATATATTTCACTGCTTGGCGGCGGCTTTGTGTGTTTTGATTTTCAGTGATCTATTTCTACCTATGTTGCTTAGTTAGTTTTGTTCTGGCTGGAAATAGATTTAGAAAAAAAAGGAAAAAATCCTCACTTTGCCTTATTTATTTATTTATTATTTATTTACAGTTTCTTTTATACCGCGCTATTCGACATCAGTGCGGTTTACAATGAACATAAAAACCACACGTCACAAATAATTGATCTGTGCTTACAATGAACAGGTAAAATAAACTTGGATATACATTAAACAGGTTTCTTGAACAGTGAAACACTGAACATGAGAACTCTAAAAGAGAATAGTGTTGCTTTTGTCAAACTTTTTGCCTTCCTATACTATAAAATATTGATACTTGAATGAACTTTTTGAGTATTTGCTTAAGAAAATCTCCAGCTTCTCTATTTTCCTTTTATAAATAAGAGATTTGCGATATCCCTCAGTTCAGATACAATTTACAGGCCCTTGAGCACTTAAAAACCCTCCCTCCCTACCCATCTGCTACCTTCCCAGGGCTAAATTTTCTTATCTATTCTTCCTAAGACATGTGGCCAAGTTTTCAATAAAGTGGAAATAACACTTTTTCGTTCATAATACAATTGCTCGATATCAAACCAAATAATCAACACCAATATTATTCAATGCTGTAGCCGCTATGCTTCAGTCTTAAGGGAAATCACTTGGCGTCTTGGAATTTCCCCATCTGTCTCCGACTCTGTTATGAAAAAAGAGCTTCCCCCAGCAGGATACTAGTGGTTACAGCAACCATTTAGTACCCAGAAGATCAAGGGTTCAATTCCCACTGGTACTCCTTGTGATGTTGGGCAAGTCACTTTACCCTCCATTGCCCTGGAAGAAAAGGCCTGGCAGTCTATTTCTGCTGATACATTGCCAAGAAAACCCAGAGGCAGCTAGGTCACCAGGAGTCAGCACTGACTTGACGGCACTAAAAAACAAAAGTAGGATACAACATGAAGACAATCCACTCCCACTCCCACAGACAATCAAAGAACCCAGGAAAAAATGAATTACCGTGGGCTCTGTAGCACAGAAAAGCCTATTCCCCTAAAGGACATCCCCCAAAAGATGCCTTCTCTACCTTGCTAAATGATGACGCTCCAATCCTGAAATCTGAAGCAGCCTTAGAGAAAGGCAATACTCTGTGCACCAGAAATCCCTTGGGCAATGTCAAAGCACCTCAAAACAGCAAAGTGCTGGGATACTCTATCATCAGAAGCATTAACTTGGAAACATAGTTCCAGGGACAGGAAACGTTTAAATGCCTCCCAGGATCTTCAGCTAGTAGGAACGCACAGCAAATCGATAATAAAATCAGAGAGGAAAGGAAAGATTCTAAAACCAATACTATCCATCTAGAAACAAATGACTTGGCTAGATATAGAACTTCTGCAATTCAAAGAGACTTCCAAATTTTGGGAGAGAGACTTAAGTTGGCTATTTTAGAGGCATCTGCACAGGTAAACAGCAGCATTTGCATGTGTAGAGTGACTTTAGAGAGCTGCGCTTTGCATGTGGTGATCTGTACTATGTAAACCTTTAAAGGGCGCTTACATTTTACAAGGGAATACACAAGTTGGCCAATAACTGCACGCTGATCTTTACATCTTCCCCGAGACAAGCACAGGTACCAGCATGAAGGGGCAAGTGCAAAGACTGATGGCATCACTCCCATCCCTCGACAGCAACAGATGCCCCCTGATACCCCCTCAACTGCATCACATATCCAGCAACACTTTCCTCACACCTTCACAAGTTCCCCGACACCCCCTCAATTGCATCACATATCTACAACACTATTCTTACAGCATCACATATCCTCAGTACCCACTCGACTGCATCACATAGCCCCCAACACTCTCCTGACAGCATCACATGTCCCCAGCAGCCACTTAACTGCACCACACATCCCCCAATACTCTCCTGACGGCATCACATGTCCCAAACACCCACTCGACTGCACCACACATCCCCCAACACTCTCCTGACAGCATCACATGTCCCTGACACCCCCTCGACTGCACCACACATCCCCCAACACTCTCCTGATAGCATCACATGTCCCTGACACCCCCTCGACTGCACCACACATCCCCCAACACTCTCCTGATAGCATCACATGTCCCTGACACCCCCTCAACTGCACCACACATCCCCCAACACTCTCCTGAAAGCATCACATGTCCCTGACACCCCCTCGACTGCACCACACATCCCCCAACACTCTCCTGACAGCATCACATGTCCCTGACACCCCCTCGACTGCATCACACATCCCCCAACACTCTCCTGACAGCATCACATGTCCCTGACACCCCCTCGACTGCACCACACATCCCCAAACACTCTCCTGACAGCATCACATGTCCCTGACACCCCCTCGACTGCACCACACATCCCCCAACACTCTCCTGACAGCATCACATGTCCCTGACACCCCCTCGACTGCACCACACATCCCCCAACACTCTCCTGATAGCATCACATGTCCCTGACACCCTCTCGACTGCATCACATATCCCCCAACACTCTCCTGACGGCATCACATGTCCCTGACACCCCGTCGACTGCATGACACATCCCCCAACACTCTCCTGACAGCATCACATGTCCTTGACACCCTCTCGACTGCATCACATATCCCACAACACTCTCCTGACAGCATCACATGTCCCTGACACCCCGTCGACTGCATGACACATCCCCCAACACTCTCCTGACAGCATCACATGTCCCTGACACCCCCTCGACTGCATCACATATCCCCCAACACTCTCCTGACAGCATCACATGTCCCTGACACCCCCTCAACTGCACCACACATCCCCCAACACTCTCCTGATAGCATCACATGTCCCTGACACCCCCTCGACTGCACCACACATTCCCCAACACTCTCCTGACAGCATCACATGTCCTTGACACCCTCTCGACTGCATCACATATCCCCAACACTCTCCTGACAGCATCACATGTCCCTGACACCCCCTCGACTGCATGACACATCCCCCAACACTCTCCTGACGGCATCACATGTCCCTGACACCCCCTCGACTGCATGACACATCCCCCAACACTCTCCTGACAGCATCACATGTCCTTGACACCCTCTTGACTGCATCACACATCCCCCAACACTCTCCTGACAGCGTCACATGTCCTTGACACCCCCTCGACTGCATCACATATCCCCTAATGTTATCCTAAGAGCTTCACATGTCCTCTGACACCCCTTTGACTGCATCACATATCCTCCAATGTTCTCCTAATTACATCACAAATTCCCTGACACCCCCTCGACTATATCACATATGACCCAACATTCTTCTGACAGCATCACGTGTCCCCGACACCCCCTCGACTGCATCACATATCCCCCAGCACAATCTTGACAGCAGCACATGTTCTCCACCCCCTGACAATCCTGCTAACTCCTCACCTTAACTCACTTACCAGCTCTTACTGGGGGTCCTTTGTAGTTTGGGGGGAGCAGAAGTGATCCGAGTGCCTAGGAGTAAGGAGATCCTGGATTCTCTACAAGGAGAACTATTCAGGCAATTGGTAACAGACCCCACACATGAAGGGGCCATACTGGACTTGGTGCTTACCAATGGTGAAAGTGTTTCTGATGTTGTAGTGGGAGATCATTTTGCATCCAGTGATCACCAGATGGTGTGGTTCAGTATTAGGACTAGGGCTGTTAGAATCCATTCCAAGGTGAAGATCTTAGACTTTAGGAAGACTAACTTTGCGAAGATGGGCCAATACCTCAGGGAGTCGTTAGTGGGATGGGAACAGCTGGGGGATGTAGAACAACAGTGGGCAAAACTGAAAGGGGGTATTTTAAAGGCAACCAACCTTTTTGTTAAAATGGTAAATAAAGGCAAAAGGAACAGGAGACCGCTATGGTTTTCGAAGGAAGTAGCTGAAAAAGTGAAGAAAAAGAGGGAGGCCTTCATGAAATACAAGAGATCACAGAGAGAGGAAGACAGGCATCTGTATTTGGAAAAACTTAGAGAAGCTAGCAAAGTAGTCAAGAAGGCAAAGATTCAAAAGGAGGAGGAAATAGCCAATGCAATAAAATGGGGAGATAAGACATTTTTCAGATATATTAGTGAGAAGAGGAAGGGCAAAAGTGGTATTGTCAGACTCAAGGGTACAGGGGGGGAATATGTAGAAGCTGATAAGGATAAAGCGGAATTGCTTAACAAATATTTTTGTTCTGTGTTCACAGATGAAGAACCAGGAGCAGGACCTCAGAAAACACCCACAAATAAGAACAGAAGCGAGGGACATCTTGAACAATTTTCAGAAGACTGTGTTCGTGAGAAACTAGATCAACTTAAAGTAGACAAAGCGATGGGACCGGATGGGATACACCCTAGAATACTGAGGGAACTTGGGGACGTTCTAGCAACTCCACTGACTGACCTTTTCAATGCCTCGTTGGAGTCGGGAGTGGTGCCAAAGGACTGGAGAGAGGCTCATGTGGTACCTTTACACAAAAGCGGAAGTAAGGATGTGGTTGAAAACTACAGGCCAGTTAGTTTAACTTCAGTGGTGAGTAAATTAATGGAAACGCTGTTGAAAGAGAAAATAGTGAGGTTTCTGGAGTCCAGCGGATTACAGGATCCGAGGCAGCATGGATTCACCAGAGGCAGGTCTTGTCAGACAAATCTGATTGATTTCTTTGACTGGGTGACCAGGGAGTTGGACCGAGGGAGAGCTCTAGATGTGGTGTATTTAGATTTCAGTAAAGCCTTTGACACTGTTCCTCACAGGCGACTTATAAACAAACTGAGCACCCTAGGGATGGACCCTAAAGTTACTGCTTGGGTTAGAAATTGGTTGTGTGGGAGGCGACAAAGAGTACAAGTAAATGGAGCTCACTCTGAGGAGAAGGATGTTACCAGTGGTGTGCCCCAGGGATCTGTCCTTGGTCCGATTCTTTTTAACATCTTTGTTAGTGATATAGCGGAAGGGCTGTCGGGTAAGGTTTGCCTCTTTGCGGATGATACCAAAATCTGCAATAAAGTAGACACCCAGGAAGGTGTAGATAACATGAGGAGGGATCTAGCTAAGCTTGAAGAATGGTCTAGAATTTGGCAGCTGGGATTTAATGTTAAAAAATGTAAGGTCATGCATTTGGGCTGCAGCAATCCTAGGGAGCAATATAGCATAGGAGATGAAGTACTTTTGTCCACTAAAGAAGAGCGGGACCTAGGCGTAGTTGTGTCCGATGATCTTAAAGTAGCTAAACAGGTAGAAAAGGCGACGGCAAAAGCTAGAAGGATGCTTGGGTGCATACGGAGAGGAATGGCTAGCAGAAAAAAGGAGGTGATAATGCCTCTGTATAAGTCTTTGGTGCGACCTCATTTGGAGTATGGTGTGCAATTCTGGAGACCGCACCTTCAAAAGGATGTGAACAGGATGGAGTCGGTGCAGAGGGTTGCTACTAAGATGATTAGTAGTCTTCATTATAAAGCATATGAGGACAGACTTAAGAATCTTAATATGTACACCTTAGAGGAAAGGCGGGATAGAGGTGATATGATTGAGATGTTTAAATACCTCCGTGGCATAAATGTTCAGGGAGAGAGCCTCTTTCAATTGAAAGCAAGTTCTGCGACGAGGGGACATGGGATGAGGGTGAAGGGAGATAGATTCAGGAGTGATATGCGGAAATATTTCTTTACGGAAAGAGTAGTGGATCCGTGGAATAGTCTCCCAGTGGAGGTGGTAGAGATGAGGACAGTAACTGAATTCAAAAAAGCATGGGACCAACACAGAGGATCTCTAAAGGTAAAAAGTGGACTGTTGTAGTTGTTGTTATGGAAGGACAGACCAGATGGGCCTTGTGGTCTTTTTCTGTCATCATGTTTCTATGTTTCTATGCCTCCTGCTTCGTTTGGCTGTGAGTTGAAAATGGGACCCTTGATCCATGGCTGGAAGGTGGTGTGAATGGATATTGTAGTGGACCTGGCTTTGCTCCTGGGAGTGGGAGCATAGCCATCAGAATGGGGGGGGGCTTCATGGGTTCTGGCCACACCGAGCCTTTGCCTGCTAGCAGAGAGATCGGATCCCTGCGGGCAGGAGGGGAAGGCTGCCACGATTGCAGCAAAGACTCCTTCTCTCTGCCTGCAGGGATCTGATCTCTCTGTTGGCAGGCAAAATTTTGGTGTGGCCACAACCCATGTAGCACACCCCATTCTCTCGCGGGCACAGAGGAGTCTGCCGTGATCGCAGCCATTCCCTTCTCTTCTACCAGCGGGAGGTGGCAGCCCCATGGGCAGAATAGGAGGGGGGCTAGGAGCAGAGTTAGGGTGGGGCTTGTGGCGGATTCAAAGGGGAACTTGGCCCCTCCCCAATCAGAGAGGCCCTTGGGGGGAGGGTGATGGATGGTTGGTTTCTGAGATCCTCTCATTGCAGGAGGGAAACTAAATGCCGGGGCATAAAGGGTTCACATATTTCCAGCTTGTGTTGTTTTTTCTCTGATTTTGATGATATTGGATTCTTGTTCCCCCCTAACTCTGTGTGGGAGAGGCAGGGAGTTAGTGCTGAGGGGGTAGCTTGGGAGGGAAGGGTGAAAATGTAATAAAACGTTTTGTATACTTGGTTAGAATTGACTCCCATAAGGATTGTACAATGTACTTGGGAAACCAGATGATATGTGCTTGTGCCCTATACGGCTGCACCTCTTGCAACAGCCCTTAGTATGGCACTGCTAAGGTGCCAGTGGTCTCCCATTTCTCTCTGGTCCTGTCCAGGAACCCTCCAATTCCCAGTGAGTTAGGTTTGCGAGGTCTGAAATTGTGCCCCAGCCTGCCAAAGAGCTGCAATTAGCCGCTGTGAGAGACTCCCAGACTGGGACGGGTTACAGTACTGTTCCATACAATTGAGCATATAGGCCTACTCTTCTCCTCTTAACCCTTACTCCGTCTGCTGTGTTTGTCCCAAGCGTTCTTAAAATCTGTCAAAGTTTTAGTTACTACTGCTTCCACTAGTAGGTTAATCTCAGCATTCTCCTGAAAGAAATGATTTCTTCCAACTTCATTACTTAGCCCCTTGTCCTTCAATGCATTGTTTAGGGAAGATAGCTTCTCCTTTATTGAAACCTCATAATGTAATGATTTGCTTGGCTGGGCGGTGCTCACATCAGGCATACGGTATGTGATGCTTTATAGTTGGGAGGAGTGGCCAGGACATGGTACCTCAGGCCAAAGGGCTGGGGTTTCAATTCCCACCTGGGGACAGCAATCTCAGACCGGAAGGACTGGAGTTTCTAGTCCTATAGGCACTCCATGTAGCCTTGGGCAAGCCACTTAACCCTATGCTGCCTCAGGTACACATAGATTGTGAGCCCTTTGGGGACAAGGGAATGTATCCAGTACCTGTTTGTAGTGACTACATAATGTGAACTGCTTTGATTGAAGGATAAGGTGGTATAGAAAACTGGTTAAATAAATAGTGCTATATAATGATAAGTGTTAGCAGTAGTAATGGTGGGGCAAACCTCCAGGCATCTGGAGCAGTGTTGGGTTGGGGGAAGATGAGCCCTCAAGATCCTACTTCTGTGGGGTACTCCACACAGTCCAATGTCCTGGCCTGTTTCTGGATAAAAAAAAAAAACAATGTATGTAAGTGGTAAAAAAGCCAAAAATGTGTTTAGCTCAAAATAAAATCTTTGGGTAAAATGCACCAGACTGGAGCAGCAACAGGGATCTGGTATGTTTTTTGATACAACTGGGAGGAAGGAGAGCAGGCAGCTGGCTACGCCCCCCCCCCCCACCCCTCCCTCCTAGCTAATGGCACAAATGACAGGGACAATCCCTCTTGCAGGGGTTCTCAACCCTGTCTTCGGGACCCACCTAGCCAGTCGGGTTTTCAGGATAACCACAATGAATATGCATGGAGACATTTGCATATAATGGAGGCAGTGTATGCAAATCTCTCTTATACATATTCATTGTGGTTATCCTGAAAACCCGACTGGCTAGGTGGGTCCCGAGGACAGGGTTGAGAACCCCTGCTACAGGGAGTCAAGCTTTGTATGACTGACAGCCAGGCAATGTCCTTAGCCGGAAGTGATGACCAGCAAAGGTGATTAGCCTGGATGGGCATTAATAATGATCCTTATCACGCATGCAGGCTTTAGGAGGATATTTAAGCTGTTGCTTGGTTTCTGATCATAAGTTTGAGGGTCAACCAGGTTTACATGAAGCTTAATTTCAGTAATTCAGATCTTTTGACTGGCCAGCAGGGAACGCACTTTACCTGGCCCCTCACAGTATCAGAAAACTGCATTCATCACACTTGTGATTGTAGCTCCTCAAGGACTTTACTTCAAGTGGAGGTAATATTTGCAGTAAATAGTTTCGGCAAACAGTCTATTTACATCTAGACTTCAATATGTTATGGGATAAACATAGATTTTTATTTGGAAAGAGTGAAGGGATAGAAGAAGCATTGATCTAGTGGCATCACAGGCTATGGGAGTAGCCAAGAGGTAATCTCCATGGAGCAGCAATTATGATCCTAATAGCAGTGGCATGTCTGCATCAGGATTGCATGAAAGCACTGGCGAGAGGGGGGCACTGGACACTAGAGGGGGAAAGGAGAGAGAGAGAGAAGAGCTACTGGATATAGGAGGGAGGAGTGGCTCAGTGGTTGGGACAGGTTACCTCAGGCTGGAGGGACAGGGGGTCTCTAGCTCTATGGCCACTCCTTGTGGCCTTGGGAAAGCCACTTAACCCTCCATTGCCTCAGGTACACTTAGATTGTGAGCCCTTCAGGGACAAGGGAATAAAAAGTACCTGTTAGTATACATGTAAACCGCACTGATTCTAAAAGGGCACAGAGGGCACAGTATAAAAAAGAAATAAATAAATAGGGGAAGGAAGAGAGACATAGGTGAGTTCCAGAAGGGAGGAGGGAAAAGAAAAAGAGATCAGATACTAGAGATGGGATTGGGAAGAGAGAAGAAATGGCAAATAGACTGAAGACCCTAGAAAGAGAGTTAAGAGAAGACAAAGGAAAGCAGAACCTAGAGACATGGATCATCATGATCAGAAAATGACATGCCTAGACAACAAAGATAGAATATTTCATTTTGGATTTATTTATTGGGATGTATTAGCTTTGGGAAATTTCTTTATATTTTGCTCATTGTGAATGGAAATGCATTTCTGTTTCTCGTTCTCCAGTTTGCACAGCGTACAGAGCCTGGCTTCTTGGGTTGCCAGATCGGTTTTGTTTGCATTTGGTGAAGATCTGTCAATTCGCCTATTTGCTCCACTACCTCTCTGGGTAGCTGTCATTTATCGACCCCCCAACAAGTCCACCTCTACCTTTCTCACAGACTTTGACTCCTGACTCTCCTCCTTTCTGTATGCATCTTCCCTCCCCTTTATTTATAATTTTATCTTTGTTGAATTTCAAATTCACAATCAAGATATAATCTTGTACAAAAAAGGAAGAAACTCACACAACACAATGTCTATAGAAAACAATAACAAGAAATAACAAAGAGAACTTCCTACAAGTCCACAAAATGAGGGGGGAGTGTAAAGAAAAAACAGGGGAAGAGAGGGTGTGTTACAGAGACAGCTGTTCCTGATGTCATTTCCTAATGCCGCGTCAGAGGAAGGTGCGGTTCGGGTTAGCTCCCCAGACTCCCTTACCAGCGTCCTCCAAGTTACCTGAGAGAGCCGCGTTTCTTGGTCCTTTAGATGCATTTCTTCATCGGGAAGGTCAGCCACAAGTGGGGGTGAGAAGCCCGTCTGAGAGTTTGCCAAAGCAGGTGACCTCGGCGTCCCCTTCGGGCAGTGATCTGACTCCCCAGGAAGTGAGGAGACTGCTGAAGCTAGCGTGCATTGGGGAGCGGTCAAGCAGCAACAACACTGTGGTGCCTTATACAGGTGCTTCTTCAGAGTTGCTGGGGTCGCCACTGAGGGTGTTTGCAAGTGGTGAAGTGCCCTCGCGAGTTCCTTCTGCCCCAGGGACGCTTGGATCACAGCAGCTGACGGCGGAAGTAAGGGGAATAGTTTCTTCACCGGTATCGGCTCCTGAGATGGCACTCGCTTCAGATGAGCACCTGCCCTTTCCCTTTGAATTGCAGAGACCGGAGCAATTTACACTTGAAGCCATTTGGTCGGCTATTAAGCAACTTCGTGAGGCTGTTGTTCCCCAGGTTCAAAGTTTGCAGGCTCAGGTGGTGTTGGCTGAGAGGAATTGTTCCTTGAATTCTGAGGCCATCAATGCCTTGAAATCTACAGTTACTGAGTCGTCTGGTCAAACTGAGCGTTTGGATTCCCAGACGGAGGCTTTGATGAAGGATTTTAGTAATTTGAGAAGCCGGATGGAAGCATTGGATAATCATTCAAGACTGACTAATTTATGTATGATTAATTTTCCAAAAGTGGCGGGTATCTCAGCTAAAGATATGTTTAAAGCCTATATGTCAGAGGTGCTTGGGGTGTCTTCTGAGCTTTGTCCACCATTGGTTAAGATATATTATATTCCTATGGCTCAAAGGTGCCTCAAGAGTGGTGGAGTGGAGGAGTGGCCTAGTGGCTGGGGCAAGGTACTTCAGGCTGGAAGGTTGGGGGTTCAAATTCCACTAGAGGACAGCAACCTTGAACTGGAAGGACTAGGGTTTCTAGTTCCACAGGTGCTCCTTGTGGTCTTGGGCAAGCCACTTAACCTTCCATAGCCCATGTTCCCTGTAAAATAGTTATCTCCAAGTTATAGTGCCCTGTTCAATGTAAACCGTGCAGTATATAGGAGAATATAAATAAAATAAAAGGTTTCTTCAGACACTGTTGTACCCAGTTTATAAGAGGTAGATGTTCTAAATGTTACAGCTATCTTAGAGTCATCAGATATAGAGGCTGCTTGTTTAATAACTTTTGCCTTGGCATCTGACAGGGAATGGCTTCTAAAAATGTTCTTTAAGAAGAGAAAAGTTGTTTTTAAGGGTTGCCTGGTCCGCATGTTTCCTGATTTGGCTAGAGAAACCCAAAGACGCAGAAAATAATTTTTAATTCTACGTCCAAGGGTTTCCCAATTGGGCGGGCTATTGTTTTTGAAATACCCTTGTGTCTTGTGAAATTAGAAGGTAATTCATGTATATATTTTTTTCCATTCTCAATTGATTTCCTTTTTGAATGCCCGAGGGGCCCTTACTGGTGGGTCTATCTCCTGTTCTACTCCCTCTTGATTAAGTGGGCTAATAGGTCTCTGTTTAATTCCTATTAGAGTACTTTATTGTATTAGTTTCCTGTTTTTGCATCTTTCCATATTGTGGACTAGAACGGGAATTTCAGTTTAATGTATTTCTTCTGGATTTTTCTTATTTGTTATTTGTATAGTCTGATTTCCCGATTTCCTTGCAAGTGTATATATCCTTGTAATTATTGATTATTCCATAAATATAAAGTTAAAAAAAAAGAAAAAACAGGGGTAAGAGGAAAAAAAATCACACTAGAAAAAAAATAACAACATAATGCTGACCAGACGTCTTTCAATTTAACATGGTTATGTCAACTCAGGAGAGGTTACCTCAGATGGTATCGAGCTAAAGTAAACGGCAGGTTCGGTTGGCTGAAAAACATTTAGCATACAGACTTATACAAAACGAGACATTAAATGAAAACTTTAAATAAAAGAAGCCTCCTCTTTGCAGTACACCAGGCTTCAGTAGTAAAAATTGCTTATGTTGCCTCTGAGTCTCTTTAGCCAAATCAGGACATTATCGGGCGAAACGCCGCTAAGCGCATTAACGCGCGGTAATCTTAAGTAGGCACCCAGACATGCAAACATAGAAACAGAGGTGTAGCACAATGGTTAATACACTGACTGATAATACAGGAGTCATGAGTTTGATCCCCAGTGTGCCTAATGCATAAGGCAGGCTGAGGCATCAGCTTTGACATGTAAGTATTGTTTCCTGCCGCACTTTATTTGTATTTTATTAATTGCTGCCAGCAAACACACCCTCACGTGCCATAACCTAAGGTGCCGCATAAGGTTAGGTTATAAGTGCACTGTCCGCCACGGCACCCTATAATGTCCCCTATAGGGCACCCTATAAGGCGCTCCATAGGATACCTTATAAGGCACCTTATATGGACGGAAACCATATAGGGTGCCCTATAAAGCACCTTCTGAGGCACCTTATGGTTACAGTACGCTGAGGGTGTTTTTGCTGGCAGCACTAATGTACATTAAAAATAGATAATGCTTTGGATAGCCCTATCAAATAACCCCACTGTGGGTTTGAACCCATGACCTCTGGCTCCACAGGCAGTGAAGTAACCAGTGGGCTACAGCTCTATAGCAGCTAACAAGCCCCTGGCTGGCTGCAGAAGGACTGCATGTCACCACACAAACAGTCTACTGTGATCACCAGGATAGAGTTAACCCACCCGTACCCATGATGCACTGCACATGCAAATCAGCAGTCTACAGATCAACACAAGATGGGGTATGCACCCCCACAGCACCTCAGCCTGGTAGGGGGAACTGACCGTTTGTGTTACTGGCACAGAGTAGCTACACACCGTCACATTGTGCGGGTACTGTGCTCGCCCTGAGGGTGAGGTGGGGCGCCCAGCACCAGGTCCACAGCACCTTCCGTTGCAGAAATAGGCCATGCTGCAGGTCCCCAGCAGTGCTAGTGTGTGAGATAAGTATTCCTGCAGACACACTTTGGATACATCTGTATTTCTCAGTCAGGTTTAGCCCTTATAGACCCATAGGTGGATTATGTACCACCACCCAACCCACCCTCTGCGGCTGAGGGTGGGAAACAGGGTCTCCTGCCAACACATCCACATTTTGCCTCCCTGCAATGGCAGCAGTAGAAGGGACCATCAACCACAATCCTGCTGGGGAACAGACACCCTACAGCGCAGTCAATGCAGCTCTGCACACATCTATAAAGCAATAGCAGACAGACATTAGGCCCGCAAATGCTCAGCTGCACCCCACCATTATCGGATATTCTCCTGCAGCAAGCCTCCAGCCACTGCAAGGTGTTCCAGCCAGACACATACTAGCTGCAGACAGTACCCAGAACTGGGATGTCAGCATACACACCAAGCAGATAAGTCAGTGATTGAGCCCCAAAAGGGAACCCATAAATACCACACAAGAGAAATATCCTAAAGCACTATAGGGGAACCTAGTCATGCCGTGGTCACTGCTCAGTCAGGGTGAGAGTGATCTCCCAGCAGGACATGCTGTGGCCACCCTGTCTGTGCAGGTGGTGGCCGGGCACTACAATGTCCCAGCCATTTCCCTATGCCCTGTGCAGATGCATCCTGGCCAGGCCACCCTGTCCGGGCTATACCCATGGTACCTTGCTCCTCATTATGCACATTGGCAGGCCAATACTGGCAACAGTGCTGGCAGTGTGGGCTGTGGAGGGTGTTTGCAGCCACCACACACTGGATAGACAGACACACACTCCCACACCTATACCAGCATTGTACAACTATAGAGGTGTTTGGCAGCCCTGGCCACCACACCCTGTCCACAGTGCAGGCATGGCTATGGTACGCAATACTGTTGGGGTCACTCCCCAGGGTGATAAACACTGTCAGACACAAGACCTTTAGCACACTCCACAGACATCAGAAAGGTTGCCATGATGCAGCTCAATCAGAAAATTGTACTTAACTTCAGAATTGCTATCTGCCAGTAATCATAGCAATCTTTTGATAGCTGTGTACCGTATTCCCGGGTTTAGGGTGGCATTGCTAAGGTATGCAAGTGCTGGTATTGGGAGATGCACGCAGGGCCCAATGTCCTGCCTCTCCAGGAGGCATTGGATAATGGAGCCTGTGGGTGCAGGTGTGTCTGCCCCTGTTTCCTTCTGCTTTACGGCAGAGGTTCCCAACTCCAGTCCTGGTGTGCCAAACACTGTTCAGGTTTTCATGCTGTACCTCATGAATATGCATGAGATACATCTGCATAACATGGGGGCGGCGCATAGAAATGCAGCACAGGCATCTTTATTAGAAACAGCATGGAACCTGAATGGTGTTTGGCCCTCCAGGACTGCATTTGGGAGACTCTGCTCTAGGTAATGTGCATGTTTATGGAGTCTGTGCTCTGTAGGGTAAAATGTAGGTGTTTTGGGCATGTTTACATCATCTGCATTAAAGGTTCTGTCTGTATTAGCACGTTTTAGTAGTGGGTAACATATGGGGACTGGGTTAGCAGGAACCACAGCTGGGACTTGAACCTGTGATCTTCTGCCTCTGAACACACTGGTTGTGTGCACTGCACCACCGTGTTGTCACAGAGACAGTGCATTCCCTGGTGATACCATGACTGTTCGTCCGGCAGGGCCTGTCTGTTGCAGTGCATGGCACCCACCTACACAGGGCTAGGCCATGGTCTGCTCTGGGCAGCTGCCACTGCCCCCCTCCACCACCAGTACCCCTCTGCCACCATGCTGACATGCCCTTCTGCTGGTGGTGCTGGTGGTGCTGGTGGTGCACAGTCTCAGGCCATCCAGTGTGCAGGTAGGCGGCTGCCTATGGTGCATGTTCTGGGGTAGGGGTGCCTGCATAGATGTCCACGCTTCCCCCCCAACACCACCTGCCAATGTTCTGTACCCTTGGAGGTACCTGCTGGGTACTATCCCCTGTGACACTGTGATAGACACACTCGTGCCCATGTTGGGCCCTCATCAGTTGCTGTCTGGCTGCTGTACAGTTTCAGCATTCCTAAGTGCCACCTAGGCATCTGCCTAGTCCGCACTGTGCCCCAGCTGCACCACAGCATGTGCCGCCTGCAGCCCTCTGTATCCCATTTCCAAGCATCTGTCCAGTTGGCCGTTCTGACATGCCCGCCCTGCTGTTTCCGCACAGGTGCACGCCATGGGAAATTTGTCTGATGGAGAGGAAAACCCTGCACAGCGCAATTTCACTGTGGGCTCATTCACCTTGTATGGGGACGGAGCATGGACCCTTCCAGAATCATATCCGGTTTTTGGTGCCTTCTTGGGAGTGTTTTTTGATGTTTCCCATTGAGATCATTATTGCCCAGCTTGGTTATTTTATTTTTCCATTTTCTTCTGTTCATTTTCACTGTTTCTTTGCCCTTTTGTTCCGTTCACATGTATCACACATCACTTTTTTGTTGGTTTCCCTGGTTTTGCTGTACATTGCTTACAGAAATGGTTTCTCTTCCCTTTAAATCATCTCTAACGCCAGGGTTTCACTGGCGTTAGTTTTGAGCCTCGGATTTCACAGCGTTAGTGACGCTTTATCGGGCACAGAGGTACCTTAGTGCGCGATAACGCGCGCAGCAGCGCAAATGAGCACTGAAGGCGGAGAAAGGCTCCAGGAGGGCGGAGGAAGGCCTATTGACCCCCTTCTCTCCGCCCCTGGGGAGCCTTCCTCCGCCCTCCTGGAGCCTTTCTCCGCCTTCAGTGCTCGTTTGCGCCGCTGCATGCGTTATCGCGCACTAAGGTACCTCTGTGCCCGATAAAGCGTCACTAACGCTGTGAAATCCGAGGCTCAAAACTAACGCCAGTGAAACCCTGGCGTTAGAGATGATTTAAAGGGAAGAGAAACCATTTCTGTAAGCAATGTACAGCAAAACCAGGGAAACCAACAAAAAAGAGATTACTCTGACTGCTGCACATGAAATTTCTCAACCACTTGCTCAGAAAAGGAAACTGATCCATAAACCCCTGTAATAATAAGTTTGCCTGTATTAGCACGTTGTAGTAGTGGGTAAAATATGGGGACTGGGTTGGCAGGCACCATAGCTGGGACTTGAACCTGTGACCTTCTGCCTCCAAACACACTGGTTGTGTGCACTGCACCACCGTGCTGCCACAGAGAGAGTGCATTCCCTGGTGATACCATGACTGTTTGTCCGTCAGGGCCTGTCTGTTGCAGTGCATGGCACCCACCTACACAGGGCTAGGCCATGGTCTGCTCTGGGCAGCTGCCACTGCCCCCCTCCACCACCAGTACCCCTCTGCCACCATGCTGACATGCCCTTCTGCTGGTGGTGCTGGTGGTGTGCAGTCTCAAGCCATCCAGTGTGCAGGTAGGCGGCTGCCTATGGTGCGTGTTCTGGGGTAGGGGTGCCTGCATAGACGTCCACGCTTCCCCCCAACACCGCCTGCCAATGTTCTGTGCCCTTGGAGGTACCTGCTGGGTACTATCCCCTTTGACACTGTGATAAACACTCTCATGCCCATGTTGGGCCCTCATCAGTTGCTGTCTAGCTGCTGTTCAGTTTCAGCATTCCTAAGTGCCACCTAGGCATCTGCCTAGTCCGCACTGTGCCCCAGCTGCACCACAGCATGTGCCGCCTGTAGCCCTCTGTATCCCCTTTCCCAGCATCTGTCCAGTTGCCCATTCCGACATGCCCACCCTGCTGTTGTGGAACATGTGCATGCCATAGGTAACCTGTCCAATGGAGAGGGAAACCCTGATCAGTGCTATTTCACTGTGGGATCATTCACCTTGTATGGGGACGGAGCGTAGACCCTTCCAAAATTCATATCTTTTTTTGGGGGGCTTTCTTGGGAGTGTTTTTTTATGTTTCCCATTACTATCACTATTGCCCAGCTTGATTATGATTTTTTTTTATTTTGTTGGGGTCATTTTCAATGTTTATTTGCACTTTTGTTCCATGCACATGTATCACACTTATCACTTTTTTGTAGGTTTCCCTGGTTTTGCTGTACATTGCTGACAGAAATGGTTTCTTTTCCCTTTAAATCAGCTCTAACGCGAGGTTTTCACTTGCGTTATTTTTGGCCTTGAATTTCACATCGTTAGTGTGCAGGGAGCCTCTCCCCTCCCACTCTCCACCCATTGACCCCTTCTCTCCGCCCCTGGGGAGCCTTCCTCCGCCCTCCGGGAGCCTTTCCCCGCCTTCAGCGCTCGTTTGCGCTGCTGCGTGCGTGAGCACACACTACGGCACATTTGTGCCCCGTAAAGCATCATTATCGCACGCTAAGGTACCTTAGCGCGCGATAATTTCACAGCGCGCACGTTAAGAAGGTTTAGTAAACATACCCCTATGTATGGTAAAAATCGAGCCTAAATCCTTAGATATAAATCAAAATCTTATTACAAATGAAACTTTGCACAATAACAAGCATGTTTTTATAAAATATAGTTCATAAACGTACTTAGAAGAAACAGAGGAGTAATTATATCTGCAATTTAACTTTCATTAAGAACATTTGTAAGTACATTCTAGCAAATTTTGTTCTCATTCAGTGGCTTCCCGACTCTTCCTGATCTGTTTCTTGTACTGAAGCAATGGAATATCCCTTGTCACTGTCCAGCAGTAGTCTGCAAGCATTGATGGACTCCATTTACCCTGATACCTCTTTTCCATGGCTGCAATGTCTTGGTGAAATTGTTCTCCATGTTTTTTACTTACTGCTCCGCAATTTTGTGGGAAAAATTCTAGATGAGAGTGTAGAAAATGAATC
The DNA here is from genome assembly GCA_033557465.1 of Ichthyophis bannanicus. Lineage (NCBI taxonomy): Eukaryota > Metazoa > Chordata > Amphibia > Gymnophiona > Ichthyophiidae > Ichthyophis > Ichthyophis bannanicus. The sequence goes on from CM066033.1 coordinate 1,302,237,412, forward strand.
TTTAAGGACATGTTGCAACCAAGGTTTTTGTATGCCTTGAGAAGATCTTGAAGAATCTCTTGGTAATTATTTGCTTTGTTGTTTCCAAGAAAAGTTTGTGTGACTGATTCAAATGCTATCCATGCAGCCTTTTCCTTTCCACGCAATAAACGAAGAAATTCATCATCTTGAAGAAGTGCATGAATCTGAGGGCCAACAAAAACTCCTTCCTTAACTTTGGCATCACTCAATCTAGGAAATTTACCACTAAGATACCTGAAAGTAGGTTTAGTATTATCCATCGCCTTGACAAAGTTTTTCATTAGTCCCAAATTGATGTGCAAGGAAGGCATCAAAATCTTGTTGCTGTCTACAAGTGCCAGAAACAGAACATTTTTGCTTCCAGGATCCAGTGATTGACGGAGTGGCCAGTCTCTTTTGACAAAACGACAATCTATAGCATGTTTATTTATTTATTTATTTATTTAGCTGTATTTATATCCCGCTTTTCACCGGGTCAAAGCGGCGTTACATTAAGGGGTGGGGGAAATTAAGTATACGGGCGGGGCCATCACCAAGGAGGCAACATTGATGATTTTGACATAGGATAGACTTTGGACATGGGACAGACTTTGGACATGGACAGGTTAGTATAGCATGACTATCCCATTCACCCAGGAAGCAGCAGTACTTGGTGTATCCACCCTGAAGACCAAGCAAGAGGGCGACCACTTTGAAGTCACCACAGATTGACCATAGATGTTGATCATAGTTTATACATTTCAAAAGTTGTTTCATATTGTCATAAGACTCTTTCATAAAAGCTGCATGGCCAATAGGAATTGATGGTAGCAAGTTGCCATTATGCAGCAGTACAGCTTTAAGACTTGCTTTGGATGAATCAATGAAGAGCCTCCAATCATCCGCATTGAAATTGATATTAAGAGCTGCCATTAAACCTTATACGTTGTTGCATGCAGCAAGATCACCTTCTTTGAAAAAGAATGACACCTAGGGGTAAGTTTACTAAACCGTCTTAATGTGCGCTCTGCCACGTTATCGCGCGATAAGGTACCTTATCCCGCAATAAAGGCACTTTATCAGGCGCAGAGGTACCTTAGCGCGCGATAACGCGCACAGCGGCGCAAATGAGCGCTGAGGTTGGAGAAAGGCTCCCGGAGGGCGGAGGAAGGCTCCCCAGGGGCGGAGAGAAGGGGTCAATGGGTGGAGAGTGTGAGGGGAGAGGCTCCCTGCACACTAACGCTATGAAATTCGAGGCTGAAAACTAACGCCAGTGAAACCCTGGCGTTAGAGCTGATTTAAAGGGAAAAGAAACTATTTCCGTCAGCAATGTACAGCAAAACCAGGGAAACCTACAAAAAGTGATAAGTGTGATACATGTGCACAGAACAAAAGGGCAAATAAACAGTGAAAATGACCAGCAGAAAATGTAATAAAAACATAACCACGCTGGCCAGTAGTGAGTTTAATGGGAAACATCAAAAAACACTTCCGAGAAAGCTCCAAAAAAAAGATATGAATTTTGGAAGGGTCTATGCTCCGTCCCCATACAAGGTGAAGGAGCCCACAGTGAAACTGCGCTGAGCAGGGTTTTCCCTCTCCATTGGGCAGGTTTCCTATGGCGTGCACATGTTCCACAACAGCAGGGCGGGCATGTCGGAACGGGCAACTGGACAGATGCTTGAAAAGGGGACACAGAGGGCTGCAGGCGGCACATGCTGTGGTGCAGCTGGGCCACAGTGCGGACTAGGGTGATGTCTAGGTGGCCCATAGGAATGCTGAAAGAGTAGTGCAGCCAGACAGCAACTGATGAGGGCCCAACATGGGCACGAGTGTGCTTCCCACAGTGTCACAGGGGATAGTACCCAGCAGGTACCCCCAAGGGCACAGAACATTGGTAGGCGGTGCTGGGGGGAAGCGTGGACAGCTATGCAGGCACACCTACCCCAGAACCCGCACCACAGGCAGCCGCCTACCCACACACTGGATGGCCTGAGACTGCACTCCACCAGCACCACCAGCAGAAGGGCATGTCAGCAGGGTGGCAGAGGGGTACTGGTGGTGGAGGGGGCAGTGGCAGCTTCCCAGAGCAGACCATGGCCTAGCCCTGTGTAGGTGGGTGCCATGCACTGCAACAGACAGGCCCTGTCTGACGAACAGTCATGGTATCACCAGGGAATGCACCATCTCTGTGGCAACACAGTGGTGCAGTGTACACAGCCAGTGTGCTCAGAAGCAGAAGGTCACAATTTCAAGTCCCAGCTGTGGTTCCTGCCAACCCATTCCCTATATTTTACCCACTACTGAAACGTGCTGATACAGACAGAACCTTTATTTCAGATGACGTAAACATGCCCAAAACACCTACATTTTACCCTACAGAGCACAGACACCATAAACATGCGCATTACCTAGAGCAGAGTCTCCCAAATGCAGTCCTGGAGGGCCAAACACCATTCAGGTTCCATGCTGCCTCTAATAAATATGGTTGTGCTGCATTTCTATGCACCGCCCCCATGGTATGCAGATGTATCTCATGCATATTCATTAGGGACGTTACGGCCTAATCATCAAGGTGGGAGACATGACACAGTCCTGCGTTTCGGGCTCACACTTCAATCCGCCCTGCTTCAGGTCAAACTGTCATGACGGCTCAGGCTGTTTGATTGGTGATGACAGTTTGACCTGAAGCAGGGCAGATTGAAGTGTGAGCCTGAAATGCAGGCCTGTGTCGTGTCTCCCACCTTGATGATTTGGCCGTGGCAGTTAAGTTTATTTTATATTTCTCACTGCTGGTTTGATTAAAACGGACTATCACTTACTGAAGTCTGGGAGTCTGTTTTCCATGACCGCAGTACAGGGTATTATGTGGTCCAACCAAAAATGGTGAAAGAACTGTTGCTCTCCCCACTCTTCATTGTGTGAATATTCCCGAGCCGGGTGAGGGGGTTTGGCTCCTGGGATGGCGTTTTTTGCCTCTGTGTTTGGATTTATTCATTAGGGACAGCATGAAAACCCAAACAGTGTTTGGCCCTCCAGGACTGGGGTTGGGAACCTCTGCCCTAGAGCAGTGGCCAACAGGGGCAGACACACACGCACCCACAGGCTCCATTATCCGAAGCCTCCTGGAGAGGCATGATGTTGGGCCCTGCATATATCTCCCAATACTAGCACTTGCATACCTTAGCAATGCCACCCTAAACATGGGAAAACTGTACACAGCTATCAAAAGGTTGCTATGAAAGCTAGCAGATAGCAATTCCTACGTTAAGCACAATTGGCTGATTGAGCTGCATCATAGCAACCTTTATAATGTCTGAGGAGTGTGCCTCAGGTCTGGTGTCTGACAGAGTGACTCCAACAGTATTACGTTCCATAGCCATGCCTGCACTGTGCCCAGGACTGGTGAGGTGGCCAGGGCTGCCAAATACCTCTATAGTTGCACAATGCTGGCATAGGTGTGTGGAGTGTGTGTCTGTCTATCCAGTGTGTGGTGGATGCCAACACCCTCCACAGCCCACACTGCTTGCACAGTTGCCAGTATTGACCTGCCAATGTGCATAATGAGGAGCAAGGTACCGTGGGAATAGCCTGGATAGGGTGGCCTGGCCTGGATTAATCTGTAAAGAGCATAGGGCAATGGCTTGGACATTGTAGTGCCCAGCCAACACCTGAATGGACAGGGTGGCCACAGCATGTCCTGCTGGGAGGTCGCTCTCACCCTGACTGAGCAGTGACCACGTCATGACTAGGTTCCCCCATAGTGCTATACAGCATTTATCTCATGTGATATTTATGGGTTCTCTTTTGGGACCCAATCAGTGACTTATTTGCTTGGTGTGTATGCTGACATCTCAGTTCTGGGTACATGCACTATGGACTAGCTAGCAGAGTGTCTGCAGCTAGTATGTGTCTTGCTGGAGCACTTTGCAGGGTGCAGTAGCTGGAGGCTTATTGCTGGAGAATGTCAGATAGTGGTGGGGGGGCAGCTGAGCATTTCTAGGCCTACTGTTTGTCTGCTATTGCTTTATGGATGTGTACAGCTCTGCATTACCTGTCCTGTAGGGTGTCTGTTTCCCAGCAGGACTGGGGTTGATGGTCCCCTCTACTGCCACCATTGCAGGGAGGTAGGATGTGGTTATGTTGGTGGGAGATCCTGTTTCCCACCCTGAGCCCCAGAAGGTGAGTTGTGTGGTGGTACATAATCCACCTATGGGTCCAAACACCCACCCACCCTCCCTCCCTCCCACCCTTCACCTACCCTCCCACCCTTCACCTACCCTCCCACCCTTCACCTACATCATGTAACCATGGAACCAACACAGGATATGCACTATTCTGAGTGCATCATAACACATAAGGGCTAGACATGACTGAGAAATACAGAAGAACAAAGATGCATCCTAATGGTGTCTGCAGGAACAACCTAGCACACACAGTAGCACTGATGGGGATCTGCAGCATGACATATTTCAGCTATGACAGGTGCTGTGGACCTGGTGCTGGGCGCCCCACCTCACCCTCAGGGTGAGCACAGTACCTGCACAATGTGACGGTCTGTAGCTACTTTGTGCCAGTACCACACACGGTCAGTTCCCCCTACCAGGCCGAGGTGCTGTGGGGGTGCATACCCCATCTTGTGCCCATCTGTAGACTGCTGATTTGCATGTGCAGTGCATCATGGGTATGGGTGGGTTAACCCTATCCTGGTAACCACAGCAGACAGTTTGTGTGGTGACGTGCAGTCCTTCTGCAGCCAACCAGTGGTTTGTTAGCAGCTGTAGCCCACTGGTTACTTCACTGCCTGTGGAGCCAGAGGTTATGGGTTCAAACCTATGGTGGGGTTATTTGATAAGGCTGTCCAAGGCATTCTCTATTTTTAATGTGCATTAGTGCTGCCAGCAAAAACACCCTCAGTGTACTGTAACCATAAGGCGCCTTATAGGGAGCCCTATAAAGCGTCTTATAAGGCTAAGGCGCCTTATAGGGCACCCTATAAAGCGCCTTATAAGGTGCCTTATCAGGTGTCCTCTAAAGTGCCTTATAGGGTGCCCTATAGGGGACATTATAGGGTGCCTTGGCGGACAGTGCACTTTATAATGTGCCCTATGGAGTGCCTTATAGGGTGCCTTATGTGGCACCTTAGGTTACGGCACGTGAGGGTGTGTTTGCTGGCAGCACTACTTAAACTACAAATGAAATGCCTCAAAAATCAATACTTACACGTAAAAGCTAATGCCTCAGCCAGCCTTGTGGATTATCAAAAGTAAACCTAGAAGAGTATCCCACAAATATATCACACCTAACTAAAGAGACCACTCAATAAAGAAAGAATTTTTTGTCGGAACTACTGCCATGAAAACTTGCGTCCTCCCGAAGCAGACTGTTCCTTTTAATCAAGAAATTGAAAAGGGATAACAACCCCCAAAGTACCCAAAAGGATATCACAAACCCATGGGTTACAAACAAAACGTGTAAGTGAGTTCTGTGTTTCATTTAAAAAAAGAAGCTTTTTCTTTCACTCCCTGATTCAGCTGCAAATAATAACCAAGGGTACTTAGCTCAAGTCCAGGCTCCCAAGGCTCAATAAAGATTTCAAAGCAGCAGGAGTGTCGCCATGAAAGAGGGGAATCATCCACAATCGTCAGAAATCTGTAATCCAAACAGTATGTTCCAAACAGTATGTTGACCCAACGTTGTGTTTCGAGCTTGTGTGCTTCCCAGCCCTTCTTCATGTTTGGAACATACTGTTTGGATTACAGATTTCTGACGATTGTGGATGATTCCCCTCTTTCATGGCGACACTCCTGCTGCTTTGAAATCTTTATTGAGCCTTGGGAGCCTGGACTTGAGCTAAGTACCCTTGGTTATTATTTGCAGCTGAATCGGGGAGTGAAAGAAAAAGAAAAGCTTCTTTTTTTAAATGAAACACAGAACTCACTTACACGTTTTGTTTGTACCCCATGGGTTTGTGATATCCTTTTGGGTACTTTGGGGGTTGTTATCCCTTTTCAATTTCTTGATTAAAAGGAACAGTCTGCTTCGGGAGGACGCAAGTTTTCATGGCAGTAGTTCCGACAAAAAATTATTTCTTTATTGAGTGAGCCTTGTGGATTAGGCATAGTGGGGGATCAAACTCATGACCCCTGTATTATCAGTCAGTGTATCAACCATTGTGCTACACCTCTGTCTCTGTGTTTGCATGTCTGCGCGCCTACTTAAGATTACCAAGCGTTAACGTGCTTAGCGGCATCTCGCCCGATAATGTGCGCAGCGCACGTTATTGCATGTTAATCCCCTTTTGCTACATTAAGACCAACACGCCCACTCTTTTTATGGCATCCTGCACACTATCGCTGGGCGCACGTTAAGACGGTTTAGTAAACATACCCCCAAGTCCTTCTGACGGTCGCGGAAAAAAGAAATTCAAACGTCACCAGCCAGAAGATTCCACTGCTGTAGTCTGGACCCCAAAAGCTCAGCTTTATTCTTCTGGAGATCCAAATCCCTGACAAGGTCATTCAATTCACCTTGCGTTATGAGGTGTGGCTCATTAGCAGTGGCCAGAAGAAACTCTGGGTCACGTGAGGTTGACGGTTCATGACTACAAACTTCTTCCTTTCCTCACTTCATTCTAATGATAATGATTCTGACATTTTGGGAATCGGCAACCCTTCTCCATGAGGCACTTGGTGTATTGCAGATGGAATGTTTGGATATTGCACGGTCCACTTACTCTTTCTGGATATGCCTTTCTGAATTGGAGGAACCATGCAGAAGTAGCAATTGCTGACGTGATCCGTGGGCTCTCTCCAGATCATTGGAACTGCAAAAGGCACTGATTGCCTTTTCCCATTCAGCCATTGCCTGAGATTTGTTGCACGTGTATTGCAGCATATGTGTGGCGCCCAGCTCTTATCCTGATCTCCTATTCTGCAGCCAAAATATAAGTTGTAGGCTTTCTTCACCGCCACAGTCATATTCCGTTTTTGTGATGTAAAAGTCACTTCACCACAAATATAGCAGAAATTATCTGCATTATTAACACAAGTACGATGCATCGCCGAATACGCTGTGATTGACCTATCGGCATAAAATAATTAATTTTTAATTTTTCTGTGTCTAATACGCCTTAAGATTTATACTGTCAAGTGATGCAAATTTAAATACTGATTGCGTCATCTGGTTTTGGACAGATATTTCTATTGGTTGCAAGTAGAGATTACACAATCTCATGCAAATGTTGCATAATACACAGTTAATGGCCACTAATGACTAATTAATAGCATATATCTTAGCAACTAGACCTAATCAGTCATTTTCATAATGATTTCTGTGTCCAGCAGCCTTAAATTAGTTTAGAACAGCTGCTTTTGTGGCCGAAGCATTTTGGCTGTTGAATAGTGAAATTAATGAATGGGGTGGAACGGGTAAATGTACATCGATTGTTTATGCCATCAAAATATAGAAAGACTAGGGGACATGCAATGAAGCTACAGTATAACCTATTTAAGACTAATAAGAGAAAATATTTTTTCACTCAACACGTAATCAAACACTGGAATTTGTTACCAGAGGATGTATTAAAAGCTGTTAGTGTAGCTGGGTTTAAAAAAGGTTTGGACAAGTTCCTGGAGGAAAGGTCCATAAACCAATATTAAAGGGGACCTGGGAAATCCACTGCTTGCCCAGTACAAGCATTATGGAACCTGAGTGTCTTTTTGAGAATCTGCCAGGTAGTTGTGACCTGGATTTGCCACTGATGGAAACAGGATACTGGGCTGATGGACCTTGGTCTATCTTATGTTCTTATATTGGTAGGAGCATGACTAGTGCAGTACGGTCCCACGTAACCCAGCAGACAAAAGACATGAGAGAAGAGAGCGGTTAACGAGATCAAAGGCATAGGAAAGATCAAGACAGTTAGAGAAATATTGCCCTTATCCCAAGATTCCTGAGTTTCACTTAGTACAGAGAGTAAAATGGTTTCTGTGTTGTTCTACCAGAATATAGGGAGATGATTCCAGACATCCATCAAAGCACCTTCTCAGTAACTAAATATTTCCTTGTATTTTTCTCTGAGTCTTTCTCCCTACGACTTTAATCTTCAGGTGTTTTTTTGGTACCTTATGGCAGATAAGGTTGACGATGATTTCTTTCTCGTATCTATGGTAGTCTGAGGGATCTGAACAGCACTGCTAAGAAAAAAAATGGTTTCCCATTATATTATTACAGGTTTGCATTAAAGACGTAAATGATAATCAGAAGGTTCTGTCTGCTCAGCTGAACCTTTGTTTGCTCTGATATTACATCAGTTTCTTATCGTGCAAGGGGAACAGAAGTTGGGCTGTTGGTGCAGTGTGTTCAGTTCTCATTTGGTCACTGCTGTAAGAACACTGTGTCCTCAGACCCAAGCCTTCCATGAAATGGGCTTAAATGCACACTTCTTAACTGAAAAGGTGTCCTTCTCCTGGCTTTGTGATTCATGTCAGCAGATCGTTCTTGCACAAGGCTGTTTCTGGTGTTTGTTTCAAAACATGACCACAGAACAAGGGATTTTGATGCTGAGCACAAAATGTTATCCTGCAACCCTGCATATCACGATGTGTTTGGTGCCTTTCAGTCTGAAAAGAGCAGACCCAGAGTCTTCACGAAGAGTTTCAGGAAGAGTCTGAGAAGATCAAGAATAATGACAGGTTTCAGAATATTTTATGTCAACAAGTTATTTCATACACTTGCCTCTTTCACAAAACTGGATCTATTATATTTTGTGTTTCAGAAAATGCCACATCCATGAACCCAGCAGGTCCCGCATCCTGAAACAATTCATTTCCTGTGTAGCCCATACTCGTTTCCATAATTAGTTTAGTTTAATTCCAGCCTTGATTCACTGTCTAAGGCCAGGTGTGCCAAATTCATTTTGGTGTTGACCTGCACTGAGAAATAGCACACTATAAATGGTCAACTGACCATTGGGGGGGGGGGTCTCCTTGGATGCAGAAGGAGGAGAAATCCTCCTTGCCTTCTTGGATGTCATGGTCAACTGTGCGAGCATAAAATTAAAAGGGCACATTTTTTTTTAAGTGCTATCAAGTCAATGTTGATTCCTGGTTACCCAACAGCCCCTGGGTTTTTTGGCAAGGTATGGCAGGAAGTAGATTGCCAAGACTCTTCTTCTGAGGCATGCAATGTGCTTTCAAGTCAGTGCCTACTCCTAGTGACCCAGCAGACCTGAGTTTTCATGATAGCGTGACTGAAAGTGGAGTGCCAGGCCTTTTCTTCTGAGGCAAGGGAGGGTAAAGTGACTTGCCCAAGATCACAAGGAGTGCCAGTGAAAATCAAACCCCAACTCTCTGGGTGTTAGGTTGTTGCTCTGCCAATAGGCTATTCTTCCACTCTGAAAAAAAAGGGTATATTAGCACATCTTTAATGCAGTTAAAACAAGCAGACATCCATTTTCAGGGGTACATTAGCCCTCACTCTCTCTCTCAACCCCCCCCCCCCCTTCTCCTTGTTTCTAGCAGTCACAATCTTTCTCAAACCCCCTTCCTTGGTCCCAATCTCCTCCAGTGCTCCATGCACCTATGAGCACCCCTCTACCCCACTTCTCGCCTCCTTGATAATGTGTTGCAGGGTGCCACGGGCCTGGCCATAGCCCCAAAGACATTCACATGTTGAAGAACGTGCTGTGCATGAAGGATCCTCTCAAATCTTTCTCCTTCTTGTTGCTGCCATTTTATCTCTAGGCCTGTGGCATGACCCAATAGTAGTGACTGCGCAACTGGAAGCAGATTGTGATGTCACTGTCAATGCGCATACTCAACGTGCATGTATTCATCGATAGCATGTACTATTTCTCAATATCAGGCACTACTTTTCCATTGCATGCACTATTTCTGGATGGTGTGTACTATTGTCAAATAGTTGGTACTATTGAGCATATCTTCTGGGGGCTGGCTAAAAAAACTGCATTGGGCCAGAACCAGCCCGTGGACCTTGAATTTGATTCCCCTGCTCTATGCAGTGGGAACATATACTCAAACACTTTATAAATATAACATTTATCACAAAATACATTTTATATCATAGCCAATGTTTCTGCCAAGCAGCTCGAAGTTAAGAGAGAGTCTTCCACTAGCATTCTGGCAGGTGGGGAGTGTCCTGTTTCCTTGCGTTGTAAGTACAACATTCCACGGGTAGTTAAACTACTTCAACATTCAAGGAAAAGACCCAGTCCCTTACTTTCCAGCTGTTTATTACAAAATGCAGAATAACACTTACTGCAATAGTTGTAATGAAGACGAGGCAGCATTGGGGGAAGGGGGGTGGCAGCAGCTGGGGAGGGGGATGGTGAGGCCTGAATTTCTGGCTAGGGCAGCAGAAACTGATGGGCCAGCCCTGGTTCTACCCTTCTAGTTCACCTTGGAGATTTTTGCACTAAAGGGAAGAGTGCAAGAGATTACCCATTGGGTTAGAGGGACCTGCGGTTGACCAATGAGGTCAAATGTTGTACCTTGAGCTGAAATTATAATATCAAAGAAAACCTCCTCATAAACTAGTCAGTTTTAAAAAGGTTATTGTAAGAGTGTGAAGAACCATCAGAATGGAGCTGTGGGAAACTGCTGAGAATTTCTTTTAAGCAATGTTTCACCCGTTGCTCCCCATTTCAGTCATCAGTTCTACTACACTCATATATTGTCCTTTGTATTATTATGCAATGTTTTCTTTTCTTCAGATTTCTTTGCGTCTCATACTGTACTAAAAACGTAATGAACCATTTTCCAAAAGAGCTCATTCCAGTTCTGTCCTTCACTATAATGTCACTATTTCTCACATTTCTTTAAATCACACCACACAATACTCACAGATGCTCAATAACTTCATTCAATGCAATTCAACAATTGCGGTTCTAAATGCAGTTCAACCTATGGGCCAATTTCTATGTGTTGAAGGAGTTTGCTCTGCGGTTGATGAGTATCAGCATCAAGAAACGGCATTAAAGGAGCGGTTGAAGCACAGAGGCTACCCAAGTTTGTTTATTCATTAGGCTTATTTATGAGCATTTTATGCAAATCGAGATCTCCTTTTGCAGGATCAAGAATGCACTCCATTGGATCGACAGGTGTGTGTGATGCACAACTCAAATTAGCACCAAAAGTAGCAACTGCCATATGAAGACATTGGCACATTGTTGCCATACACGACATATTTGTGGGACAACCTTATTTAGCCTTTAAGCGGGGTCCTAACATTCGGGACAAGGTAATTCACTTCCGCTCAATCAAAGGCCTTTTGGAAGTGAACACATTGGGCCATCAACCATGTCAGCAGTGTATCTTCTGCAGTCAGACTCTTTCAGGAGTCTCTTGTATAATCAGGCAAGACTTATTGATCAAAATACATCAACTGTGATCCAATGTTTGATGTATATATTATCCAATCTCCCTGCTCTATAGTATATGTGAGTACGACAACACGCAAGATCAAGACTATGTAAGATCAATAGTAGCTCATGTTCACATGTTTTTGCAGACTTCAGGTGGAGAGTCATTGATGATGTTCCTGAGCTACAGTGGGAGGGGAGGGGAGGGGAGGAGGGGGGGGGAGGGAGGGGAGGGGAGGGAGGGGGGGGGAGGGGAGGGGGGAGGGGAGGGGGAGGGGAGGGGGGAGGGGAAGGGGGAGGGGGGGAGGGGAGGGGGGAGGGGGGGAGGGGAGGGGGAGGGGGGAGGGGAGGGGAATCGGAGGGCATTGTTATCGCACAAGGAACAATATTGGATCTTTTATTTAAAAACTGAAAACACACCTGATTTGAATGATACAATAGAGTGGAATGCCCTCATTTAAAGGCTTTCCATTTACAGTGTGGATCTGCTGCTGATGTTATCACGCTTCCCGAACGTTAGGTGTGCTGGGTGTTGCTGGGACATTTAAGCGTTCCTTAGTGTGTGGAGTTCTCATGCTGCATTTTGAAAAGCCACTCCTTTACGGCTGTAAAGTTGTCTCTTTTAAGTTCCAGTCGATGAGTTTAAATGCCTCTAGAAGAAACGCCAAGCCCCTGAAGCAGAGTTACAAAACCTGTGGGCAGGTGAGAGTCGACGTTTTCCTCCATATATTGAAGGCATGTTATGGCGGCATATTGACAGCTTGAAGAAGCAGATGTGGGCGCAAAAGAACATTCAGCCAATTAAGTAGAACCGCAAATAGTTGAACTGTGTTTAGAACCGCAAATTGTTGAATTGCATTGAATGAAGTTATTGAGCATTGTGTGGTGAGATTTAAAGAAACACGAGAAACGGAACACTGTGGTGACTACATGTGACATTATAGTGACGGATAGACCTGGAATGAGCCCTTTTGGAAAATGGTTCTTTACGTTTTTAGCATAGTATAAGACGCAAAGAAATATGAAGATAGAAAACAAATGCATAATAATAAAAAGGACAATATATGAGTGTAGTAGAACTGATGACTGAAAAGAGGAGCAACGGGTGAAACATTGCTTAAAAGAAATTCTCAGCAGTTTCCCACAGCTCCATTCTTAAAATAACCTTTTTTAAACAACTATTTAAGGGCACATAAGAGTAGATTTTCCTGACTAGTTTACGAGGAAGTTTTCTTTGATATTATAATTTTGACTCTTTTCTCCAATATTTCGAGGTCTATAGTTTTTGGTTAAGGTACCTTGAACTGAGGCGTGATGTCAGGCAGGTTTCAAGGAGACTGGCGGGAATGAGTCACATGCATCTATTAACCTATAGGAGCAAGGATTACAGACCAAGCAGCAAGCTGCTGGTCCTAACTTACAAATGACATAACAAAACAAAATATAGGGGTATGTTTTCTAAACAGCGCTAACGTCGCAGCGGCGATGTTATCACGTGATAAGTGACGTTATCGTGCGATAATGGTGCATTACCATGCGATAATGTCACACATCGCGTGATAATGTCACATATCACGTGATAACGTCTCCGGCGGCGTTAAGGTGCACAGAGGGTGGAGTAAGGCTCCCCAGAGGGCGGAGATAAAGGGTCAATGGGCGGAGAGTGGGTGAAGAGAGGCCCCAGGCACACTAACACTGTGAAATCAGGGTCTGAAAATTAACGGCACTGAAAACCATGGGGTATTTTTACTAAATGGCACTAACGTCGCAGCTGCGATGTTATCATGCGATATGTGATGTTATTGTGTGATAATGGCGCATTACCGTGCGAGAACATCACGTATCGTGCGATAACGTCTCCGGCGGCATTAAGGTGTGCAGAGGATAGAGTAAGGCTCCCCAGAGGGTGGAGTAAGGCTCCTCAGGGGCGGAGATAAGGGGTCAATGGGCAGAGAGTGGGTGGGGAGAGGCTCCATGCACACTAATGCCGTGAAATGAAGGTCTGAAAATTAGCACCAGTGAAAACCTCGCACTAGAGGCACATTTGCAGGGGAGAGAGACCATTTCAGTCAGCAATGTGCAGCAAAGGCAGGGAAACCAAGAAAAGTGATAGTAGTGATACATGTGCAGCAACATCATAGTGCCCAAGTATGAGAGGGCACTACTGTGAGGCTGCAAATGAGGTACAGGGGACTGCAGGAAGGACATGCAGTGGGGCAGCTGGGGCACAGGGTGGGCTAGGCAGATGCCTAGGTGACACATAGGAATGTAGAAGTGAAAAACCAGCAAGACAGCAACTGACCAAGGGCAAACATGGCCACGAGTGTGTGTCCCACAGTGTCCCAGGAGACAGTATCCAGCAAGTACCCCAAATGGCACATAACATTGGCAGGCGGTGCCAGGGGGAAGCATAGATGTCTAAGCAGGCACCCCTACCCTATATCACGCACCATAGGCAGCCGCCTACTGGCACACTGGATGGCCTGGGACTGCACGCCACCAGCACCACTGGCACAAGGGCATGTCAGTATGGTGGCGGAGGGGTGCTGGTGGTAGAGGGGGCAGTGGCATCTGCCCACAGCAGACCACAGCCAAGCCCCATGTTAGGCAGATGCCTAGGTGGCACATAAGGATGCTGAAACTGTAAAGCAGCAAGACAGCAACTGACGAGGGTCCAACACGGGCATGAGTGTGTGTTCCACAGTGTCACAGGGGAGATTATCCACCAGGTTCCCCCCAGGGCACATAACATTGGCAGGCAGTGTGGGGGGGGGGGAAACACGCATGTCCATGTAGGCACCCCTACCCGAGAACCCACACCATAGGCAGCTGCCTACCGGCATACTGGACGGCCTGGGACTGCGCATCACCAGCACCACCGGCATAATGGCATGGCAGCATGGTGGCGGAGGGGTGCTGATGGCGGAGGGGGCAGTGGCATCTGCCCACAGCAGACCATGGCCTAGCCACGTTTAGGTGGGTGCCATGCACTGCAACAGACAGGGTCTGTCTGACAAATAGGCATGGTATCCCCAGGGAATGATCTGTCCCTGTGGCAACAATGTGGTGCAGTACAGACAGCCAGTGTGTTCATGAGCAGAAGATCACAAGTTCAAGTCCCAGCTGTGGCTCCTGCCAACCCATTCCCCATATTTTACCCAGTATTAAACCATGGTAATAAAGATGGAACCTTTTTTGCAGATAACATAAACATGCCTGAAACGCCTATATTTTACCCTACAGAGCACAGACACCATAAACATGTGCAATACCTAGAGCAGAGTTTTCCAACTGCAGTCCTGGAGAGCCAAACACCATTCAGGTTTCATGCTGACCCTAATAAACATGCCTGTGCTGCATTTGTATGCGCCAACCCCATGATATGCATATATATCTCATGCATATTCATTAGGGACAGCATGAAAACCCGAACAGTGTTTGGCCCACCATGACCGGGGTTGGGAACCTCTGCCCTAGAGCAGCAGCCAACAGGGGCATAAACACCCACACCCACAGCTCCACTATCCAAAGACTCATGGAGAGTCATGCAGTTGGGCCCTGCGCGCAGGCCTACTGTCTGTCTGCTATTGCTTTATGGATGCGTACAGATCTGCATTGACTGCCCTGTAGGGTGTCTGTTCCCCAACAGGACTGGGGTTGATGGTCCCCTCTACTACCACCATTGCAGAGATGCAGGATGTGAATCTGTTGGTGGGAGATTCTGTCCCCCACCCTGACCCACAGAGAGTGGGTTGGGTGGTGCTGCATAATTTGCTTTTTTTATCCAACCACCACCCTTCTCTTATAACATGTGATCATGGCAACCACAGAGAATATGCATGATTCTGGGTGCATCATAGTCCACAAGGGCTAGATGTGACTGGGAAATACAGATGGACACAGGTGTATTCTAGGAATGTTTGCAAGGACTACCTATCACACACTGCCACTGATGGCAACAAGCAGTACAGCCCATCTCAGCCAAGCCAGGTGCTGCGGACCTGGTGCTGGGCGCCCCACCTCACCCTCAGCGTGAGCACAGGAACCGCACAATGTCACGGTCTGTAGCTATTCTGTGCCTGTAACACACATGGTAATTTCCCCCTACCAGGCCTAGGAGCTATAGAGGCGCATACCCCATCTTTTGAGCAGCTGTAGGCTGCTGATCTGCATATGCAGTGCAGCATGGGTACGGGTGAGTTTACCCTATCCTGGTAACCACAGCAGACACTTTGGGGTATGTTTACTAAACTGCGGTAATCGTACATAACGCGTTTTATGTAACGTTAACGATCGTTAGCGCATCATAACGCGCGTTATGATGCG
Organism: Ichthyophis bannanicus; assembly: GCA_033557465.1. NCBI lineage: Eukaryota > Metazoa > Chordata > Amphibia > Gymnophiona > Ichthyophiidae > Ichthyophis > Ichthyophis bannanicus. Next base: position 1,302,253,121 of record CM066033.1, read on the forward strand.
CTAACGATCGTTATTCCCCGCGGCGCGGTAAAACACCACAGAATGTGGAGAGAGGGCAGAGAGAAGGGGTCAGTGGGCAGAGAGTGGGCGGGGAGAGGCTCCCCTCACACTAACGCGCTGATTTTCAGAGCTGAATTCCAACGCGAATGAAAACCTGCCGTTAAATGCACATTACAGGGGAGAGAAACCATTTAAGTGTCAGCAATGTACAGCCCAGGCAGGGAAACCAAAAGAAAGTGATAAGTGTGATACATGTGCACAGAACAAAAGGGCACAGAAACACTGAAAATGAACCCAACAAACTGGAAAAAAACAATAACCAAGCTGGCCAATAGTGGTATCAATAAGAAACATCAACCCCTCCCCCCCGAGTAAGCTCCATAGAAAAGATATAAATCGTGGAAGGGTCTATACGCCGTCCCCATACAAGGTGAATGAGCCCACAGTGAAATAGCGCTGCTCAGGGTTTTCCCCACCATCGGACAGGGTTCCTATGGTGTGCACATGTCCTGCAACATCAGGGGGGCCACAGTGCAGACTAGGGTGATGCCTAGGTGGCCCATACGAATGCTGAAACAGCGGAGCAGCCAGACAGCAACTGCTGAAGGCCCAACATGGACACGAGTGTGTTTCCCAAAGTGTCAAAGGGGATAGTACCCAACAGCTACCCCCAAGAGCATGGAACATTGGCAGGCAGGGCTGGGGGGGAGCGTGGAAGTCTATGCAGGCACCCCTAACCCAGAACCTGCACCATAGGCAGCCGCCTACCTGCACACTGGATGGCCTGAGACTGCGCACCACCAGCTCCACCAGCAGAAGGGCATGTCAGCATGGTGGCAGAGGGATACTGGTGGTGGAGGGGGCAGTGGCAGCTGTCCAGAGCAGACCGTGGCCTAGCCCTGTGTAGGTGGGTGCCATGCACTGCAACAGACAGGCCCTGTCTGACCAACAGTCATGGTATCACCAGGGAATGCACCATCTCTGTGATAAAGTGGTGGGGCAGTGCACAAAACCAGTGTATTCAGAAGCAGAAGGTCACAGGTTCAAGTCCCAGCTGTGGTTTCCACAGGAGTGGAGTGGCCTAGTGGTTGGGGCAAGGTACTTCAGGCCGGAAGGTCAGGGGTTCAAATCCCACTAGAGGACAGTAACCATGGGCCGGAAGGACTGGGGTTTCTAGTCCCACAGGTGCTCCTTGTGGTCTTGGGCAAGCCATTTAACCCTCCATAGCCCATGTTCCCTGTAAAATAGTTATCTCCAAGTTATAATGCCCTGTTCAATGTAATTTCGGTTTGTTCAATGTAAACCGCACTGATGCAGAATAGCGCGGTATATAAGAGAATGTAAATAAATAAAAATAAACCCAGTCCTCATGTTTTACCCACTACTATAACGTGTTAATACAGACAGAACCTTTCTTGCAGATGACGTAAACATGCCCAAAACACCTACATTTTACCCTACAGAGCACAGACACCATAAACATGCACATTACCTAGAGCAGAGCCTCCCAAATGCAGTCCTGGTGGGCCAAACACCATCCCGGTTCCATGCTGCCTCTGATAAAGATGCCTGTGCTGCATTTCTATGCGCCACCCCCATGGTATGCAGATGTATCTCATGCATATTCATGAGGGACAGCATGAAAACCCGAACAGTGTTTGGCTCTGCAGGACTGGAGTTGGGAACCTCTGCCGTAAAGCAGCAGCCAACAGGGGCAGACACACCCGCACCCACAGGCCCCATTATCCAAAGCCTCCTGGAGAGGCAGGACTTTGGGCTCTGTGTGCATCTCCCAATACTAGCACTTGCATACCTTAGTAATGCCACCCTAAACCTGGGAATATGGTACACATCTATCAAAAGGTTGCTATGATTCCTGGCAGATAGCAATTCCTGGGTTAATTGCAAGTTTCTGAGTGAGCTGCATCATAGCAACCTTTCTGATGTCTGTGGAGTGTGCTACAGGTCTTGTGTCTGACAGTGTTTACCAACCTGGGGAGTGACTCCTACAGTATTGCATACCATAGCCATGCCTGCACTGTGCCCAGGACTGGTGTGGTGGCCTGGGCTGCCCAACACCTCTATAGTTGCACAATGCTGGCATAGGTGTGGGGAGTGTGTGTCTGTCTATCCAGTGTGTGGTGGCTGCCAACACCCTCCACAGCACACACTGCTAGCACTGTTGCCAGTATTGGCCTGCCAATGTGCATAATGAGGAGCATTCTTCACTTTAACGCTGCAACTAGTGCCGGTAACATTAAGACGGTTTAGTAAACATACCCCATAGTTTAAAAAAAACATGCACACAGAACTGTGGGGGCCGAACAGGGGGTGGTGCTTCAATAATGAACTTTCAATCTTGGGACCAGCCTCCCCCTCATGATAGAAAGCACGATATTGAAGTATTTATTTCAAATAAAGATTTGGGATGGAGTGAATGAAATGGGTGGCCTTAGTGTTATTTGTATTTATTTATTTTATTTAACAACCTTTTTATACTGCTTTATGTAAAAGTCACAGCAGTTTACAATAAATTTAGGGTCATGTTTACTAATTGGCTGTAGCGGCTTCCGTGCGATATCGCGGCTCCAATATCACACGGAAGGCGCTACTGCTGATTAGTAAACATACCTCTCAGTGTAACAACTTACAGTGAATGTAACTGAGTAAAGAGGGATTAGGAATAGAAGTAAAAATTTAACATTTGAAGGGCTATTAACAAGAAATAGAGAGGGATTTGAGCATGGGACAAAAATAGGACAACAAAACTAGGGGTACTAATTACTTACATTTGCTATAAAGCGTCTAAGGATTTAATGGATGTAGGGAAGCAGGTCAGATGAATACAAATGTCACTGACGTTATATTGTAGATGTTGTTACTTGAAGTTAAGGGTCAGATCCAAAGCATTCAGAGAAGAAGTGTGTTTTAAAATTGCGGTGAAATTCAATTATTGTAAGAATGGTTCTAATCTTATCTGGGAGTGAGTTCCAAATAGAGGGTGCGTACAGGGAGAAGGTACAATTGCAGGCAGCTTGGCTGCTTTTTGCCTTGAGAGTTGGAATGACCAATAGGCTTCGAGTGTTTTTTTTTTTCTTGGTCTGATGTCGGAGGCCTTTGGTATTAGTGTTTGTAAGTGATCCGATGAAAGGTTTTGGAGTATCTTGAAGATGCTAATTATTACTTTGTATTTGATTCAAATCCATATTGGGAACCAGTGTAATTGTTTTAATATGGGTGAGATGTGGGTTTGTCGTGATACACCTGCTATAATCCCGGCAGCTGTACTTTAGCCCATTTGTAACAGGTGTAATGCAAATTTTGGGAGACCTTGATAGATTATGCTACAATAGTCGAGTTGAGGAGTTATAAGCACCTGATATACAGTTCTGAAGTCCTTGTGATCAAGCAGAGGGTGGAGATTATGTAAGGTCTTCATTTTGTGATATCTTTATCTTTGACATTTTGATATGGAATTGAAGGTTTAATTTTTGGTCGTTATCCCTGGGTATTTGACTTCCTCCTTAACTTCAAGGTCAGTATCTGATATTTTCAGAGTATTTGATGGAATGAATGTTGATTCTCTCATAACGTGAAGGACCTCAGTTTTTTGTAATTGATGGATAGGTTGTGCTCAGATAGCCATTGTGTTACAGCCTTGAGACATCTTCCTATCATTGTGAAGGTTGGGTTACCTGTGAAGAATGTTTGTAAATCAAGATGTCACCTGCATATACGTGATCAAAAATGTTATGCTTTTTAATTATTGCGCATAGTGGTTGCAAATATATATTAAATAGACATGAGGATAGGGTAGAGCCATGCGGTAGACTTTACTGTTGTCTATAAGGGTGAGACTTGAGGTGGCCTACTTTAACTTACTGATGTCTATCCTTAAGGTATGAGATGAATCTTTCTAGAGTTATGTGTTATAATCCAATCATCTGTAGCTGTAATAACAGGCTAGAGTAGTTAACTGAGTCAAAGACTGCCGATATGTCCAAGAAAATGAGCATGAAACCTTGCCCCATCTTTCCTATCCCTTTTGTTATTCTGTCTAGGAGAGTAGTAAGTAATGTCTCCATTCTATGGTTTGGTCTGAAACTGTTGTTGCAGGTCAAGGGATACAAAGACATCCATATGGTTTTGCATCTGGAGTTGTACAGCTTTTGCAATGATTTAGGCAATGAATGGTCTACTGGAGATGGGTCTACAGGAACTTGGGTATGTCGGGTCTAATGTGGCGCTCAGAACTTGGGAACCTTCCTTTAATCCATCCTCATTTAGATAAGTGCTAGGTGGGGGAAGCCCAGGGAAGATACCACTAAAAAGACAAGGCAATGCCAAAGAATCCCTAGTTATTTTTTACCCTTAATGAAAGTAAGATGAAAAAAGAGCAGAGTCTATGGAGCACAACCCTCTTGTAATTGCCTTAGAGCAGTTTCTGTGTGGCAATGTAGAGGAAGGTGAACTGGTGTTTCCTCCTCTTTCCCTTACGCTAATTAGCTCTGTTGTATAAGACTGCAATACACCCATAGCTGAGCATTTCATCATACACAGCTCTATAAACTGACAGTGTATAAATACTTCCTTAATTAGTGTATAAATTAAAAAAAAAACTACAGGCTACAAGGTACAAAGAATTTCACAATACTGGTGACAGCAGTGATGGGTTTGGAGGGGTTCTATAGTATTTGTTGTAATAAAGCAGTCGTAAAAAGAATCAGTTAAAACATGAGAGGCACATCCCACTGCCCACCAAGACAGGAACAGAGGAATAAATCGACTGATGATACTAGTAGAATTGTACAAGTCTATTAGCAACCAAAATCAGATAAAAATTAGGAGTGGTCCAAAGGCAGCGTAAAATATATCCATTGGACAATATACTCCACAACACGAAGACCTCTACCACGGAGTCGTAAGTTGTACCAACAACAGTATATAAGTCCTCCAACGGTAAAGCACGAGTCCACGTGCTACGTACAAACCCACGTGCTACGTACAAAGACGTGGACAGCAAAGGAAGAATTATCTTTTATTAATCAATTTAGGATCCCACTCCTAACCTTGGGACCATCCAGAGGTCTTGATACACACGCTCACACATCTGCTTTAGAAGATTCAAACCCTTTCATACTGCAGCAAATCTCCACACTCACTCACACAAGTAAACCCCTGTGCGCCAGAAATATCGCACTCAAGACTGTGCATATTAGCAGGGCTAACCCAACTACTCCTAGGCAACCTAAGAAGAAGTAAAAATGCCAACCTTAAACTTACCACTTTCCAAGTTTTCATGCATCCTCCTCATACTGATCACCTCTTTAGCCATAACTATCGGCCTAAACCACAAACACACCAACACCATTCCTATAATATACACTTTAAACAGGAACAGTCCCTTACTCCCAGTCCCTAATGTATTCAACAACCAGAAAACCAGCCCCCCCAGACTAATCAATATAAAATTAACCTCATACAACCCAACCTCCCCACAATCCCATTTGTATATATGTATATAGCTCATTATGTAAATAGTTCACCGATATAATCTAACGCACTGCCCCACACACTACACTTCTCAGTTCTCACACTGCATGCTACAAACCACACTTTATTATTGATTTTGATTGATGTGCCACACCGCCTTGATTTAACCTAAACCTAGCATCCCTCTCCAACTCTAACCTAAACTCATTCTGGAATTCCATTGAAGATATGAATTTCCACCAAATTATCACCAGTCAAACACACGTTTATAGTTAATTGGCACAGTTTCATGTAAAGTTATCTGTAAATAGTTATAATTTCTCTTCTATGTAAAACTGTTGAATTGTTCCCTGTAAACCGCCCTTGATCTCTGGAAGGGGCGGTATAGAAGAAAAGCATAAATAAATAAATAAATACATAAAAGGAAACTCTCTCGATCTTGTCTTCCTCCCAAGCTCCCTTCTTGATGCCTTCAACCCATTGTCCTTGGAGATTCTCCCTGTCCCATGGTCTGAGCACCATTTTATTAAGTTTAGTCTCAACATTGCTGAAAAACACCAAAACAAATCCACATACCAACACTTATCCTACAGATTCAATAAATTCAATGAAGATGAATTTCTAGATCAAATCTTACCTCATCTCACACTCGATCCAACTAACCTCAATGAAACAGTTGATACCTGAAACAAAGTAATATCTAATGCAGCCATTAACAACTCTGCACATAAATACCCAACAAGACAAAATAACAACGCTCCCTGGTTCCAATCCGCACTAAAATCAATGAAGACTGAGCTGAGAAAAGCTGAGTGTAAATGGCACCACTCAAAATCCTTAACTTACCAATTAAGCTATGTAAACATCCTCAACAAATACAAGAAGACCATGGATAACGCTAAGAAAGACTACTCCAATATTCTACAAAAATCGATAAACCGACCCCAAGAGCTGTTTAACATTGTCCAAAACCTAACAAACAAAAATTATAACTGAGACCTAATGGAATATGAGATAGCTCCTCAAACATTAGCATGCCACTATATGAGCAAAGTAAAACTGCAGTCATCCCTTCCACTGGTACAGGACATAACACCGACAAACCATCTCAACACATGGCCCAACTTCCACCAAATCTCAAAAGACACTCTTAAGAATATAATCACCATGTTAAATACCACAACCTCATACCTAGACCCTTGCCCTGTTCAATGGCTAAAAACTACCTTACCAGAACTCTCAAATTTCATCCTCCCAATACTCAACTTATCACTCAAGAACGGGTACCTACCACCCTCACTCAAACATGCCCAAATACACCCAATCTTAAAAAATAACAAACTTGATAAAAGCTCACCCAACTTGTACAGGCCAATATCAAGCATACCATTCCTGGCTAAACTAACAAAAAAAGTTGTTCAAATTCAAGATCACATAGATGCTTCAGCTCCCCTTGATGAACACCAATATGGTTTTTGCCCTTATCACAGTGTAGAAACACTCCTCACAGTATTAACTGACACGCTGTTAAGAGGCATTGATAACACTAAACAAGCTTTTATACTTGTATTCTTGGACATCACTGCAGCATTTGATAGCATGAACCACCTATTGATGCTCAACAGGCTACAACAGATTGGCCTAAGCAACACTATCCTCAACTGGTTTACATCGTACCTCCAAGACAGAACGCAAACAGTCAGAATTAACCAAGAAACCTCTACAACTTTCAGACAGGAACAAGGTCTCCCCCAGGGATTAGTCCTATTGGCTCTCCTTTTCAATATATATCTTCAGCCCTTTTGCCATATTCTCAAGAAATTCCGCATACACTACCACATCTATGCGGATGACATAATGTTATACCTCCCATTCATGATACCAAACTCCCCAACTCAAATACTATCAAATTGTTTTAACGAGATCTCTCAGTGGCTTAAAAAACATAATCTATACATCAATTTTGCCAAAACGGAAGTATTATACGTCACTAGAAACCAAAACTTTGTAGCACCAAATTCAATATGGCTACTGAACTCCAACATTGCAGTAAAAAAGGAGGTGAAATACTTAGGCATCAGACTGGATCAGACCCTCAGTATGGAATCCCACATCAAAAATATTGCCACAAAAATACATTATAAACAAACTACTGAAACAGCTCCACCCTCTGATCCATCTACATGACTTCAAATCTGTTATACAATCAATTATCACTCCTCAATTTGACTTTGCGAATTCCATTTTACAGGAACTATCAAAACAAACTCTCAGAAGGCTGCAATTAGCCCAAAATGTGACAGCCCGCTCCATCTTAAACATAAGATCCATAGAACATATTACTCCCATATTGTTGGAACTACACTGGTTACCTATCCATAGCCACATTAGCTACAAAATATTTGTTACCACCTTCAAAATAATCCACAACATAGCCCCATCCTTCCTGAACACATTAATCACTATCGAAACTGCAAAGAGAAGCCAAAGAAACAAGTACAAACAGAAACTCGAAATACCAAAGGACTTCAGAAAGGCCAAAACATTAACAAATAAAAAAGCATTTTCACACGCTGCCCCAACCCTCTGGAATGAGCTCCCTGAGGATATCAGAGTACAAAGCGACATCAAAACTTTCCGTAAAAAACATAAAACATTCCTATTTACCTGTCACTATGGCGCACAAGCAAACTATGACACACAAGCTGATTCAAACGAAGCACACTCACACAACAGGACAAATAGAGAGCCAAATATATGATGGAAATATATTAGTGATGTCCTGTTAGAGCTACTCAAAACATCTGTACTGAGCATTTATTGTCCCTGTTCGGGTTTTGATTTCAACAATGTAAATAGTTTCATACTGTTCCATCTAACTGAATAAGACTATGGGGTATGTTTACTAAACTGCGGTAACGGTACATAACGCGCGTTATGTAACGTTAATGATTGTTAGCGCATCATAACGCACGTTATGATGCGCTAACGATCGTTAACGTTACATAACGCGCGTTATGATGCGTTAAAGATCGTAAAGCTCCGCGGCGCGGTAAAACACCGCAGAAGGTGGAGAGAGGGCGGAGAGAAGGGGTCAATGGGCGGAGTGTGGGCAGGGAGAGGCTCCCTGCACACTAACGCGCTGGTCTGAAGAGCTGAATCCTAACGCGATTGAAAACCTGCCATTAAATGCACAGTTCAGGGGAGAGAAACCATTTAAGTGTCAGCAATGTACAGCATAGGCAGGGAAACCTACAAAAAGTGATAAGTGTGATACATGTGCACAGAACAAAAGGGCACATAAACATTGAAAATGACCTCAACAAACTGGAAAAAAACCATAACCAAGCTGTCCAATAGTGATATTAATGGGTACCATCAACCCCCCCCCCCAGGAAAGCTCTAAAAAAACGATATTAATCGTGGAAGGGTCTATGCTCCGTCCCCATACAAAGTGAATGAGCCCACAGTGAAATTGCGCTGTGCAGGGTTTTCCTCTCCATTGGACAGATGTCCTATGGTGTGCACATGTGTGTCAACAGCAGGGCGGGCATGTCAGAACGGCAACAGGACAGATGCCGGAAAAGGGGATACAGAGGGCCGCAGGCGGCACATGCTGTGGTGCAGCTGGGCCACAGTTCGGAATAGGGTGATGCCTAGGTGGCCCATACGAATGCTGAAACAGCAGAGCAGCCAGACAGCAACTGCTGAAGGCCCAACATGGGCATGACTGTGTGTCTCACAGTGTCACAGGGGACAGTACCCAGCAGCTACCCCCAAGGGCACGGAACATTGGCAGGCGGTGCTGGGGGGAAGCATGGACACCTATTAAGGCACCTCTACCCCAGGACTCGCACCATAGGCAGCCGCCTACCTGCACACTGGATGGCCTGAGACTGCGCTCCACCAGCAACACCTGCAGAAGGGAATGTCAGCATGGTGGCAGAGGGTTACTGGTGGTGGAGGGGGCAGTGGCAGCTGCCCAGAGCAGACCGTGGCCTAGCCCTGTGTAGGTGGGTGCACTGCAACAGACAGGCCCTGTCTGACCAACAGTCATGGTATCACCAGGGAATGCACCATCTCTATGATAACATGGTGGTGCAGTGCACAAAACCAGTGTATTCAGAAGCAGATGGTCACAGGTTCAAGTCCCAGCTGTGGTGTCTGCCAACCCAGTCCTCATATTTTACCCACTACTATAACGTGCTAATACAGACAGAACCTTTATTGCAGATGACGTAAACATGCCCAAAACACCTACATTTTACCCTACAGAGCACAGACACCATACCCATGCACATTATCTAGAGCAGAGTCTCCCAAATGCAGTCCTGGAAGGTCAAACACCATTCAGGTTCCATGCTGCCTCTAATAAATGTGTCTGTACTGTCTTGCTATGCACCGCCCCCATGGTATGCAGTTGTATCTCATGCATATTCATGAGGGGCAGCATGAAAACCCGAAGTGTTTGGCACACCAGGACTGGAGTTGGGAACCTCTGCCGTAAAGCAGCAGCCAACAGGGGCAGACACACGCGCACCCACAGGCTCCATTATCCAATGCCTCCTGGAGAGGCAGGACACTGGGCCCTGCATGCATCTCCCAATACTAGCACTTGCATACCTTAGCAATGCCACCCTAAACCTGGGAATACGGTACACAGCTATCACAAGTTTGCTATGATTACTGGCAGATAGCAATTCCTAAGTTAAGCACAATTTGCTGATTGAGCTGCAGCATAGCAACCTATCTGATGTCTGTGGAGTGTGCTACAGGTCTTGTGTCTGACAGGGTTTACCACCCTGGGGAGTGACCCCAAAAGTATTGCTTACCATAGCCATGCCTGCACTCTGCCCAGGACTGGTGTGGTGGCCAGGGCTGCCAAACATCTCTATAGCTGCACAATGCTGGCATAGGTGTGGGGAGTGTGTGTCTGTCTATCCAGTGTGTGGTGGCTGCAAACACCCTCCACAGCCCACACTGCTGGCACTGTTGCCAGTAGTGGCCTGCCAATGTGCATAATGAGGAGCAAGGTACTGTGGGAACTGCCAAGATAGGATGGCCTGGCCTGGGTCCATCTGTACATAGCATAAGGCAATGGCTCGGACATTGTAGTGGCCGGCCACCACCTGCATGGACAGAGTGGACACAGCATGTCCTGCTGGGAGGTCACTCTCATCCTGATTGAGCAGTGACCACGGCATGGCTAGGTTCCCCCATAGTGCTGCATAGTATTTTTCTTATGTGATATTTATGGGTTCTTTTTTGGGGCCTGATCACTGATTTATCTGCTTGGTGTGTATGTTGACCTCCCAGTTTTGGGTACACTCATCTCCTCCAGGACCATGCATTATGGACTAGCTAGCAGACTGTTTGCAGCTAGTATGTGTGTTGCTGGAACACCTTGCAGGATGCAGTGGCTGGAGGCTTGCTGCTGGAGAATGTCAGATTAGGGGGGGGCAGCTGGGCATTTCCAGGCCTTCTGTCTGCTATTGCTCTACGGATGTGTACAGCTCTGCATTGCCTGCCCTGTAGGGTGTTTGATCCCTATCTTTATCTTTATCTTTATTTATTTGCTTGACCGCCCTTCAGTAGTAAGCAGAGCGGTTTACAGTAACAAAAACTTCAAAACAGAGTGGCACGAAGCCGGAAAATGAAAGAGAAGTTACAATGTAATAGGAAGAGGAGAAAGACGAGAATGGGGTAGGATAAAGGGTGCGGGAGGAGGGTCAGGGCTGGGAAGGAGGGAGGTCAAAGGCAAGGGAAAAGAGATAAGTCTTGAGGGAACGTTTGAAAGTAGGGAAATGGGGTTCGAGGCGGAGGGCAGGGGGGAGGGAGTTCCATAGTGAAGGACCTGTAAAAAAGAAGGCTGGTGAGCGCGTCAGGAGGAAGGCAGTGTGAGGCGGTTGAGGTGAAAGGAGCGGGGAGTGTGGCGAAGGGTGTGGAAGTGGAGTAGATCAGCCAGATATTGAGGGGTGGAGGTGTGCAGCGCCTTGTGAGCTAGGGTGAGGAGTTTGAATTGTATGCGGAAGGGTATAGGGAGCCAGTGAAGATGAAAGAGAAGGGGGGTGACGTGATCTCTAGAAGAAGAGTGGGAAATAAGCCGAGCGGCGGTGTTTTGGATTCTCTGCAGCCGCGAGAGCTGCAGTTTGGAGATGCCAGAGAGGATAGAATTGGAAAAGTCGACACGAGAAATAACAAGGGCTAGTAGCAAGGTAGCTAAGGCAGAGGGAGAGAGGAAGGGACAAATAGCACGAATCTGACGGAGGTGGAAGAAAGAGAGTTTAGAAACGTGGGAAACGTGAGCCGAGAAGGAGAGATCTGAATCGAAAAGAACCCCGAGATAGCGAAAAATAGAAACCAGTGAGATGGGCGCGCTAGGGAAAGACGGGGCCAAGGAGGGGGGCTGGTGACCGTGTGAGAACCAGATAGCTATGGTCTTTGAGAGATTGAGATGTAAGCAGTTTTGCATCATCCAGTTGGAGACAGCGGCTAGGCAGGCGTTTAAGGGAGTCACGTCAGGGGAGACAGGGGAGGTGTGATGGAGGAGAAGAATGTCGTCGGCGTAGTAAAAGGCTGAGATTCCAAATTGCTGTATTAGTAGTGTAAGAGGAGTAAGAAAAAGATTAAAGAGAAGAGGAGCCAGTACAGAACCCTAGCGGGACTGGGGTGATGGTCTCCTCTACTGCCACCATTGCAGGGGGGTAGAAAGTGGATCTGTTGGCGGGAGATCCTGTCCCCCACCCTGAGCCCCAGAGGGTGCGTTGGGTGGTGGTATGTAATCTCCCTGTGGGTCCCAACACCCCCCTTCACTTACATCATGTGACCATGGCACCCACACAGGTTATGCACTTTTCTGGGTGCATCATAGTCCACAAGAGCTAGATGTGACATACAGATAAACACAGGCATATCCTAGGAGTGTTTGCAAGAACTACCTATCACACATCGGCACTGACGGGGACCTGCAGCATAGCTTATCTCAGCAAAGCCAGGTGCTGTGAGAATGGTGCTGGGCACCATACCTCTCCCTCAGGGTGAGCACAGGACCCGCACACTGTGACGGTCTGTAGCTACTCTGTGCCACTAACACACACCGTCGGCACCCCCTACCAGACTGAGGTGCTGTGGGGTGCATACCCCATCTTGTGATCATCTGTAGACTGCTGATTTACATGTGCTGTGCATCCTGGGTACGGATGGGTTGACCCTATCCTGGTAACCACAGCAGAATGTGGGTGTGCTGCCATGCAGTCCTCCTGTAGCCAGCCAGGTGTTTGCTAGCAGCTCTAGCCCACTGGTTACTTTACTGCCTGTGGAGCCAAAGGTCATGGGTTCAAAACCCACAGTGGGGTTCATCAATAGGGCTGTCTTAGGCATTGTCTATTTTTATTGTATATTAGTGCTGCCAGCAGAAACACCCTCAGGGTACTGTCACCTTAGGGTGCCTCATAAGGCGCCCTATAGGGCGCCTTATAAGGTGCCTTATATGGTGTCCTATAGGGGACATTATAGGGTGCCTTGGCAGACAGCACACACAGTGGAGTGGAGGAGTGGCCTAGTGGTTGGGGCAAGGTACTTCAGGCTGGAAGGTCGGGGGTTCAAATCCCACTAGAGGACAGCAACCTTGGGCTGGAAGGACTGGGGTTTCTAGTCCCACAGGTGCTCCTTGTGGTCTTGGGCAAGCCACTTAACCCTCCATAGCCCATGTTCCCTGTAAATAGTTATTTCCAAGTTATAATGCCCTGTTCAGTTTGTTCAATGTAAACTGCACTGATGCAGAATAGTGCAGTATATAAGAGAATGGAAATAAATAAAATAATGTGCCTTATGTGGCACCTTAGGTTACACCACTGTGAGGGTGTGTTTGCTGGCAGCACTATTAAAGTACAACTAAACTTCCTCACAGCCCAATACTTAACCCTTTCCAGGCCAAGCCCAAGCCCAAAACTTTGGGGATCCAAACTTCTGCCTAAATATTCCTATCAAATGGTATATAATACATGACCATGGCAGAGGGAACGTCACTATTGGAACATATTGAATAAGACAGGTACAATTTTCCTGAAATATGCAAACATTAACCCGGCTGCAGAATGTGGATTAAAATATTATAGTAGGCCTTCAAAGGGTTACACATGATGCCTCAACCAGCCTTATTCATTAGGCACACTGGGAAATCAAACCCATGACCCTTGTACCATCAGTTTGTGTAGTAACCATTGTGCTACAGCTCTGTTTCCATATTTGGGTGTCTGCGCGCCTTCTTAAGTTTAACGCGCAGTAACACGCCCTGTAACGATCGTTGCTGTGCGGCGCCTTATAACGCACGTTATTGGTAACGATGTACCGCCCATGTCCTTATTTGGGGTTTCTGCCTCTAACGTGGATCCTAACGCGAATCACACTAACGCAGTTTAGTAAACATACCCCTATGTTTCAGTGTATTATTCAGAACTTTGTTTCTTGTAAACCACGCTTGATCATGTGGAAAGCGCGGTATAAAAATGTTTGTTAAATAAAATAAATAAATAAATAAATAAATAAATAAAAATTCAGAAAACACATACAAAAAAGAACAGAAGCAAGGTGGATCTTGAATGATTTTCAGAAGACTGTGTTTATGAGGAGCTAGCTAAACTAAAAGTACAGAAAGCAATGGAACCAGAGGGATTACATCTGAGAGTATTGAAGGAACTTAGGGAAGTTCTGACAACTCCACTGTCTGATCTTTTCAGTGCTTCTTTAGAGTCGGGAGTGGTCCCAGAGGACTATATAAAGGTGCATCTATTCAAAGGTTGAAGTAAGGACAAGGTTGGAAACTATAGGCCGGTTAGTCTGATCTCTACGATGAATAAACTAATAGAAATGCTGCTAAAACAGAGGCTAGTGAGGTTTCTGGAGTCCAGTGGATTGCAGGATCCAAGGCAGCATGGGTTTACTAGAGGCAGGTCTTGTCAGATGAATCTAATTAATTTCTTTGACTGGGTGACCAGAGAGTTGGCTGAGGGAGAGCCCTAGATGTGGTGTACTTAGATTTCAGTAAAGCCTTTGACACCATTCCACACAGGCAACTTATAAATAAATTGAGCACCCTAGGGATGGACCCTGAAGTTACTGACTGGATTAGAAATTGGTTGAGTGGGAGGCAATGAAGAGTATAGGTAAATGGAGTTCACTCTTTGGGGAAGGACATTACCAGTGGTGTGCTGCAGGCATCTGTCCATGGTTTGATTATTTTTACCATTTTTGTAAGTGATATTGTAGAAGAGCTGTTGGATAAGGTTTGCTTCTTTGTGGATAATACCAAAATCTGCAATAGGGTAGATAACCAGAAAGGTGTAAATTACATGAAATGGGATCTAATGAAGTTTGAAGAATGGTTGAGAATCTGGCAGCTGAGATTTAATGCTAGGTCATGTATTTGAACTGCAAAAATCCATGGGAGTGGTACAGTAAAGGCAGTGAGGTACTTCCATCCATAAAAGAACAGTGGGGCCTGGCGGTGATCCTATCGGATCATCTTAAGATGATTAAATAGGTAGAAAAGGCGACAGCGAAAGCCAGAAGGATGCTTGGGTGCATAAGGAGTTAGAATGTCCAGCAGGAAAAAGGAGGTGATAGTGCCTCGGTATAACTCTTTGGTGAGAACTCAGTTAGAGTATTACGTGCAGTTCTGGAGACCACACCTTCAGGATATAAACAGGATGGAGTTGGTTTACAGAGCAGCTACTAAAATGGTCAATGGTCTTGATCACAAAGAATATGGAGACGGACTTGTTTACCAGTGTGACATAAACTACCAGGGAGAATGCCTCTATCAGTTGAGAGAGGATGAAGATGAAAGAGGATAGACTCAGAAATAATATTTCTTTATGGAAAGAGATGTGTGGAATAGCCTCTCATTGGAGGTAGTAGTGAGAAGAATGGTATCTGAATTGAAGAAAGCATGGGACAGACACAGAAGTTCTCTAAGGGAAAACGAAGGGATTGAAGGGCTTATCAGTTGGTATAAGGCCCGGAATTGGCATAGGCAACTGTCTAGGGTGTTAAATCTTGGGGATGCCAGGCTGGAGAGTAGCCTGCTACCACTTACTTTAGTCTCATGGGCATGTGCTACTTCAAAAGGATGGCACAGTAGCACTGTGCCCTTCGTCTGCTCCTCTTCTAACTTTGTAGTATTTGAGATCGACATTGCTCCTTCCCCAGTCTACATTCTCTAGGACCGCCCTGGTTAGTATGGATGAGGAGACTGGATAGGCCATATGGTCTTTATCTGTTGAAATGTTTTTATGTAAAACTCCAACGAAAACATTAATCCAGTATTAGTGCATTCTGTCAAAAAGTCCATCGGGTTCCTGACACGTTTTGGCATCTGCATAAGGACCTCAAATAATATTAGAGAAGAACTTTGGATTAGAGAATAATAGGTAGAGATGGGAAGCCTGGGGAGGGGGGAACAAAAATTAGACAAGAGAAAGGGGCAGGAAACAAACGAAATTTAAAAAAAAGAAATCCACCTTAAGAGAACTAAACAAAAAGGAGGGAAAAAAGCTAAATCATAAATGTAATCTAAAGGAGAAAAAAAACCCAGAAACAACAAAAAGTCTCTATTAGGATACATTCTTCCAACAAAAGAAATTTCTGAGCTGCAGCATAGCAGGAAAACCAATTTCTAATAAATTTGTACAGGTTCACTAGTGACATCACTCGGCTTATTCCTATCAAGCAATCCTCAGCCTGAAAGCATATGTTTTGTAAAGAAAGCATGGAACAGTTCCTTTTATTTCATGCCAGTGAGGTGCATAATTCCAAGCATTATGAAATAATGAGTGGTTATGTGCGCTGTGCTTGACAGAAAATGTCACATAATGGTTGATTGTTTCCTGCACTGAAATCTCTGGTCTGCCCCTGGTACTGTACATGTTGTTCTCCAGTCAAGGTAACCTTTCCAGATCCTCCCTGCGCTAGTCTATAAATAACAGTCTATTCTATTGCTTCCTCAATACTCTTTCTCCCAAGCGACGTCCCTTTTGTTTCTCTCCTGCTTTTCTTCTCAGATTTCATTTCGGTTTTTCCTGCTCCTCTTCCCCTCTATCACACTGACCTCCTCTCTTAGCCCCCCATGATGTTTTAAGAAACAAAAATTACATTTAAAGAAAGCAGAGAGTGCGTCCTGCTCGCCCTTCTAAAAATAAAAGTTATCTTATAAAAAAGAAGGGCTATGGAGTCATTGGCTAGACGTAGTGCCTCAATAAAGTCGACCAATGTTTTAAGATGACGGACCCAATATTCAGCGGCTAAAGCAGCTAGCTGCCGTCACTGAACTGTAGACATAGATATTCAGTGCCGGAGCCATATCCGGGCATTGAATATCCGGGTCAGCTAGATACCGGCAAAGCTAACCAGGCAGTGGCAATATTCAACCACTGTCTAGTTAGCTTTAGTGGCAAAAGTTAGGCCACCCTTTAAAGTGTAGTCTTCACAGCATCCTGGTTGAGCTTGTGCGGGTTAAAGAAATCCCCAGGAGGAGACCGCAGAGAAGCCTTGTAGGATAGAAGACACCCCCCCCCCCCCTGCAGCAAGGCAGTAAAGCTTCTAAAAGCAGCACACAGCATGAGGGTCTTCCAGCTCCTTCAGCACTGCCCTGCTGTAAGGGGGAGTGATCAGGCTGCATGGGGGCCTGGGAAAGAGGCTGTTTCTTTGAATGATCAAGCCTGCCTACATAGATGAAGTGTCTGGGAGGAGAAACTGAACAGTATGGGGTCTATTCTGTCCCGTTATTCGCCTACCCTGCCGTCCCCGACAAAGCCTCCCCATAAGAAACAAGGCAAAGTTAGGGCAGTGGGCGGTCTGCGGCCCTGGATGTACAGGGCCGATTCTGAAGTCGGCCATGTACATCCGAGGCCAGCAGACTGGATGGGGGACTTATTCCGCTTAGTCTCCCTATATGTCAGGGGACGGCAGGCCCAGGCAGTGCCAAAAAGGTGAGGGGGTGCAGGCACTGTTCCCTCTAAGCTGTGCGCGTGTGCGCACGCACACATCTCGATGAACGAGCGCACATATTTTACAACAGAGCGCACAAAAATTACGGTTCTGATTCTGATAGAAAACAACACAGATGTCTTAAAATTTAAAAGTTGTTGTGTATTTACGGTTTTCACAAGTTTTATAATATTTTCTAGTGCAATCAATGTGGTATACATACTGTATTCTGATGTGTAGTCAAATTTTAAAGTATATAACTCCGAGTGTCGTTATGTGGCGCAGAAACGTTTAACCTTCCTTCAAAAGGTCAACCAGCCTACAGAAAATTAGAGGGAACATTGGGTGCAGGAGATTCCCCTCAGCCCAACCCTGGTCATAGGAGGCCAGATCAGAAGTCGGGTTGCGGGGAAACGAAAAAGTCGGAGGCTGGGGTCAGGAGCCATGGTGCTATAGCAATCAGAAACCATGGCGCCGTGGCTCTATTCAGGAGCCTGATTGAGTTAGCTGGGCAGTGGCCTGTACGTGCAGACTGATGGGAATCGGTTCCCGGCCTGCATGTACAGGCCTAGATGCAATTCTGATCCTGCAGGGGCTAGATGTGCCCCGCGGGATCAGAATTGCATCGACCTCTGTGCATCCGGTTACGACCGGACGCACAGAGGCCGAGATGCACAGTACAGAATGTGCCTCTATGTCAACTAAGTTAACCCATAGAAGATAGTCTAGATTGGAAAGTTCTTTTTCACATACATGTGAAGTGGTATTTTAGAATGGATGTCCGAATCAAATCCGGGAACATACAGAAAAACACCAGGTATGTCAATGTCTCCGGCCGATGTTCGTAACATGGATATCCATGATCTGGAGTCCATGCTGGAGGCCACATAGAGGTTCCCATTAGGAAATCGTGGTGTGGGGACATCCATCTCATGCAAGCTAGTATAAGAGGATGTACAGCAGCAACATGAGCCCCCATTCACTGTTAGTGTTCGTTGTCATACTATATAATAAGGGGGGGTATTATTGTAGGGCCCGATTTTCACTTGGGCGGTGCTATGTGCCGCATCGGTGCATAGGCCACCCACCATCTGTCTAACCTGATTTTCAGTGCCGGGGTCATATGCAGCCCCGACACTGAAAATCCGGTTCTCGCCACACAACCCAGAAGCTGCAGGATCTAGCTGTGTAGCAGCGATTTTTGATGCTACCCGCTTAGCCCCTGCGCCTGAAAGATAGGTGAGGAAAAACTTTGCCTATCTTTATTTATCTATTTACTTAACAGTTGTTTTATACCGCTTTCTCATTAAATCAAAGCGGTTTACATTATAACTCACATGTTTACAGGGAACTCTTTATAAAACACACATTTACAAAAAGACACATTTACAAAAAACTTGTTATGAGGAGCGGGGGACATGCGGGAGATGCACTGAGGCAAAACCTATTTACAGAGAGTGAAATTTAGAGAGAACTTATTTACATACGTAGGTATTATGTGAAGTCTAAAGTATGGGTGGTGGTTCAACTGTTCAAGAATTAAGTAGGTTCATTGAGTTTATTTATTTATTTATTTATTTATTTATTTAAGGTTTTTCTATACCGCACTATTCAGCATCAGCACGGTTTACAATAAACAAGTTTGTACAATGAGGAACAGCCATACATTGAACTTACATAGAACAGGGAGTTTAAACATGGATAACAGGTGAACTTTATACATAGCAAACAAAGGGAGATTTAAACAAGGGTAACAGGTGAACTTTATACATTATATACACAGGGATTGCATCACATCTAAGTTTATGATACAGGCCCTAAGGGGGATAGATGGGGGAGGTGACGAGTTTTCATCGGAAATTGGTTAGACAGCGTTGGCTTGTTAGACTATAAGATCATGTGGTACTGTCTAGGTGATGCTGTCGGAGTTACCAAAGTGTTGTATAAATAATTGCAGTTTGAGGGCTTTTCTGAACTGGGGGAGGTTATTTATGCTGCGGATTTCTGTTGGGAGGGAGTTCCAGCAAGAAGGGGCGAATAAGGCAAAGGCACGCTTTCTAGTGGATTTGTTGCATTTTGTGATGGCTTTTGGAAGGAGGATGGTATTGCAGGATGTGGTTCTTCTTAATCTGTTGTTTGGAGTAAGTTGGATCATATCTGACAATATATTTGCGGTGATACAGTTGACTGCTTTGAAGGTCAAAGTGAGGATCTTAAATGTGATCCTGTACTGGACGGGGAGCCAGTGTAAGCTCTTCAGGATAGGGGTGATATGTTCTCTGCGAGATGCGCCATAGAGGGTTCTTGCTGCGGTATTCATCGCAAGCTGTAAGGGGTTTATCGAGCTCTTTGGGAGTCCAAGTAGGATGGGGTTGGCGTAATCGAAGTGGGGCATGATTATGGCCTGGAAGACTGTTCTGAAGTCGTTTGGTTCAAGGGTGTTCTTTATGAGGCGTAGTGTCCGTAATTTGTGGTATATTGTTCTGATTGTATTGTCTATATGAGCATGCATGTCCAGGTGCTGGTCCAGTGTTACGCCTAAGTATTTGATCGTTGTCTTGGAGAGGAGTTCTGCGTTGTTCACTTTGATTGAAGATGGGGGAGTGAATGACTGGTTTCTTCCGATGAATAGAACTTCTGTCTTTTTCAGATTTATTCTGAGCATTTGGTTGTGTAGCCAATCTGTGACGGCATTGAAGCAAGAGGAGAGCTGGTCGAGATTTGGGTGATCTGTGTCTATCGGGGTGAACATTAGGACATCATCAGCATATACTAGGCAGTTGATGTTAAAGGACCGGATAAGATTGCAGATGGGCTGCATATAGATATTGAATAAAAGTGCTGAGAGGGATGAGCCCTGGGGAACGCCTTTTTCTAGTGGGAAAGGGTCCGATAAAGAGGATCCGGAGCGGACATGTTGCCATCTGTTATTCAGATATGAGGCGCACCAAGCTAGAGCGTTGCCACGAAGACCCTTCTCAGTGAGGCGTGATAGGAGTATCTTGTGGTCCACCGAGTCAAAGGCGGCTGCGATGTCCAGAAAGATAAGGGCAAAACCCTTCCTGATGTTATCGAGCCCAATGGTAAGGGAGTTGAATAATGTAGTCAGAAGGGTATCGACTCCATGGGACTCTCTGAATCCATGCTGGCAGTAATCAAGAGGCGCGTTGTTTTCAATGTGATGGGTTAGTTGCTGTTGGACTGTTTTTTCGATGATTTTAGCTAGAAGCGGGATGCTCGATATGGGCCTGTAAGAGTCCATCTTTGTGGGGTCGAGCTTTTTGTTCTTCAGTAGGGGTCTTATTGAAGTTTGCTTCAGGTTCTGTGGGAAAATCCCCGAAGTGAAGGATGATCCTATTAGTTTGGCGAGGAAAGGGCTGAGGTCTGATTTTAGCGCTTTTATCCATTGTGCCGGGCATGGGTCGCTCGGAGCTGTGGTGGTATTAATGCATGTGATGGTATCTTGGATCTCCCTTGCTGTTGGGGGGGAGAAGGAGTTAAGAATGTGGTGGTTATCTGCTGTCTCATTTAGAGGGAGGGAGTCGGGAGGTAGCGGGCTTGTATGTTTCAGAGGGTGGTGATTTGCAGGAGCAATGTGTTGGCTTGTCTTTGAGCGAAGGTAGTCCGCATATTCCTGAGCGTCAGGTAGATTTGTTTGGTTGGAGGTGGGCTCCTTAGCCAGATTTTTGACCAGATTGAATAGCTCACGTGGTTTGTTTATGGCTCTCAGTAGGACGTCTGAATGGTATTGTTTCATTCTTGATGATACTGCTGTTCTATGGTCGTCAAGGTGGGTGTTATAGGCTTCATGGCTCTCGGTTGTCCTTGATCTGCGCCATCGTTTTTCGAGTTGACGTAACCGCCGGAGGGATGCTGTTAGTTCAGGTGAATACCAAGGTGCTTTTTTCTTATCTCTGAGGTTTTTCTTGGTGGTTGGGAGTTGATTAGAAAAGAGAAAGGTCTTTAGCTGTTTTCTGAAGTCCTTCATATCAGTGGTGGATCTCAGTTTCCCAGGGAAAGGCGCAGAGGGCTAAGCGGATAGCATCGAAAATCGCTGCTACCTGCTTAGCCCTTTGCTCCGCCCCCACTCCACCCCGGAATGTCCCCAAAGTGCCACGATGCTAACTGCATTGCATCTGGGCATGTTAGGGATTGATCCGGCATTTTCCAAAGGCACTACCCATGTAGATGCCTTTGGAAAATCCCGGATAAGGCATTTACATGGGCAACTAGGCAGTTACCCGTGTAAATGACTTCAAAAATGGCGCCTGCAATTTCTTCTCCACGTCCTCCGACATTTGCCTTATAAAACAATCACCTTTCAGATGCCTGTTCATGCCCGAAGCAGGTATAACCTTAGATGCAATGCTGGATGTCCAGGGCATTTCTGAGATTAGGCGGGAATGGCCATGTTCTTGGGAATATTCTGGCTACACCTCCGCCATGCCGCCGTTCAGACATGGATGTCCTCACGCTGGGAACATCCACAGACCAGCTTCTAAGATGGCTCTGGAGACGTCTCCTTGGTTTGGACATGTCTATCCTCATTTCCAGACATCCAAAGCCCAATAAGAATTCCAAAATAACCCCTTAATCGCAGCTGCATGATGTCAGGTAGTTCTATTCTAGAGAGAAAAGTAGAACTCCCAGGTAACTTTGCTTGGCTTAAGAAAGAAGACATGAGCTACCTTGCACTTAATAGAGAAGCTTACAGTTTCATGACGGAATTGTAAAGACCATCCTGTGCCTTATTGCTGTGACTAGACTAGATTGTAAGCTCTGATGAGCAAGACTCTGACGAGCAGGGACTGTCTCTTCTATGTTTGACTGTACAGTGCTGCATGCGTAACGCTATATAAGCGCTAAATAGTAGTAGTAGTAGTAGTTATAAGGAATGACAAATATGAAAAAAACATCTTGCAAAAGATGTAAAAAGACTGGAAACTGTTCAGAGAAAGGCGACCAAAATGATTTGGAGCCTGCGTCAGAAGCCTTATGAGAAGAGACTTGAAGACCTAAACATGTACACTTTGGAGGAGAGAAGGGACAGGGGAGATATGATTCAGACCTTTAAATACTTAAAGAGAAATTATGAACAAACAAACCTCTTCCAAAGACGGGGAAGCTGTAAAACTAGAGGGCATAACATGAAGCTGCAAGGTGGTAAATTGAAAGGCAATGTCAGGAAATATTTCTTCACTGAAAGGGTGGTGGATGCTTGGAATGCCCTCCCGATGGAAGTGGTGAGGGCAAACACGGTGATGGAATTCAAAACGGCATGGGACAAACACAGTGGATCCATTTACAGCAACAGGATAAAAGCAAAATAAACGGTACCATCTAACTTCTGAACTATCTAGCGTCTGAACAAATAAGGGTGTCCTACATGGAGTGGTGGGTTCACCCCTAAACAGAAACAAAGACATGGGGAGGGGTGGCCTGCACAGAGCGACAGGTGCACCTACTCTTGCCATCTTGCTGGGCAGACTAGATGGACCATGCTGGTCTTTATCTGCCGTCACTTACTATGTTACTATGTTACATGAAAAGATCCGGGCATTCTTTCTGAGCTACAAATCTGAGAAACAAACATAAACATCAAGGGAAAGATAGGGAAAGAGAAGACAGGTTAAGGAAAACCCTTTACATAGGAACCTAAGATATACCATCAAGCCCCGTATCCTGTTTCCAACAGTGGCCAATCCAGGTCACTATCAGGTTCCCAAAAAGTACACAGATCCCAGTGTACTTTTCACTGAGGCCAAAGAGGTTTACATAGAACTTCAATAATTCAAACGATGTTTATATTGGAACAGGTAACTTTGTCCAATAAGTAAAGGAACAGGGTATGCTTGGTTGAGATTAACTACTGTATGTACGTGGTTGACAAACTATATACATGTTCTTATAGTATTTGGTCGTTGATGCTTTACTGGACTGCTGTTGTTAGGAGAGGGTGGGACAGAAATGAAGGATGAAGAGGTGGGTCTTGAGGAGTTTGCAGAAGGTTAGAAGGTCAGTGGTGTTTCTTATGTGGACAGGGAGGGAGTTTCAGGTTGAGGGGGCATATAGTTCAAAGGACCTGGCACAAGCCTATTGGGTGCTTTTTGTTATGGCTTGGGAGGTGGTCAGAGTGTTCACGGTGGAGGGTCTCCCTGATCTGTTTGATTGCTGTGGTGTGATGAGAGAGCGAAGGTGGAAGGATGATTGGTGGTTCAGAGCTTTGTGAATCATTAGAAGGATTTTGTAGAGTAGTCTGCTTTGCAGTGGGAATCAGTGGAGGTGTTTGAGAATGAAGTGAGAATGGGCGCTCGTGCTTGGATGTTCCTGTGATGGTCCGAGCTGCCATGTGGAGTGCTGTTTGTAGAGGATGGAGCATTGATTTTGGGAGTCTGTGGTATACTGAGCTGCAGTAGTCAGCATGAGGTATTGTGCGAGTCTGTAGGGCTGAGGGAAGATCTGATGGGGCGGGGAGAGGGCAGAGGTGTTGTAAGGTGCGGGTTTTGTGATAGATTGATCTTGCTGTAATGCTTATCCCAGGGGGAATCAGTGGATTTCCCCAGTGCTCTTTAATAATGGTTTATGGACTTTTCCTCCTGAAGTTGTCCAAACTTCTTTTAAACCCAAGTACACTAACAGCTTTTACCTCATCCTCCAGCAACGAATTCCAGATTTTAATTACGCATCGAGTGAAAAAATATTTTCTCCAATTAGTCTTAAATGCACTACATTGTAGCTTCATCGCTCCTAATCGTTCTAAGGGGTAATTTCTCTAAATGGGTTAGTTATGTGCTGATTTTTTAGGTAAATCTTTTTTATTATTATTATTATTATGACTATAAACATCATAAACTTCAGGAACAAATACATAGCCAGAGCTCAACAGGCATTTAGAGCAAATAAACAACACAGTACTGTCCCCTCTGAACCCCTTCCCCCTTATAACCACAAGATACATAACAGCATACATATTCAGTACCACCACAAAGCCTATAATGCACCCCCCTAGCCCCCTCCCCACCACCCGCCCCCTCCCACCTTCCCCCCTCCCCCACCTACCACCCCCCCCCCCCGTACCTCCCCAATCGAAAACCAAGCAATTCGATCATTACTCTCACTCTTCCTCCCTCAACTTAGGGGGCTGCATCTCTCAGGGGCCCCCACACAGTGGTAAACTGCTCCCACGCTCCGCCTGCTAATAGCCGGGCCGTACGCTGCTCCATCTCCATCAACTCTCGCATAGCCCGCTCCCACTCCCCCGCCGCAGGTGCAGTATCTTTCAGCCAACACCGCAGTATGCATAGTTTTACAATGATAAAGCCTTTTGCACACAGCTTACGCCCACTGTCCCAAAGGGGTTGCACTCCTTCATAAGATCCAAAAAGGCACCATTCAGGGGTTAACTCTACCTTAGTTTTTAGCCACCTTCCCAGCAACCGACCCACTGCCAACCATAGCCCCTGAATATAGATACAGAACCAGAATCGGTGAGCAAAACCCGCTTTCTCTACCTTGCAGAGGCTGCATAGATTCGTCGCCAACAAGCCCGCTTTCACCGCCCAAACATTATGCACATAGGCTCTCCATAAAAACTTATATTGAATTTCCTGCAGTTGGACTGTTTCGGAAATAGCTTTAATTCCCGCAAACGCCAACCGGAGTCGCTCTACGGTGGCCTGCAGAACACCATCTTTCCGCCACTTCTCCTCTAATCCTACCAAGCATGTGTCCTTCCCTGCCGGGTATAGCGCCCTATCCATAGCCCCGATGGTGATCTTCCCCTCCAAGGTTCTAAACAACTCCAACATCCCTCCCCTCTCCAGCACCCCTGCATGCTCCGTCCGCAGCGCAGCAATATAATGCCGGGCCTGTAAATAAAAATAGAAATCTCATGGCTCTAAGCGATATCTCCCCCGCAACGAAGCAAACGAATCTACCTCTGCCCCATCTTCCATACGAAGATGCCCGACGAAGCGCACACCTTTAGATGCCCAAACTGTTGCCACGGCAGCCCTCCAGCTGGGTAGAAATGCAGGATTTCCACCTAGTGGAATACAATCAGTCACCCTGTCGTGCCCTCCCCGGTGGCAACAAAGCACCCCCCACGCCGTGCGCAGGGCATTCCAAAACACTGATTGCTTACAAGCCTCAGAAAGTTGCCCCTTTCCCACATGTACCATCACCATTCTGTGCCGTGGAGCTGCCATCTCATCAAGAATATCCAAGGGTACTACCTCTGAGGTGTCTTCCAAAAAATCGCGAAGAATCCGCATCCAACACTCAGATTGTACCACCGAAGCAACAGCAGTCCGGCTCCTCCATTCTCCCTAGTTTGCAGCAAGGTGTTTAACACAATTCGTGCCCGCCGGCCCCTCCACAAGAACCACGACAGGTGACTGCCCAGTTGCTCAAGATCTTGGCGCAACAACCACACTGGGAGATGACATAGGACATATGCTCAACGGGGGAACTCCACCATATTAAATAGTGCTATCCTGCCACTCAGCGATAGCGGCAGCTCCTGCCAGTTCCGCAGCCGAACATTCACCTGGTACAACTGGTCTAGCCGTTCGGGGAGCTGGATACTGAGGTAACGTATCTGCTCCTTCGCCCACACTAGGGGAAAAATACCACTCCATACTCGCCGACAGCCTCCGCCCACATCGAGCCCTAAAGATTTAGCTTTGTTAATTTTCAAACCTGAAAAAGTGCCAAAGCACTCAATTATCTGCAGTGCCCGCACCAAGGACACCTGCGGGTTTGTCAAGCAAAGCAACATATCATCTGCAAAGGCGCTAAGCTTAAACTCGCCTTCTTCCCAGGTAACCCCTGTCACCTCTTTCTGGCCCATCAACTTCACCAAAAGGGGCTCCAAATGTAATATAAAGAGAAGTGGCGACAGAGGGCACCCCTGGAGAGTCCCTCTATGTAAAACAAACGGCTCTGATCGCTCTCCCCCAACCATAATGAATGCTCTCGGCTCAGCATACAAGGCGTGTATCCACCCCACGTATTGTCCCACGAATCCAAACCGATGTAAAGCCTCAAACATATAGTCCCAGGAGACCCGATCAAAGGCCTTCTCCGCGTCTAGGCTGGCCAATAATAAGGGACAATTTTGCTGGAGGCATCTCTCCATACACAACAACACTTGCACAATATTCCGGGCTGCCACCCGCCCTCGCACAAAGCCCGCCTGGTACTGCCCAATAAGACGGGACAAGACCTCCTGTGCACGCATAGCTAGCACCGACGCAAGAATCTTCATATCGACATTGATGAGCGAGATAGGCCTATAAGGTGCTGGATCTTCCGGGTCTTTCCCTACCTTATGTATCAGCGAAATGGAGGCCGTCCGCATATCTCTGGGGAACTTTCCGGTCTCAAGAACTTCCGCGTACACTGCTGCCAAAGTGGGCACTACCTGCCACTCCAATATTTTGTAAAACTCCACACCGTACCCATCTGGGCCCGGCGTCTTATGCAATTTCCCCTCTCTGATCACCTTCTGTATCTCTGCCCCAGATATCAGCTGATTCAGCATCTCTCTCTCCTGTGGCGTCACTTGATTCAGCGTCACATCTTTCCAAAAGGCCTGCACTTGCTCCCTATCCTCACCTTCCGGGGTATATAGGCAACTATAAAAACGTTTAAACACCTCCGCTATCTCCGCGGGCTCCGTTCTCTGTCTTCCCTTCTCGTCTCGGATCCGCACCACCAAATGGTTCCCCTGTCGATCTCATACAAGTCTCACCAGCAACCTCCCAGAGCGGTTTCCAAAGCAGAAGAGCTGATGCCTATAGTACTGCAGATCAAAGGTCGCCCTCTCCTGGAGGAGATTATTCACCTGTCTCTGGATCTCAAGGTACTCCTGCCACGCCTCCCCCCCCCCCCCCCCGGCTGCCGCAGAGAAGCCTTCTTCTTCGCCTGCAGCTCCCGTGTAAGCCTCACCAAATCCTCATTTACCCTTTTCTGTTGTCTAACCACATACGCAATCACCTGCCCATGTACTACCGCTTTCCCCGCCTCCCACAAAGTGACCACAGAAGAGACACTGCCCTCATTATCCTCCAAATATTCTCGCCATTTATCCCGGACATAGTCCTGAAATTCCTTCCTGTGCCAAAGATGCCTGGGAAAGGACCATCTACCCCCCAAACTACGATGTCCTGTCCAAGCCATAGTCACCATCGCATGATCTGACACCAGGATTGGGCGAATCTACGCCCTCCGGACTCTCCCAACCTCCGCCTGCCGTACTAAAATGTAGTCTATTCTAGACCATGTCTGGTGCTCTCGCGACAGATGAGTGTAGTCTCGCTCACCCCCATGTAGCAGCCGCCAGACATCTAGCAAACCACTAGCCTGACAAAGGTAGCTCACTCCTTTTGAGGCCCACCTACCAGCTCTCTCTCCCGGGGCAGACTTATCCAGTTCTGGATCATGTGGGCAATTAAAATCTCCCGCTAGAATGACTGGCACATTAGGCAAACCACCTATCTTCCTGACCACAGCCTCAAAAAACCCATGCGAATACTGATTGGGAGCATATATATTACCTAAGACCATTTCTTCACCATTAATCTTAACATGCACCCAGAGATAACGCCCCATTGGATCCGGGTCTTCATTTAAGATTTCTACCGTGAGGCGCTTATGAAATAGGAGCGCAACCCCCTTCCTCCGACCCTCTGCCGCTTCCGCTGCACATACCCGCCCAACCCACTTCTTTTGAAGCTTGGCATGTTCTCTGGCACTTAAATGTGTTTCCTGTAGAAACGCCACCTGGGCCCCTGCTTTTTGCAGCACCTGGAGTACTTTGGTATGCTTTATCGACGTGTTTAGGCCCCCAACATTCCAAGAAATAAACCCCACATCATTCCCCATTGACCCCCATTTCCCTCTCTTGAACACAACAAAACCCATAACTGCAGCCATCGAACCGAGTGCTGCCCAGCCTCAGCGCTCTGGTTCCCCCTCCTCCATCCTTGCCCCACACAACCCCACAGACAGGATCCTCTACTCATAAACACTCCCGAACCCACACCTCCCCCCTCCCCTCCCCCCCACCCTACAATTCCCCCCAATCTCTTTCTTAGCAGTTCCTTTGCCTCTCCTCTTAGAACCCCTCCCCCCTCACCCCGCCCCCTATCTCTACCCCCCATCCCCGCCCTCCCCTTATAAAAACCATGCATATTACTCCTGGCCCACCTCGCCAGACCCGAGATCCACCGCAGTGCGCTGCAGGGCCGCCCTGCCCTAGTCTGCCCTCCCCTTCTCCCTCTAAAACAAGAGAATTAACCCCCCCCCCCCCCCCGTAGTATGTAACAATATTATACCCCAATCATCCACTCTCATATCCACCATTCACACCTCAGCCATACAATTGCACAAATAATATCACAGTTCTATAAGTACAGGTACTGACCTACCCTCTTATCATAACAGCATGCGCTAGCTACCCGAACTCACACTTTGCTCAACATCACATATCTATATAAGCCCCCCTTCAAACCCGGTATCCGCTACACATTACCACTGCTCACCCAAACATCCACAACCATCCCACACGTCCTTCTTATACTCGCAGAAGGCACTTCCGGACCTACGTGTAACTGTCCAACAAGATAAGACACATAATTATAAGTCCACTGCTTATATCATGCTCCTCCAACAGCTCCTGCTCGTTCCCACTATTGTCGCAGCACTGGCGGGCCTCACTCGCGGCGTCCTCCTGCAGGTGCTTGCTCACTCTCCTGCCCGTTCTTGTCCAACTCCTCCACAAATCTCTTCGCCTCTGCCACCATAGTCAGCACATGCTACTTCCCCTCATGATGTACTCCGAGTATCGCCGGGAAAGCGAGGTTACAGCACACATGCTTTTTGAAAAGGACCGCGCACAGCGGCGAGAACTCTTTCATCTTCGCTGCTACCATCGCAGAATAGTCCTGGAAGAGTAAAACCGTGTGATTGTCCAAAGATAGGTCCCTCTTCTTACGAAACGCCTGCAACAGCAGCCACTTATGCTGGAAGTTTAGGATTTTCGCAATAATCACTCTGGGCCTCTGCCGATGCTCAGTCCTAGGCCCTAGACGGTGAACGCGCTCCACTTTCATGTGCCCAATAAGCTCTTCAAGGCCCAACTCTCGCGGCAACCATGTCTCCAACAGATCTAACAGCATAGCATCCGTTTTGGACTCCAGTATGCCTACAAGTCGCACATTGTTCCTCCGAGATTGATTCTCCAAGTCATCAACCTTTTCAAGCAGGGCCTCCACCTGTTGACGCAGCCGACTCTCCTCCCGGGCTTGTTTGTCCTCCTCATCCTCGAGCGCTGCCACCCGATGTTCTAGCTCATCGACTCTATGTGTACACTCCGTGAGCGCCTCAGTCAGAGTCTCCAACTTGCTTAAAATCAGATCGAATTTGGGCTCAAGTAGTCTCGCCACTTCCCGTGCCAGCTCTTCGGGCCCTGAGTCCACGCTCTCACCACCTGGCGATCTAGGCGCCGCCATATTTGCTGTCGGTCCCGCGGTAGCAGAGGCCCCAGACCTCAGCACTCTCTCTTTCTCTTTTCTCGTCGGGGGAGGCATTTCCCGGCAAATCCGTCCACCCTTACTTGCACACCAGCACCACCTTTCACACAAGGGATTTTCTGCGCAAATTCGCTGGGTTAATCACACTCAAATTGTCGATTAATAGCAGGACGGCCCCGGAGCGAGCAGAGACACCTCTTACTCGCTCATGCGGCACGTGGTCTCCTCTATGTGCTGATTTTAATATTAATCATAACCTAACACACTCCCACCACTGCCAAATTCTACCACAACCATTAATAAATCATTGCTAAAGGGATTAAAGCCATCCTGAGGTCTTTCTCCCTTTAGCAGTGGTGGGAGGTCTTTCTCCCTTTGGCAGTGGTGGGAGTGTATTAGGTTATGATTAATATTAAAATCAGTTTGTGTGGGTATTTTAGGTTTATCTAAGGGTCTTTTTTCTTTAATTTTGGATAGTGTCTAAATGTTGTTAAGTACCCTCATGTTAAGTGTAACCCTCCAATTGTGATGTGACCACTTTGATTGAAGGATAAGGTGGTATACAAATCTGTCTAAATAAATAGTTTCTCCCTTAGTGCAGTGATATTTCAATTAATTAGTTATGCGCATACCATGACAGTCATGAACCTCACCTCTAAGCCAGGGTATGTGGAGAATGATCTCAGTCTCTCAAATTTACTGTCAAAGCTCAACGTAGTGCTTGCATCGAGCCAAAGAGAGCCTCTTCCCAGAGTTTGCAAGATGTAACATGTTTGGGTAATTTATCAAGGTGCTTGGAGATTCTTCTTTTATGGTTGAAACTGTTTATTAGGACAAAAGAACAGCATGCAAACAAGCAAAGTCAAAACAGCCTGTGGCGCCCGACACAATGGGAAATAACTCGGTATCTTTCCGCCGCATTTTCTTAGTCTCTGACTGCATTTCTTGGTACTTATAGATCTTCTCCCTCTCAACGCGATTCACAGAATAGTTGCTTGGAATTGATACCTCTATAATCATATTTCAAACTTTACCTAGATCTTCATTACCTAAAAATTATGGGGCCCAATATTCAGCACTGGTAGCTAAAGTGGCTAGCCACCGCACTGAACTTTAAACCCAGATATTTAATGCCAGGGCCGTATCCGGGCTCTGGCATTAAATGCCAGGTTGCCCAGATTGCTGCAACGTTAACTGGCCAGCGGTGATATTCAGCTGCTGCTCAGTTAACTTACACAGTGAAAGTCAGGCCCAGGGTTTGCCGCATGTCATTAACCGGACAGCAGCTCAATATCGGCCCTGCCCGGTTAGCAATGGGTTATGTCGTGCTGGCATGTGTGGATATTCGGTTAAAGCTGGTGAACATACCCCCTCCCCCGTGGTTTTGCACCTCTTCTCAATCATACTGATTACTGTAATTCTCTCTAGTTTGGCCTCCCTCGGTCCTCTCTAAACCATCTACAATTATCCAAAATGCTGCTGTTGGATTGTTGATGGACTCTGGGAAATATGAACACATTACTCCTGTACTTAAGGGATTACATTGGCTTCCACTTAATACTATATCCAGTTCAAGATTTGTTCTCTTATTCAGACAGTTCTTCATACTCTATCTCTCAGCATTTCTCATCCCTTTGCCTCTTTGCAACTGTTCTGAACTAATAGGATCGATCGGCTCATACTTCCTACTGAAACAGCTTTTTCTGTTCTCCGTCCTCATCTGAGAAGTGAAGTAGAGTACATTAAATTCAAATCTGCCTAGTGGTTGGGGCAAGGTACTTCAGGCCGGAAGGTCAGGGGTTCAAATCCCACTAGAGGACAGCAACCTTGGGCCGGAAGGACTGGGGTTTCTAGTCCCACAGGTGCTCCTTGTGGTCTTGGGCAAGCCACTTAACCCTCCATAGCCCATGTTCCCTGTAAAATAGTTATCTCCAAGTTATAATGCCCTGTTCAATGTAATTTCAGTTTGTTCAATGTAAACTGCACTGATGCAGAATAGCGCGGTATATAAGAGAATGTAAAAAAAAAAACAACACCACATTTTTCCACTATGACATTTGGAACTGCCCCAGACGTCAGAATAGAAAGGTTCAGTCTAGTTGGCATGAGAAAATTCTGCAACTACTCTGTCTATCTTCTCCATCTTTTCTTTTTCTTTCCTTTAAATGATTTTGTCATTTATTTCCCTATCCGTTTACATTTCTTTTTATCGTAAACCATTTTGAATCATTCCTTTTGGGTTTAAAGATGTTGTAGCAAATATTGAATAAACAAAACAAAATGAAACAATATCCAGATAGAAGCTGCCGCTGAGGATCTGGGCTGAGCAGTGCTCAGCAGATAAATGGTGAGCTTATCTGCTTGGCAACGATTTTCAGCCGTCATATGCAGCTTTCAACTTAGAAAAGCTTTTCAAGCAACCTAAGTTGGAAGGGCAGGTGGCGACTGAAATTCCCACTAATTGGAAAAAAATTGCTATTTATCCAGACAGCACCGACACCTCCCTGATCCAGCCCACAGAGCAAAAGAAGGGACACACCCACCCACGGGAACAAGAAGGAACCAGAACAAAGCGAGGGGTAACAAAGGGATGGATATACGTTTTTACTGGGTGACCACCGAAAGCAGAGGGCCTGCTAGATGAAAACTAAAAACAGAGGTGTGCCTATCTTTACCCGCAGGACGCTAACCAGGCAGCGGTGCAATATCGCCACTGTTTGATTAGCGATGGCTGCCGCCTTTGAAATACCCCCGAATGCTTCCAGCACGCCCCGATGCTAAGCGGCTAGCATCGGGGCATATAGTGGCATTAATCGGGCATATTCAGTGGCAATAACCATACTAGTGCCACTAAATATCCCTCTTAGCAGCAATTGCATGGTAAACTGTGTCAAACCCTTTGAAAATCGGGCGATTACGGGTTAATTTTATAAGGCGCTACCGACTTTCAGGTGCAGAGAATACATGTTTGCCAGTAGTTTGGTCATCTACATGCGCATGTGATCTCTTAGTAAATACCGAGCAGCACAAAAGCAGGCATTTAGCTTTGCTGGTGCGCGCTTTCGGGGTGGGCTTTCACAGGGACGGGGCAGAGCTCACGCTGATGCATTTATGGGGGATATTCGGCTCTAGAAAAGTGACTAGCCCTTGTTGCTGAACCTAAGATCGAGATATTCGATGCCGGAGCTATATCCGGCCACCGACACTGAACATCTGGGTCTGCCGAATAGCGCGGAAGTTAAACAGGCAGCGGCGCTGCTCATCCACTGATGGGTTAGCCGCCGCAGTGAGGTTACCCATCCTTTTACGTGCCCTCGGGATACTCGGGCAGTAGATGAATATCGCAGCTGCCTGATTATTCCCAGACATCACCTCTGCTCCGCTCCAGGCGCTGAAGATCCCGATCGCTGACATAAACACAGGTAGCAGGTCAGCTAATCACGTTAATCGCTTGGAATATCAGACCCATAGATTATAAAATACCTTCATTTACATGCACTGTCACCTGCTCTTCACGAATGTGCTAGTATTTGCAATAATCCATCTCTTTTCACATTTCTGCTACGATCTCATTAAGACAAACAGGCTTAAAATAGTCACCTGAGAGGAGCATTAACTAGCCGCCTCCTTATAAAATTACCCTCTTAGATGGCAATAATCAAAGCCCTTCCTATGGGTAAAAGGGCATTTTGCCTGTGGAAACTGAGACTTTCATTATTGCCCAACTGTCCCAAGCTGACCACAGATAAATGTATGAGCGACTTTTCCACAACACAGTAACATAATATATGACGGCAGATAAAGACCAGTATGGTCCATCTAGTCTGCCCAGTAAGAGTGGTTGTAACTGCTGCTTCTTGCAGGTCACCCTCCCTCTATTTATTGAAGAATAAAAGATATTTAAGTTTACTTTGATTTCATCCTCCTGCTATAAAGGGATCCACTTGTCTATCCCATGCCATTTTGAATTGTGTCGCTGTATTTGCCCCCACCACCTCTATCAGGAGGGCGTTCCAAGCAACCACTACCTTTTCAGGGAAAAGGTATTTCTTGATGTTGCTTTTAAGTTTGCCCCCTTGCAGCTTCATTTCATGTCCTCTAGTTCCACAGCTTCCCCGTCTTTGAAAAAGGTTTCTTTGTTCATTGATACCCTTTACGTATTTAAACGTCTGTATCATATCTCCCCTGTCTCTCCTCTCTTCTAGGGTATACATATTTAGGTCTTCAAATCTTATCTCATATTCATTCTGGCACCTTCCTCTGAACTATTTTAAAATTGTTTACAATTTATTGAAGATTTCAAAAAAACACACACAGAGGTACAGCAGTACATCTTCTGATAAACAAAGGCATAGAACAACTAATTATAATAAAAATAAGACAACACTTATCTATTGCCATTTTGACCACAATAAAGGAGGCAAGAAAGGAAATAATCATAAAAAAGTTATATATACCATTAATGCGCGTTAATGGTACCTAACGAGCGTTAATGGCACCTAACATGCATTATCGGCATCGTCCGCAGTAAATCCCGCAGAGGGCGGAGAGAGGGCGGAGAGAAGGGGGTCAATGGCCGGGGAGTGGGCGGGGAGAAGCTCCCGCAGCACTAACATGGGGTACTGAAGGGCTGAACATTACCGGGACTGAAAACCTGTCGTTAGCTGCAGATATGCAGGAGGGTGAAACCATTTCAGCGTCAGCAATGTACAACATAGGCAGGGAGCCCAAGAAAAGTGATAGTAGTGATCCATATGCAGCAACAACATAGTGCCCAAGTATGAAAGGCCACTATGGCAATGGTGCAAATGGGGCATAGGGGGCTGTAGGCGGGACATGTAGTGGGGGCAGCTGGGGCACAGGGTGGACTAGGTCGTCACCTAGGTGGCACATATGAACATAGAAACTGGAAATCTGCAGGACAGCAGCTGACCAAGGCCAAACACAATCCACCTACATCTACCTGGTCCACCCTAGCCAATAGTTGCTAGGGCAGTGACCTGACATCCCCCCAGCCATCCCTCCCCCATGTGGAAGGGACATAATATTGGTAGGCGGTGATGGGGCGGATGTGAGGATGTCCATGTATTCCTCCCCACCCCAGACCTCGCTCCCTAGGCGAGCGCCTACCCGCACAGTGGATGGCCTGGGACTGCGCACTACCAGCACTGACAGCAAATGGCCAGGCAGCATGGCAGGGGGGCGTGTGTTGGTGCTGGAGGGGGCAGTGGCACCTGCCTGCAGTGGACCTAGGCCATGCCCTGTTCCAGTACGTGGTGTGCAGTGCAACAGAAAAGGTCTGTCTGAAGAAAAGTAAAGGTAGCCCCAGGGACTGCTATGCTTCTGTGGCAACAGTGTGGTGCAGTACACACAGCCAGTGTGCTCTAGAGCAGAGGGTCACAGGTTCAGGTCCCAGCTGTGGATCCTGCAGAGCATGTCCCTACATTTTACCCTACAATGCAGATACAACATCAACATGTGCAATCCCCAAAGCAGCGGCCAACAGGGGTACAAAAACCCACTCACACAGGCTCCACTATCCAAAGCTTCATGGAGAGTCAGGCTGTTGGCCCCAGCATGGAGCTGCAATTATCACCAGAGCACTACTACTACCTCCTGCACAGTTTAGCAATGTTGGCACTGTGATCATGACCAGTGTGGAAGGCAGGGTTGCCTACCAGCCCTATCTTTGCACAATGCTGCAGTAGGTGTGTGCGTGTGTGTGTGTGTGTGTATGTCTATCCATTGTTTTGTGGCTGCCTTAAACTGCTAAACTGTGCAGGAGGTAGTAGTAGTGCTCTGGTGATAACTGCAGCTCAATGCTGGGGCCAACAGCCTGACTCTCCATGTGTTAACGTTACATACTGCGCGTTAACGTTACCTAACGATTGTTAACATTACATAATGCGTGGTCTGTAACGTTACCGCAGTTTAGTAAACATGCCCCTAAGTTGAGCTAGTTTCTCACGAACATAGTCTTCTGAAAATTGTTCAAGATGTCCCTCGCTTCTGTTCTTGTTTGTGGGTGTTTTCTGAGGTTCTGCTCCTGGTTCTTCATCTGTGAACACAGAACAGAAATATTTGTTAAGCAATTCCACTTTATCCTCATCAGCTTCTACATATTCCTCCCCTTCACCCTTGAGTCTGAGAATACCACTTTTACCCTTCCTCTTCTAACTAACATATCTGAAAAATGTCTTATCCCCCCATTTAATTGCATTGGCTATTTCCTCCTCTTTTTGAATCTTTGCTTTCCTGACTACTTTGCTAGCTTCTCTAAGTTTTTCCAAATATACATGCCTGTCTTCCTCTCTCTGTGATCTCTTGTATTTCATGAAGGCCTCCCTCTTTTTCTTCACTTTTTCAGCTACCTCTTTCGAAAGCCATAGCGGTCTCCTTTTCCTTTTAATTTTATTTACCATTTTAACAAAATGGTTGGTTGCCCTTAAAATATCCCATTTCAGTTTTGCCCACTGTTTTTCTACATCCCCCAGCTGCTCCCATCCCACCAACGACTCCCTGAGGTATTGGCCCATATTGGCAAAGTTAGTCTTCCTAAAGTCTAAGACCCTCACTTTTGAATGGATTCTAACAGCCCTAGTCCTAATACTGAACCACACCATCTGGTGATCACTGGATGCAAAATGATCTCCCACTACAACATCAGAAACACTTTCACAATTGGTTAGCACCAAGTCCAGTATGGCCCCTTCACATATGGGGTCTGTTACCAATTGCCTGAATAGTTCTCCCTGTAGAGAATCCAGGATCTCCTTACTTCTAGATGATACTGCAGCAGGAATGTGCCAATCAACATCTGGCATATTGAAATCTCCTATCAGTAGCCCTTCCCCTTTCCTAGCAATGCTGCGTATGTCTTCAATTAACTCTCTGTCCACCTCTTCTTCTTGTGAGGGAGGTCTGTAGACGTACATGGTTGAGGAGTTTTGCTTGTTCCTGGAGTTCTTCCCTTGTAACCTGATTGGTGCCTGGAGCTTGGAGGCCGCTCCCTGCCGTGGGCGGAGTTTACCTGGGCTATAAGAACTTGCCCTGCTCGCGGGACGCCGAGGAGTTTTGCTTGTTCCTGGAGTTCTTCCCTTGTAACCTGATTGGTGCCCGGAGCTTGGAGGCCGCTCCCTGCCGTGGGCGGAGCTTACCTGGGCTATAAGAACTTGCCCTGCTCGCGGGACGCCGAGGAGATTTGCTTGTTCCTGGAGTTCTTCCCTTGTAACCTGATTGGTGCCCGGAGCTTGGAGGCCGCTCCCTGCCGTGGGCGGAGCTTACCTGGGCTATAAGAACTTGCCCTGCTCGCGGGACGCCGAGGAGTTTTGCTTGTTCCTGGAGTTCTTCCCTTGTAACCTGATTGGTGCCTGGAGCTTGGAGGCCGCTCCCTGCCGTGGGCGGAGCTTACCTGGGCTATAAGAACTTGCCCTGCTCGCGGGACGCCGAGGAGTTTTGCTTGTTCCTGGAGTTCTTCCCTTGTAACCTGATTGGTGCCCGGAGCTTGGAGGCCGCTCCCTGCCGTGGGCGGAGCTTACCTGGGCTATAAGAACTTGCCCTGCTCGCGGGACGCCGAGGAGTTTTGCTTGTTCCTGGAGTTCTTCCCTTGTAACCTGATTGGTGCCCGGAGCTTGGAGGCCGCTCCCTGCTGTGGGCGGAGCTTACCTGGGCTATAAGAACTTGCCCTGCTCGCGGGACGCCGAGGAGTTTTGCTTGTTCCTGGAGTTCTTCCCTTGTAACCTGATTGGTGCCCGGAGCTTGGAGGCCGCTCCCTGCCGTGGGCGGAGCTTACCTGGGCTATAAGAACTTGCCCTGCTCGCGGGATGCGAAGCGGGCGCGTCCCGTGGGCGCGTGCCCGAAGGGGCGTGACCAAAGGGGCAGGCCTGCCCCTTTGGCGCCCCTTCGGCGTCAGTTCGGCGCAGGAGGTTTCCCTGTAATGGGGAAAAGAAGGAAGCATTTTATTCAGACGACCCGATCCAAGGCAGTGAAAGTTAAAGGACCGATGGATGCCCATGTCATTGTGGGGGAAAAATCTGCCTCTCCCTGTTCCACTGCCTTGGTGGAAGACGCCGCTGCGACCAGCCTATCTGTAAGTACTGTTTCCTCTTGCGACGACTCCCGTGGAATGGGTTTATCTCCTCCCATTCAAGGGGCTGAGCAATTAACTGCGTCAGAGTCTTCTTCATCGTGTAAGGATTGCTTGGTTGAGGAGGCCGACATGCTATTAGGTTCTTTTCTGCGGTCAGACAATGAACTTCCTCCCCCCTTACCTTCAGTGGTTACTTTTACATTGCCTGGGGAACCTCAAATGCCACCTGCAGATTTATCCCTAAAGGATATTTGGATGGCAATTTCTCGTGTTGAATCTGTTCTGGGATCCTCTCTGCAGTGTGTTTCCGAGTTTTCCAAGGCTACTATACAGAAACTTGCGGATCATGATAAACGGATGTTGTCTCTTGAGCAGGGAGCTGCTTCTATTAAAGTGGACGCTCTTGCTACTAAAGATGTGTTAACTTCTATGGCTCAAGATTGTACTGTTTTGCATCGTCAAGATGAGTTGTTGGAAAATTTGATGCGTGCTAGGAATCTTCGTTTGTTGAATTTTCCTCGCACGCATTATTTATCGCCTATGATCCTTTTTCAAAAATATTTAAAAGAGATTCTGTTGTTCACTGATTTTCAAGTTTCTTCTGTTTCTAAAATATACTATTTACCTGTAAGGAGTCTAATTCAATCTTCTGGGGGGGTAGGAGAGGCTCTTGCTACCGCAGGTTTAGTGACCATTGATAAAGTTCTCTCCTCTACTTTAGATATTTCAGCATTTCTAGAAACTACTTCCGATGATATTTCTTCTAGGGCAACTTTGTTGGTCTCCTTTACCTCTGAATTAGATAAAGAGAAAATATTGCGTGCTTATTTCCCCAAAAAATTTGAAAAGTTCTGCGGTCAAGCAATTCAAATTTTCCCCGATGTTTCTCGGGCCACTCAGGTACGGCGCAAAGCTTTTTTAGAGTTGTGCCCTCAAGTGTTGGCCATTGGAGCAGTTTTCCATCTTAGGTTCCCGTGTAAATGTCTAATTATTTTTTAGGGTAAAAGACGTACATGGTTGCAGACGTATGTGGAGCCAACATAGGTTGTTGGTTTGGGTCCCACTGGCTCCTTTTCATTTGTTCTGCTCTCCTTGCCATACAATGGCTCCGGCTTTGTCCCCTCTCCACACATCCTTTCCTCTCCTGACTGTACACTGCGGTGTCCCCGCCATGCAGCCTATCTGTCACATGCTAGCTGTTACATATGCTCCCTTTCTTTGGGATGTCTGGATGGGCAGGTAGCTCAGTGGTTTGGTATTGGTGTCAGTGAGCTGTGTTGGGCTCTTTGGCGTACCAGTTTGATTCCCTCTTACTCCTTTTGGATCTCTTGCCCATTTTGCCCTTATACGCGCACCATCCACACAGCTGGCCCTTCAGACAGACCCCTGATGCCCGTTCCGTTATATTTGTTTACTCCTCTGCATGCTGTTTCACTGCACTTCATTTCATGGTGTGTGTGCTTGTGTTACTTGTGGCTCACGTCCCCATTACAGACTGCGATATCAGCTGCCTGTGGTCTATGGCCTTACACCTACGGCTCCTTTTCTCATGTGGCACCATGTCTGCACATCCCTCAGCACGTCTTCTACTGTCAGTGCGCCTTAGATTGCAAGTGCAACCCTTTCGGACGCGCTGCTGCTTTCCGTCCGCTATGGTGTTCACATGCGGTGGGTCCATGGCTCACTGTACCGCGCATTAGCGCCTTGTAATGCACGTTACCTGACACGGCTTGCTTTAATGATGCACCGCCCACTCCTTTATATGGGCATCTGTACCATTACCGCGGAACTTAACACGGGTAACATTATCGTGGTTTAGTAAACATACCCCATAGTGTTCCTCTGCGCAGGTTCCTCTGCAGGATACAAGTAAGAAATACCGGGCAAGTTCTTGTAATGGCTTTTACCAAGTCACTGAACATTTTTTGAAGAAAAGAACGAAAATGTTCTGGAATCTGTGCAGACACAGAAGCTTCATCAGCTAAAGAATCAATACCAGACTAGAAGAAGCAGGTTATTGTACATAAATGGGCAGGTCTGTGCTGAACAGTTCTTTCTCCATAATGGACAGATCCGCACTGGATGTACTGAGGTTCCTGTGGAAAGTCTCCAATCTGTGAGTAATGCCCAGATGAGGGAAAGAGAAGTGCTTCATAGGAAAGTTTTGTTTCTGGAAAACCGTGTTCAGAAGAACAATTTAAGATTTCTTAACTTCCTAAAATGTCCCCTGATACCTCCTGTGGACATGGTAAAGAAATATCTTGGAGAAATTTTGAAAATTCTTGGAGATGCAGTTCTACCAATTATTTGGGCCCAGTACTTATCGCTCAATCCCCATTTAGGGGGAGGGGATGGAAGTCCTGATCCCGTTCTTATTCCTGGTACTGGCAATTTGACTGCCTTTCTTGAATCATCTATGGAGATCATCACAGCCCAACAGCGACTACAAGAGACTGCACATGCGAATTCTCATAAGACTGCCTTGGCAACGATAGTGTACATAGTTCTCTGTCTATAGTTTGACCATGTTACATGTTATATGTTAAATGTATATAGTTCCAACGTTTACTGTAAAAGGTGTGCTTATGTTCGATGTAAACCGCCTCTGATCACAGGAAGAGGCGGTATATAAAACTTTGTTAAATAAATAAAATAAATATATCACGGAAAAGACTACCTTGATTGCTTGCTTTGCTTTCGAGTCAGACAGGAATGCTGTCCTATGGTTATTCTTACATAATAAGTCAGCATTATTTGTTGGATCTAAGATATGTATTTTCTGATGTATCTAGGGATACGCAAAATAAGCGTCGGGAGTTTCTGGCTCTAAGAACCAGGGCCATTAAGCTTGGCGCCTCTATGAAGTTAATGTTTCCTTGCAAATGTTTGATTTCATGGCAGGCCAAGCAGTTTGTATTCTTGGATCCTGAACAATTTCTTCAATTTCTTGTGGTTAGGGAAGGTTCTCCTGTTGAGACAGCTGACCCAGTTGAAACTGCTAGTTAAGGCCAACTGAGGTTGCATCTCCTGGACAGCAGCTGTCTGATTTAAGTTCTATTTTTTTTTGGTGCTGATGCACAGTTATTTCTATTTGCTGTTCATGCCTCACTTCTGGTAACTTGTTGGGGGGGGGGGGGGTTGATGACTTATATGGTAAAGTTATTTCCTGATTATTGTTTTCTTTAATATTGCCTTTTCATTCAATTTTTGTTGGATGTGAAATTGTTCAAATTGTATAAATTTAAAAAAAAAAAAAGCCTGAGGAGACCACTGCACGCAGGAAGGGCCGCACATGCTCAGAACTTTATACCCAGTTCTGAGCTCTAGGAAGGCTCTTGGATGACATCATCTACTTGTGTGCCTGACTCAATCCTACTTGTTGACTGAAAATGTAACATCCCAGGTAGGTAGTGCTCCTCCTTAGTGTAGGTACATATCTAGAGTATCTACAAGTTCACCCCACCAAACAGAGTAATTGATCTCAGTTACTAAGGGCTATATTTACTAAACCGTCCTAATGCTACTTGCGCTAGTTGCAGTGATAATGTGAAGAATACCATATAAAGAGTGGGCGTTCCAGTCCTAAGGTAGCAAGAATCTGTATCGCGCAATAGTGGGCGCTGTGGCAAGTTAACGCGCGTTAACCCTAAGTACATGCCAGCGCAGTGTTAGAAGCTATAACAATGTAGCCTACTGGTTACTGCAATGACTTTGAAGGCAGAGGTCATGGGTTTGATCCCACAGTGGTGTTACCTAAAAAGGCTGTCTGAGGACTTCTGGTATGGCGCTGAGCTGATCGGACGTGAGTAGATCAGCTCCGGGCACCCACCCCGCAAACCTGCAATCTACTTCAACGATTTGACGCCGAATGCCCCTGGCTGGCTTGAAACATAGTGGAGAGAGCAGTGGGATTAGCATTGCGCCGTCTCCACGTTCTGGGAGAAGCCTGATGGCCACGAAACTAACCAAGAAGGAGCGGACCCGGGGCCCTGACTCAAAAATGGCGGAGGGAGCGCCTAAAAGCCCCTCCTCGGATGGCGAGCACAGCATGGTGGCGGAGGTGAGTGCGGCGGTTGTGAAAGCATTGGACGAGCGCTTCTGTGAACTTGGGGGCCAGTTGAACGCGGTAGCCAAAAAAATCACCGACTTCACTGGACGAATGGAACATGCAGAAGAAAGGATCTCCGGCATGGAGGACGCCCAACACTCCCTAACCACCAAAGTGAAAGCCCTTGAAACCTTGGTTAAGCAGCAAGGGGATAAATTGGAAGACTTAGAGAATAGGGGGCGCAGAAAAAACTTGCGATTTGTCGGGGTCCCCGAATCAGTGGCGGACAATGCGCTCACTAAGTATCTCTCCGAGTGGATGGAAAAGCTGTTGGATGGAGCGGCGGGGCTCCCTATTAGCCTTGAACGCGTGCATCGGTTGGGCCCGAGTCGGGAGGCAGCACAGAGGCCACGTGTAGTGATAGCTCGCTTCCTGGACTACCGCCAGAAGGAAACAGTGCTGCGGGTGGCTCGGTCTAAGCGGAGACGCGCGGACGGCGAAGCGCAGCTTCTGGTATTCCAGGATTACTCACAGCTCGTGAGTCAACAACGCCGAGCCTTCTCTGCAACATGCACTCAGTTGGCAAATAGGGACATACGCTTTTCATTGCTCTACCCTGCAAAACTCCGAGTGGAACATTGTGGACAAATGAAGTACTTGGGGACCCCGGAGGAGGCGCGCACGTGGCTGGAGCAGCTGGGCGAGCCTTCCGCGACAGCGCCCTGAAGATGTTGGTGCAAGCTTTGGGAATGGGACTCTGCTTATGTTTTGCAGGCCAGCGGTCGGTGAACTGATCCCTCTGGGCCTGGAGAGCGGGAATGTGGTTATTGGGCTTTGGGCTCTCTGTACCTAGAGATATCTGTGTTAGGTGCTTGTGTAGTTGTGTTCTAGCAAGGGGTCCAGGGGGTGCACAGATTTGGAGTGAGGCCCCCCCCCCCCTTGTTCTCTTTGTTGCCATTGTTTTGAGATATTGGATATGTGCTGTATTAAGTGTTTGTTCTCTCTTTTGTTTCCCTTCTTCCTTATTTCTTCCCTGTTAACTGATTTTTTGTGAAGGGGCTCTCTCGTCCCCGCCTCCTACGGGGGGGGGGGCTAGGGAGTCTGGGTGGGATAGAATAGAGGTGGGGGGATGGGAGGGAGGGGAGGGAGGGGCTTGCGGTCAGGGGGAGTCAGGTGTAAGGCCTTGTATCGAGTCACGGGGGACCCCCAGGAGTCATTTCTAATTCCCCCCCATGGTTCCGGGAGCCGAGGTGGATTTGTTGGGGAGGGAGCGGTACTTCTAACTGGGGGTTGGCTGCCAGGAGGTCGGGGGTGGGCGGGCCACGTTGGGGGAAGGGAGTCAGGACAGACGTTTTTGTTGGCCTCGCCTGGGATACATTGGAGGAAACCCTTTGCGATAAACTCGTAGACAAATAGAAGCTCTTTCACAAATCACTGCAAGTATATGACACTAAAGGTACAGGAATTATTCACAGGAATTAATTCGGAACAATTTCTCATGCCCCTTGTCCATCTCTCTCTGAAGAATGCTTTAAATAGCTGTGTGATACGTGCTGTGCAAATTTTCAAGATGATATTCGTTGCAGGCAATATTTGGTTACTGTGGGCATGCCACTCCCTCTTAGTGATTTTGATGGCCCTAGTATAAAAGACGAATGAGGACAAGAGAAACACAGCTATAAGCAGCTGGGTTAGTGTATGGCTAGTGGGTGGAGGGACAGGTGAGGGAGGCTTGAAGCCTCCGTCCCCGCCTTTGGTTTGACTGGGTTTGCTCTCTGCTCACCCCACCTCCTCTTGGGTGGATATGTACATAGCCCCCTCTCTAGGGTATTC
This sequence comes from Ichthyophis bannanicus, assembly GCA_033557465.1. Lineage (NCBI taxonomy): Eukaryota > Metazoa > Chordata > Amphibia > Gymnophiona > Ichthyophiidae > Ichthyophis > Ichthyophis bannanicus. The sequence goes on from CM066033.1 coordinate 1,302,297,105, forward strand.
TGAGGGTGGGGGAGGGGTGCTTCGGCTGCTGTGCTGGGGGGAGGGATTATGTGTTCTCTATCCTCACTCCTGGTCACGGCAGTTGGCTGGGGTAGTGTGGAGAGGACCCTGGTCATGCATGCTGAGGGGTCGAATGCCCAGGGCCTGGGGACTATAGCTTGAATTGGGATGTGCTATAGGAGAGGGGAGGCAGATAGCCAGCCGGGGGGCGGGGTGGGAAGAACCAGAGGGGTGGGCCCGATAGCCATAGGAAGTCACCAGCCCATGGTAGGCTGGGGGGTTCATTACAGGTGAGGAGGGGGGGTGCTGAGGGGGGGTTAGGGGATGGTAGGGAAGTGGGAGAGGTGGTTGGTACAAGTGGGGGGGGAATGGGGGGTTGGGAGGGGGTGGAGGGATTAGTTGGTTGGATGATTTGTATAGTAGCTCAACACAGGAGCCACTCAAGACCCGGATTTGTGGGTTTACACAAAGACAGTCGCAGGCTGGGGCGACTGTCTTTTTTTGGTTAGGTAAATGTTTGCGAATGGAAGCCCTGTGGTCTTTCTCGTGGTGAAGATTGTTTCCTGGAATGTGTGTGCTTTAGGCACTCCTGTCAAGAGATATAAAGTCGTGAGAGCATTGGCGCGTCTCCGTTGCGATGTGGCCTTGCTTCAGGAAACCCACCAAACAGGTGTAGAACATGCTAAGCTGCGGCCTGACTGGGTAGGGCAGGTTTGGGGGGCCCCGGCATCTGGGAAAAAAGGGGGAGTAGTGATCTTAGTCCATAAGCGTTTGCGTTTGGCAGTGGAGCAAGAGGTGGTGGACCCCGGTGGTCGCTATTGTTTGCTGCTCGGTACGTTGGAGAGGAGATCAGTGATTTTAGGGACTATCTATGGTCCGAATACTCCGGATAGGGCATTCTATACTCGGTTGGCTTCTAAGATTGAACTATGGCCTGAGGCCCCCTTAATAATGGGAGGGGACCTGAATGGGGTCTTGGATGTAGGGCTGGACACGGTAGCTGGAACTGGGGAGAAGTCGCGGAAGCCGACTATGGAGCTGTTGCGAACCTTTTGCCGTAGATTGGGCCTGATGGATCCATGGCGTTTGTTACACCCGATGGAGAGGGATTTCACCCACCAGTCACGAGCTCATGGTTCCAGTGCCCGAATAGATTATGTATTTGTCTCAGAGAGACTGTTTGCACAGGTGGAGGCAGCGCACATTGGGCCGCTGGAAATCTCTGATCATGCGCCCGTGTGGTTGACTCTGTGTTGGGCTCCAGGGGCCCAGCATTCGTGGGTTTGGCGCTTTCCCATCGAATTATATCTGAACCCGGATTTTCGGGATTACCTTCGACAGCGATGGGTGGAACTGCGGGAAAACCACACATGGCACGCAGTAGACCCGGAGCTGCTATGGGAAACCGCGAAAGTGGTACTACGGGGCGACATCATTGCGTATAGGGCGAGGAGACGAAAGATGCTTGCTGCCCAGATCCTTCAGTTGGAGCGGCAGGCCGTGAAGGAGCGGCAACGCTTTGCCAGTGACCCCACACTGGCTAACAAGAAGCGTTTGTGGGAGGTGCAGGTTTCGCTCAATGAGGTGTTGCATCAGAGGGAAAAAAAATCGTATTTGTATTATAGATATCAGTTATATCGGTTCGGTGATAAGCCCGGGAAATTGTTAGCACGGTGTCTCAAGGGGGGTAGGGGGACCCGTGCTATTGTGGCGCTCCGCGATGAGCATGACCAGCTCCAAAAGGATAGTGCAGGGATAGCGCGGGTGTTCCGTCAATACTTTCAGACGTTTTATGCAAAACGGGACGGAGCGGTAGAACAGATGGACGGGTATGTTTGAGATTTGCAGTTACCTCAGGTGTCCGCGGAACAGAGAGCTCATCTTGACTCCCGGTGACAGTTGCAGAAGTTGCACGGGTGATACAGAGGGCCGCTTGTTATCGGGCACCAGGCCCTGACGGCATGGGGGCAGAATTCTATAAATTGTTAGAGGAACAGATATCACCAGCACTGGTGGAAATGTATCAGTGCCGATTTGACCGGGGGGGCTATAGTTGGGGAACAAACCATGCCCATATAACCTTAATACCTAAGCCAGGGAAGGAACCCACCCAGGCAGCCTCCTACAGGCCTATCTCTTTGCTGAATTTTGACTCGAAAATTCTGGCAAAAGTGTTGGCAGAGCGGCTATCAGAGGTGTTGGGTGAGCTGGTGCACGAGTCGCAAGTTGGCTTTGTAAAAGGGAGACACGCTGTCCGAAATTTGCGGAAGATTCTAGCTTCGCTTGAATGGGTTCGAGAACGAGACATGCGAACATTGTTAATTAGCTTCGATGCCGAAAAAGCTTTCGATCAGGTCAGCTGGGATTATCTGAAATTTCTCCTTCCCAAATATGGGTTAGGCCACACATTTTGTCGACTGGTGGATCTGCTCTATAAGGGTCCGACGGCGGCTATTCTGTGTAATGGGGTGCTCTCTGAGTCTTTTTCGTTGGAGCGGGGTACATGGCAGGGTTGCCCTCTTTCCCCTTTGCTCTTTGTCCTCACTTTGGACCATCTCATCCGTAAGGTTGAAACTTCTGCTGCCATCGCTGGTGTACGGATGGGGAGCCATGTGTTTAAACTGGCCGCTTTTGCGGACGACATATTGGTACATGTGGCTTCTCCCCAGCGGGCGCTCCCCTGCTTACTCCGGGAGTTTGCTCACTTTGGAAGCTTTGCGGGGTTGCAAATCAATATGGCTAAATCTGAGGCTTTAGATGTGGAGGGCTCTCTGAGAGGCACCTGGCGGGGAGGCTTCCCCCTTCGTTGGGCGGGGGCGTCCTTTCTATATTTAGATATTGTTTTACCTGGGGACCCCTCCTTGCTATATAGGTTGAACTTTGATAGAATTTTCTTGCGGCTACAAGCGCAGTTGTGGGCGTGGGCTCCTCTGCCGCTCTCACTCTCTGGTCGGGTGGCAGCTATTGGGATGATTATTTTTCCGAGAATATTGTATTGGTTGCAAACTCTTCCGGTATGGATATTGCGTAGAGATTTAAAGAAAATAGAGAAGGAAATTAGGAGATTTCTTTGGAGTGGGGGGAGGGCACGGATCCCGCTGCTACGGTTGGAAGGTAGTTGGAAACGGGGGGGGGGGGATGGGATTGCCCAATTTGTCGCAGTATATGTTAGCCTGTCAGGCGCGACATATGGGAGATTGGTTGGGGAACATGGCATATTATACACCTCGGAGTCTTGAGGAGACTTTTTAGTGCCGCATGCTCCGGCCGCGGTGCTTCATCTTGGGGGATCACAACTGCCAGCCCGAGTTCGGTGTAGTGTTTTAGTTCGCCCGCTTAGATGTGCTTGGCGGAGGCTCAACACTTTGTGGGGTAGTCCCTCGGAGGTATCGAGTTGTCTGCCCATTCGTGGTAACACTAATTTTACTCCCAGTACAGAGTCTGTGGTTTTCCGGGAGTGGCAGAAGCAGGGGATCCAATGTTTGGGGCATGTGGTTACTTTGGAGGGACGTTGTACATAAGAACATAAGATATGCCATACTGGGTTAGACCAAGGTCCATCAAGCCCAGTATTCTGTTTCCAACAGTGGCCAATCTAGGTCACATGTACCTAGCAGTTTCCCCAAGAGACACAAGTTCCACAATGCTTGTACTGGGTCAAGCATTGATATCTTCGGTCACTTCTTAATAATGGTTTATGGACCTTTCCTCCAGGAACTTGTCCAAACCTTTTTTAAACCCAGCTACACTAACAGCCTTTACTACATCCTCCCGGTAACAAAGTCCAGAGTTTGATTACACGTTGAGTGAAAAAATATTTTCTTTTATTAGTCTTAAATAGTTTACCCTGTAGCTTCATTGCATGTCCCCTAGTCTTTCTATATTCTGATAAGGTAAACAATCACTATCTACGTTTACCCGTTCCACTCCGTTCATTAATTTATAGACTTCTATCTTATCTCCCCTCAGCCGTCTCTTTTCCAGGTTAAAGAGCCCTAACCTTTTTAGCCTTTCTTCATTGGAGTATCCTTCCATCCCCTTTACCATTTTGGTGGCTCTTCTCTGTACCTTTTCTAAAATCGCTATATCCTTTTTAAGATACGGTGACCAGAATTGCACACAATATTCAAGGTGTGGTCTCACCATGGAACAATATAGAGGCATTATAATATCTTTTGTTTTATTTTCCATTCCTTTCCTTATCATACCTAGCATTCTATTTGCTCTCTTGGCCGCCGCTGCACACTGGGCCAAGGGTTTTAACATGGTATCCACAATGACGCCTAAATCTTTTTCCTGGGTGGTGGTTCCTAATGTGGAACCTTGCATCGTGTAACCATAGTTTGGGTTGTTCTTCCCTAGGTGCATAACCTTGCACTTGTCCACATTAAATTTCATCTGCCATTTTGATGCCCAGTCTTCCAATTTATCAAGATCCTCTTGCAATTTTTCACAATCCTCTTGGGTTTTAACAACTTTAAATAGTTTTCTGTCATCTGCAAATTTGATAACCTCACTCGTTATTCCACTTTCCAGGTCATTTATGAATATGTCAAAAAGCAGCGGACCCAGCACAGATCCCTGGGTACACCACTATTCACCTTTCTCCATTGGGAAAATTGGCCATTTAGCCCTACCCTCTGCTTTCTATCTTTTAACCAGTTCCTGATCCACAGTAGTACACTGCCTCCTATCCCATGACTCTTTAGTTTTGCCAAAAGTCTCTGATGAGGGACCTTGTCAAAGGCTTTCTGAAAGTCCAGATACACAATATCAACCGACTCACCTTTGTCCACCTGTTTATTCACTCCTTCAAAAAAACATAACAGATTAGTAAGACAAGATCTTCCTTGTCTAAAGCCATGTTGGCTGTCTCCCATTAGGTTGTGACTATCTACATGCTGAGTAATTTTATTCTTTATGATGGATTCTACCATTTTTCCCGGTACTGACGTCAAGCTCATCGGTCTGTAGTTTCCCGGATCACCCCTGGAACCCTTTTTAAAAATTGGTGTTACATTGGCGATCCTCCAATCTTCAGGTATTAGAGATGATTTTAATGATAGTTCACAGATTACTGATAGCAGTTCTGCAATCTCATATTTCAGTTCTTACAACACCCTTGGATGTATACCATCCGGCCCAGGTGATTTGCTACTCTTCAGTTTATCTAATAGTTGTAATACATCTTCCCGATGTATCGATATTTCCTTCAATTCTTCCGCACCTTTAAATACCACTTCAGTCATGGGTAACATCCCTACATCTTCCTCAGTAAAGACCGAAGCAAAGAATTCATTCAGTCTCTCCGCTATCGCCTTGTCGCCTCTTAGTGCTCCTTTAACCCCTTTATCATCTAATGGACCAACTGACTCTCTCACAGGTTTTTTGCTACGAATGTACTTGAAAAGTTCTTTATTTCACGTTTTTGCTTCCGCAGCAAGCTTCTTCTCAAATTCTCTCTTTGCCTGCCTTATCAATGCCTTGCATTTGACTTGCCAGTGCTTGTGCTGTTTCCAGGTTTCGTCGTTTGGCTCTTTTTTCCATTTCCTGAAAGATGCTTTGTTGGCAACAACAGCCTCTCTGACCTCACCTTTAAACCATGCTGGCAGTTTTTTGGACTTCCACTTTTCTTAAAGCGTGGAATACAGCTGGTCTGGGCTTCCAAGATAGTATTTTTCAAGAACACCCAAGCTTGATGTACGTCTTTAACCTTCGCAACTGCTCCTTTTAGTTTTTTCTTAACTGTTTTCCTCATTTTATCATAGACTCCCTTTCGAAAGTTAAAAGGTAGTACTGTGGATTTCCTTACTATCCCTCCTCCACTAATTAAATCAAAGGCGATCATGCTATGATCACTATTGCCAAGTGGCCCCAACACCCTTATCTCTTGCACTAGATCTGGTATTCCACTAAGGACTACGTCTAATATGGCTTCCCCTCTGATCGGTTCATGAACCAGCTGCTCCAAGAAGCAGTCATTTATTTCATCTAGGAACTTTATCTCCCTAGCATGTCCTGACGTGACACTGACCCAGTCGATACCGGGGTAATTGAAATCACCCATTATTATTACTGCGCTGTAACCTTTGTTAGCTTCCTTGATTTCTTTGAGCATTTCATCATCCATCTGGTCATTCTGGCCAGGTGCTCCATAGTACACCCCCACTGCCATCACCTTCCCCCTTTTTTCATGGAATTTCAATCCATATAGATTCTACAGCAGATTTTGCTTCCTGCAAAACTTTAATCCTTTCTGAGTCAATGCCCTCTCTAACACAGAGCGCAACCCCTCCACCAATTTGATCAGCTCTATCATTACGATATAGTTTGTACCCAGGTATCACAGTGTCCCACTGGTTGTCCTCCTTCCACCATGTCTCTGATATTCCAATCATATCTAACCTTTCATTTAGTGCTATATATTCTAACTCTCCCATCTTATTCTTTAGACTTCTAGCATTTGCATACAAGCATTTTAGAGAATGTATTTTATTCATGTTAATTTGGCTATTGTTAGACATGGGTAAATTGGGATCTTTAAGCTCTGTCTGCTCCATACTTGAGGGCATTTGGGCTACTTTACTCTTTTGTGGAACCTCTCTGCTTTTGGTAGTATCCTTCAAGGATACATTCTTCCGAACCCTCCGCTCTTGTGCGACTGTCGGCTTTCCCCTAATATCTAGTTTAAAAGCTGCTCTATCTCCTTTTTAAAGGTTAATGCCAGCAGCCTGGTTCCATCCCGGTTAAGGTGAAGCCCATCCCTTCGGAAGAGCCCCTCCTTTCCCCAGAATGTTCCCCAGTTCCTAACAAATCCAAAACCCTCATCTCTGCACCATTGTCTCATCCACACATTGAGACTCCGGAGCTCTGCCTGCCTTTTGGGTCCTGCGCGTGGAACAGGAAGCATTTCGGAGAATGCTACCCTGGAAGTCTGGATTTCAACGTCCTACCTAAAAGCCTAAATTTTGCCTCCAGAACCTCCCTACCACATTTTCCTATGTCATTGGTACCGACATGTACCAAGACAGCAGACTCCTCCCCAGCACTATCTAAGACCTTATCTAGGTGACGCGTAAGGTCCGCTACCTTCGCACCAGGCAGGCATGTTACCAGGCGATCCTCACGTCCACCAGCCACCCAGCTATCTACATGCCTAATGATCGAATCACCAACTATAACGGCTGTCCTAACCCTTCCCTCATGGGCACATGGCCCTGGAGAAACTTCCTCGGTGCGAGAGGGTTTTACATCACCTGGAGGACAGGTCCTAGTTACAGGATCACTTCCTGCCACACCAGGGTGATGCTCTCCTGTCACGTGACCTCTCTCCTCCATGGCAACAGGGGTGCTGCCAGACTGGAGGTGGGACTTCAGGACTATATTCCTGTAGGTCTCGTCTATGTACCTCTCTGTCTGTCTTATGTTTTCCAAGTCTGCTACTTTAGCCTCTAGAGAACGGACTTGTTCCCTGAGAGAAAAGAGCTCCTTGCACCTAGTGCACACGTAAGACCTCTCACCAACTGGGAGAAAATCATACATGTGACACTCAATGCAAAAGACTGGAAAGCCCCCATCCCGCTGCTGGACTGCTGTCTGCATCTTAGTTTTAAGTTTGTGTCTAGATCTTTAAGTTCTTACTTACTAGGGGTTGTTATGGGTATTTATACCAATAAAACTGTACCTAATACGTTTAATATACCTTGTTCACCTGAAGCTTAATTAATCTCAGGTCCTTAGTGTATGACTGATTTGGGTAATGAGCTTCACCTGAAAGCACCTCCTGTCTTTTAAGATGTGTAAGTACCTAGAAAGCTATGATTATCCCAGGGGAGGGTGGGTGTGGGGAGGGAGGGAGGGAAATAACACTTATTAAAAGAGGGCTGCTACACAGTACCCTGTCTTGTGCTGCTGAGGTAAGCTAAATTCTGATTTGATTTAAATTATAGCTCTTAGCTGCTGCTAGGCTCTACTTCTTATGAAATTTAAACTACACGCTCTCTGCTGGGTACTAAATTTAACCAGAAAGCTCTCTTCTGTGTGTTAAATTTAAACTAAAAGTACTTTGCTGTTACTTGGCCCTGAATGACTATTAAATTTAAACTACAAGCTCTCTGCTGGGTATGAAATGTAACCAGAAAGCTCTCCTCTGTGTTTTAAATTCAAACTTTAATTGCTGCTACTAGGCCCCAACTGATCCAACAAAAAACAGTGGGTTCACAGATTAAGTAGCTTTAATACAAAGAATTCTTTTTAGAAAATTACCAGAAGTATATACTCACAGTTGCAGATTTCTCTCCAGAAGTAACAGTCCCCCCTTTCTAGTCCTTGGTAGATCTGTGTGCAGAATATGAGCTTTCGCGGGGTAAATCAATGTTTGCTTTCTACCAGCTGCAGCATTATGTAGCGTCGTTGCAGCCCCAGGGATTGCAGGAGACACATTCGGCACAGATTATCAGTTATTTTGCACTCGAAGCAGAGATTCCGCCGCGTATAGCTGAGTTGAAGTGCAGGGTGGAACAGTATTGCCCCCTGCCAGATTACCAAGCGGTGGAGGAGGCCTGGGCGCGGGAGCTGGGAAGTGTGATCTCTCCAGGCTCGGCCGCGGCAGCGTTGCAGAGGATCGCGCGGCTCGTTGAAGGGAATCGGTGGAGGGAGATTCAATTTAAATGTGTCACTCGGGCCCACTTCTCGCCAAGGCGAGCCTGGAGAAGTTGTCTGACTGGGGATGGGGGCTGTCCTAGATGTGCAGCGGTCCTGGCCGATTTGGGGCATATGTGGTGGAATTGTCCGCACATTCGGTCTTATTGGGCTCGGATCGAGCGCTATTTGAGCAGATTATTACATCAGACCCTTCAGTGGTCTGGCCTATTGGTGGCCTTGGATATTTTGGGTGCGTTGCAAGTTAAAGGGCAGTGGGGCCGCATTCTTGTACGTAAAGCCTGTTTGGTGGGGAAGGGTCCTATTTTGCATCGCTTGAGAGAGACCACAGCCCCTTCCTATTGGGAGTGGCGCAATAGTTTTCATCAGTTGATGTTGATGGAATGTAGGGCAGCGAGGGGCAATCCGCAACGCTGGGCTTCCTTTTTGCTAATTTGGCTGCCCTATATTCAGACCCTTGGCCCTAAAATGCGCAGTGTGATACTTGCCTAGATCCTTGGAACATGGCGTTTCCCTCTGGGGATGGGGAATACAGGGAGTGGTCTCGTATTGGTGGGGGTTGGCTCCTGTGTTGGGTAGGGTCATGAAGATGACGTTGTGGGGAAGGGGGGGCAAGGGGGGGTTTAGGTATGGGGGAGGGGGAAGGGAGGGGTTAGGCACTGGTTCATTTGGTAGGGAGCTCCACAGGACCCTCATTATTGTTCTATTGCCCTAGTTTGGGATCCTCCTTTTCTTCTTTCTTCTGTACTACCCTGCATGGGACCCTTCGGGTGGTGGATAAGGAACAACCCCACCCGGACGGGTAGAAGTGGGGGTGGGAGCGAGGTCTGGGTTTTGGGAGGATGGGAGGGGGAGTAAATTATACTTATCTGTATTGAATGGTTTGTTTTGAGTGTTTGAACTTGTTGTGGAATAATAAACAGATTTTGAAAAAAAAAAGGCTGTCTGAGGCATTTTCTTTTAATTTAAATCAGTGCTGACAGCAAAAACACTCTCACAGTGCCGTAACCTAAGGTGCCTCATAAGGCACCCTATAAGGCGCCCCATAGGTCACATTATAAAGTGCCCTGTCTGCCAGGGCACCCTATAATGTGCCCTATAGGGTGCTGTATGGGGCACCTTCTAGGGCGCTTTACAGGGTGCCTAATAGGGCACCTATGAGGCACCTTAGGCTACAGCACTGTGAGAGTGTTTCTGCTGGCAACACTGATTTAAATTGAAAGAAAATGCCTCAGACAGCCTTTTTAGATAACACCACTGTGGGATCAAACCCATGACCTCTGCCTCCACAGCCATTGAACTAACCAGTAGGCTACATCTCTATAGCTACTGCCACACTGCTGGCTGGCTACAGAAAGACTGCAGGTCACCACACAAACTGTCTGCTGTGGTTACCAGGATAGGGTAAACCCACCCGTACCCAGGATGCACTGCACATGCAGATCAGCAGTCTACAGCTGATCACATAATGGGGTATGCACCCCCACAGCACCTAGGCCTGGTAGGGGGAACTGAGCATGTGTGTTACTGGCACAGAGTAGCTACAGACTGTGACATTGTGTGGGTCCTGTGCTCATCCTGAGGGTGAGGTGGGGCACCTAGCACCAGGTCCGCAGCACCTAGCTTGACTGAGATAGGCTATGCTGCAGGTCCCTATCAGTGCTAATGTGTGATAGGTAGTCCTTGCAGACACACCTAGAATACACCTGTGTCTATCTGTATTTCCCAGTCACGTCTAGCCCTTGTGGACTATGATGCACCCAGAGTAGTGCATATCCTGTGTGGGTGCCATGGTCACATGCTATAGGTGAAGAGGGGTGTTTCGAACCAAAACTGGATTATGTAGCACCACCCAACCCACCCTCTGTGGCTCAGGGTGGAGGGATAGGATCTCCCACCAACAGATCCACATTGTACATCTCTGCAATGGTGGCAGTAGAGAGGACCATCAACCCCAGTCCTGCTGGGGAACAGGCACCTTACAGGGCAGTCGATGCAGATCTGTACACATCACATAAAGCAATGGCAGACAGGCAGAACGCTGGAGAAGCTCAGCTGCCCCCACCACTATCTGACATTCACCAGCAGAGGGCACAGTCAGTCTCCACCCACTGCACTCTGCAAGGAGTTCCAGCCATACATATGCTAACTGCAGACAGTCTGCTAGCTAGTACATAATGCATGTTCCTGGAGGAACTGTGTGCACCCAAAAATGGGATGTGAGCACACACACCAAGCAGGCATGTCAGTAATTGGGCCTCAGAAAAGAGAACCCATAAATATCACTTGAGAGAAATGCTGCATAGCACTATGGGGGAACCTAGCCATGCCGTGGTCACTGCTCAGTCAGGGTGAGAGTGACCTCCCAGCATGACATGCTGTGGCCACCCTGTACATGCAGGTGGTGGTCGGGCACTACAATGTCCCAGCCATTGCCCTATGCCCTGTGCAGATGCATCCTGTCCGGGCCATACCCAATTACCCACAGTATCTTGCTCCAGGCTAACCCTGGAAACAGTGCAAGCAGTGTGGGCTCAGTAAGGTGTGGGCAGCCACAACACACTGGATAGACATACACACACTTCCACACCTATGCCAGCATTGTGCAAATATGGAGGTTTGTGGCAGCCCTGGCACCTCACCAGTCCTGGGCACAGTGCAGGCACTGCTATGGTACGCAATACTGTTGGTGTCACTCCCCGGGGTGGTAAACACTGTCAGAGGCAATAACTGAAACACACTCCACAGATATCAGAAAGGTTGCTATGATGAATCTCTATCAACAAATCGTGTTTAACGTAGGATTTGTTATCTGACATTAATCATAGCAACCTTCTGATATATGTGGAACATGTTCCCAAGTTTAGGACGGCATTGCTAAGGTATGCAGGTGCCAGTATTGGGAGATGCTACTCCGCGCAGGGCCCAACAGCCTGACTCTCCATGAGGCTTTGGATAGTGGAGCCTGTGGGTGTGGGTGTTTCTGCCCCTGTTGGCCACTGTTCTAGGGCAGAGGTTCCCAACTCCGGTCATGGTGGGCCAAACACTGTTCAGGTTTTCATGCTGTCCCTAATGAATATGCATGAGATACATTTGCATACAATGGGGGCAATGCATACAAATGCAGCACAGGCATATTTATTAGGGACAGCATGAAACCTCAATGGTGTTTGGCCCTCCAGGACTGGAGTTGGGAAACTCTGCTCTAGGGATTGCACATGTTTATGGTGTCTGTGCTCTGTAGGGTAAAATATAGGCGTTTCTGGCATGTTTAATTTATCTGCAATAAAGGTTCTGTCTTTATTACCACGGTTAAGTACTGGGTAAAATATGGGGACAAGGTGGGCAGGAGCCACAGCTAGGTCTTGAACTTGTGACTTTCTGCCACTGTACACACTGGCTGTGTGTACTGCACCAAGCTGTTACCACAGAGGCAGATCATTCCCTGGGGATACCATGACTTTGTCAGACAGACCTTGTCTGTTGCAGTGCACGGCACCCACCTAAACGGGGCTTGGTCATGGTCTGCTATGGGCAGATGCCACTTCCTCCTCCGCCACCAGCATACCTCTCCGCCACCATGCTGACATGCCCTTATGCCTGTGGTGCTGGTGATGTGCAGTCCCAGGCCATCCAGTGTGCTGGTAGGCAGCTGCCTATGGTGTGGGTTGTCGGGTAGGGGTGCCTACATGGACATGCGCGCTCCCCCCGGCACCGCCTGACAATGTTATGTGCCCTTTGGGGTACCTGCTGGGTAATATCCCCTGTGACACTGTGGGACACACACTCGTGCCCATGTTGTTCTCTCATCAGTTGCTGTCTTGCTGCTTTACAGTTTCAGCATTCCTATGTGCCACCTAGGCATCTGCCTATTCCGCACTGTGCCTCAGCTGGACCACAGCATGTGCCGCCTACAGCCCCCTGTATCCCCCTGCATGACCTAACAAACCTGCCCAATATAAGCAACAAAAACCCTGATCACCGCTATTTCAATGTGGGATCATTCACTTTGTAGGGGGACAGAGCATAGACCCTTCCAAACATGATATCTTCCTTTTTACGCTTTGTCAGTAGTGTTGCTTTATGTTTATCATTAATATCACTATTGGCCAGCTTGGTTATTGGGATTTCAGATGTGGTTCTGGTCATTTTATATGTTTATTTGACTTTTTGGTTCCTGCACATGTATCACTACTATCACTTTTCTGGGTTTCCCTGCCTTTGCTGTACATTGCTGACTGAAATGGTTTCTCTGTCCGGCAAATGTGCCTAGCGCGAGGTTTTCACTGGTGCTAATTTTCAGAGCTTTATTTCACGGCGTTAGTGTGCATGGATCCACTCCCTGCCCACTTTCCACCCATTGACCCCTTCTCTCCGCCCCTGGGGAGCCTTATTCCACCCTCTGGGGTGCCTTTCTTCTCCCTCTGCGCACCTCACCGCTGCCGGAGACATTATCGCGCAATACGTGACGTTATCATGTGATGATTATCACGCAATAATGTTACGTATTGCACGATAACATCACCACTGCTACGTTAAGACGGTTTAGAAAACATACCCCTAAGAGTGTCCTGGCCAATGTGTGTGGGTGCATGGAGAGGTCTTACTGATGGGCGCCTTGAAGTCTGCCCTTGGCTAAGAAGCAGATGTCCTGGAATGCAGAATGAAGCAGGATCTTCAGAATCATGTCTCTTTTCCCATGTTGTGGGCTAAAAATGACCTATTACATAAGAACATAAGAAATGCCATACTGGGTCAGATAAGGTTCATCAAGCCCAGTATCCTGTTTCCAACAGTGGCCAATCTAGGTCACAAGTACCTAGCACTTTCCCAAAAAGACACACAGGTTCCATAATGCTTGTATTGGGGCAAGCAGTGGATTACCTGGGTCCTCTTTAATAATGGTTTATTGACTTTTCCTCCAGGAACTTGTCCAAACCTTTTTTTAAACTTAGCTACACTAACAACTTTTACTACATCCTCCAGTAATGAATTCCCTAAGTACGAATTGTCCCTCATCGCATTTAAGGCTGACCATAAAAGACAAAGAAAACCTTTCTATGTCTGGCTGGCAGGCCACACAAGCTCAAGGTTTCTCATGCACAAGTATTTGCAGCTCTCTGTTTGATTTGTTAAGCTACAAATATAACTAAAATACAGATTGTATTCTGTCTAGCTAGAAACATCTTTTACTTACAGCCCTAGCTCTCTGCTGATCCTTTCAAGTGGATGACCTTTTGAATGGGGTGAGAGAGTTCTTCTGCTGCTACGCAGCTCACCATGGCTTTTTCTTTCCTTGGCATGATGTTTCACTGCTTTGTCTGTCCACAACACTACACTGCACTAGCTAAGAAAGGTGAAAGGAAGGCTAAACAACTGTTGGCATGTTTTAAAGGTGAGGTCAGAGAGGCTGTTATAGCCAAAAAAGTATCTTTCAGAAAATGGAAAATGGAGCCAAATGACGAAAGCAGGAAACAACATAAGCACTGGCAAGTTAGATGCAAGGCACTGATAAGGCAAGTAATGAGAATTTGAAAAGAAGTTTGCCATGGAAGCGAAACCTCATAATAAAAACCTTTTCAAGTACATTCATAGCAAAAATCCTGTGAGAGTCAGTTGGACCATTAGATAATAGAGGGGCACTAAGGGAGGACAAGGCATAGCAGATAGACTGAATGAATTCTTGCTTCAATGGCAATGGAAAATGCTGCAATGGCAGTGAATGGCAGAGGATGTGGATGACATGTCCCCCTGCAGATCCCAAAGCGACACAATGTGTGCAGCAACTGGCGGACAGAGCAGGAGTAGTGCTGTGCAGATCAGGCACAGGAGAGACATGCATGAAAATGTCATATGCAGAAAAGAGTACCTATGTGGGCCACGGTGTAGCAGTTTTCAGGAGAACAGATGACTGCACATAGCCGGCAGAGGCTGATGGATGGGCTGACAGAGGGATGGTGGTAGATGCGAGGTTGAGGATAGGCTGGTGGCCCCAATGGCCCTGAGTTGCCATCATGAATGCAGGCATAGTGCATGGGAGACACACGTGCAAGTGCCACAAGGAAGACCTGATACCACACATGTTGGTCACACACCTGTGGTGACCACCCAACCACCATACAACCGTGCAGAAAAATGTGCATACTACAACTGGCCAGGTGTTGCTCAAATTGGCCAAATGGGGCATGTAAGAATGTGAGTTGAGCCCTGCAGGTGGTCATCCAAAGGATAAGATGTGTACGCATGTAATACTTTCATTGTGATGGAGCCAAGGCAGTACAATCACAGTCATGAGGTAATACCTCAATCAGGTATCACAAGTATGCGATGTATGTATGTATGTGACTGCCCTCTATTAGAAATTAATGAATGGAGTGGAACCTGTAAACATACATCGATTGTTCACCCCATCAAAAAGCAGAAAGACTAGGGGACATGCAATGAAGCTGCAGTGTAACCTATATAAGACTGATAAGTGTCAATAATTCCACACTCACCGCATAACCAGACTCTGGAAGTGGATATCAGAGGATGTAGTAACAGCTATTAGTGTAGCTGGATGTAAAGAAGGTCTGGACCCATAACTGGAGACAAGGTCCATAAACCATCTTCAAAGAGGACCCGGGAAATCCACTGCTTGCCCCAATTCAGGCATTGTGGAACGCGTGTGTCCGTTTGGGAAACTGCAGGTACCTGTGACCTGGATTAGCTAGTGTGGGAAACAGGATACTGGGCCTGATCAACCTTGTTGCGACCTAATATGGCATTTACAATGTATGCATGTTCACATGCTGCTGTATCAGTACAATCAAAGTGGAGTACCCTGTACCCAAACTTTGGTAATGTGTGATGAACAACAGGGGCTGTGTGAACCTGCAGTCTGCTGAGGCAATGCAGTGTTATGTGACCAGGCCAAGGTCAAAAGGGGTTGTGGACATTCTCTGAAGGCTGTGCCATACATGGAAAGTTGCAGTTAAACCATAAAGCCGGTTACACAAGGAGTGGTAATGGGTATTGAACCCTTATATCATGGCTCCTAAGCCACTGTTCTCACCATTAAGCTATGCCTTCAATTAGGTGGCAGACACCTGTAGGGTGAGCATGTCTGGCCCCCTGCAATGGGCCTCTGCATAGTCAATAAAGGCATCTGCACATAAGGACAGGATGGGGAATAGCATGTCTACATATCCATAGTGTAGCCTGAACACCTAACAAAGGTGTGACAGCCAGTCACAGAAGCACACGGACTGTCCCAGACATAAAAATAAACGGAACAGTACACAGTCACAAAGGGAACAAAACCCATGTTCCTTGTATATGGAGACAGTGCCCTAACTATTAGGCTACACCTCTATGCCATGTACCGGCGCTAATCAAAGAGACTGCAGATCCCTGCCTGCAATGTCTGCTGTGTGTGACAGGATAGGTTTGCCCCATCCATTACCCATGATGCACTGCACATGCAGAACAGCATTCTGCAACTGATCAACAACTGGAGGATGTTGTGATCCAGCACATAAGCTCACTGATATGCACTGACAATGCTTGCTACAAGCACATAACAGCTGCAAACTGTGCTACTGATGGGTTCCAGTGGTTACCCTGAAGGTGCAGAGGGGCGCACAGCACCTGGTCCACAAAGCATGCCCTGTTAGAGATGGACTGTGTTGGTCCTACTGCAGATCAAGGTCAGTGCCAGCGTGTGGCATGTTATGTCTGTAGTGGATGATGCTAGATACCTGTGTTTCTACACAACTGCAGTATATTGTAACTGCCTGTCAAATCTGTGCCTTGCTCCAAAACATCTCATGTCAATGCACAAGGTTATGATAGCTGTTGCTATTGAAGCAGAAGAAAGTGGTGTTTGTCCATGCCTGCACGGACCATAGTGGGAATGCTAGGAACCGCTGCTGTCCTAACTATCTTTACTAATATCCCACTACAGCAGCTACAGTCTGTGTCTGAGAGCTACCACAGGGCAGTCTCAGCCATACACAAACCCTCTGTAGTCAGTCTGCTGGCACAAACACACTGCATGTGCACAGAGCAACCATGGCCTCCCTGGCTTAGGCCAAACAGCATGCACACCCAGCATTCAGCCCACCGATTGTGCTCCCACTGAAAGAAGAAGCACCCACATCACTGCAGCCCATCTATATATAGCATTATGTGGCTACCTAGCCATGACATGGCAACAGCTTGGTCACAGTAAGAGTGTTCTTTCAGCATGACAGGATGTAGAATCCCAGGCCACGGACATGGCAGATGAGGACTGTTATGTCCCAGCAATTGACCACACCTCCAACACATACACATCCTGGGCTAAGCAATGACTTTCAGGCTATATGCACAATCCTCTGCTTCTCAGCATGGAAATATCAAGACAAACACCAGGAACAGCTTATGCAATGTGGGCCATTGGGCATTGCAGAAGGTCACAGTACTCTGGAGAGATACTCACACACAAACACCCACACAAATATCCACACACATACACCTCATAGCAGTCTGCAAAAGTGGGGTTGGTTGCCATTCCTTCCTGCCACTACCTTATCCTTATCTGCTCAAGCATTCATAACATGCACTCATTGTGCAGGCGCTCCTAGTGTGCTCTGCAATGTACACCCGCTCGGTATGCCAGTGCTATCAGCTTGCAATACCATTCAGGTCTGGGTGGTGTAGCCTGTCTATGCAGTTGATGGGTGAGTGTGGTCCCTAGCTGCACAAGTCATTATGGATTGCATCTGCTATGTGAGATAAAGTTTAACCACAGGAACATGCCAGACATGATCCAAAACCAGTCCTTGAACCTGCAACCCTGCTCTATGATACCCACTGCTCCTTGTGTACTGAGCTACAGAGCTCCCTTATCAGTGTGTCAACCCATGGGGTAGATGTGGGCATTGTCAGGGTGGATGCAGCCATGCGGAGGGACCTGCCCATGTCTGCTGGGATCTATGCAGAGGGAGACATATTGTTCATTCTCTATGCTGCACTGGCTATCGATGCTGCTGGTGGAACTGACATTTTGTTGAAACAGATGGGATATGACCACTCAGGGGGACAGCCCATGCAACAGCTCATGCAATGACATTACGTAACCTCATTTAGAGCATCCTACCCCTCCTGACCGCTCATATCACCCCCTCTCTTTTCCTTCCCTATATATGATAACTGCTTTTCTATATGCATAGACTATCTTTCTGTCAAATAACCCCATATTTATCTCCAAGTTGACTTCCCTTGTTTAATGTAAAAGCAATTTTTATATAATTGTTATGTTGTTCTCTTTAAACCGCTTTGGACAAAGGCGGCAGGGCTGTACCGATCGTAAATTGCGCCCTGTGTGACTTGCACATCGGGCGCCCCCCTACCCCCACACCTCCATCTAGCCATTTTATGGGGGTGGGAGAGAAGAGACGCGCCGATGTGCAAGTCGCCGGCACGCTAAGCAGGTCTGGTCCAGACCTGCTTAGCGTGCCACGAGAAGGCTTAAGAGGGGCATTTCAGCTGTCTGCCGTTGCCTGCTGCCACTGAGAGAAGAAAAAGTGGTGGCGGCAGGCAACGGCAGAGAGCCGAAATGCGCCCCTTAAGCCTTTGCGCCCTGTGCGGCCGCACCACTCACACAGGGCTAGGTACGGTCCTGAAAGGCAGTATAGAAAAATTGTTAAATAAATAAAATAAACAGGCACACACACATCACATGGCATGGTGGGAAAGGCAATATATATTTACTTATCCATCTCAAACATCTTCAGCTAGCCTTTAAGTGCATCCCTGTATTGCCCCTCCCCATCTTTCATGGAATAGAAGGCAGTGTACTATTGTGGATCAGAAACTGGTTAAAAGATAGAAGGCAGAGGGTAGGGCTAAATGGCCAATTTTCCCAATGGAGAAAGGTGAATAATGGAGTACCCCAGGGATCTGTGCTGGGTCTGCTGATTTTTAACATATTCATAAATGACCTGGAAATGGGAATAATGAGTGAGGTGATCAACTCTGAAGATGACACAAAATTATTCAAAGTTGTTAAAATGCAAGACGATTGTGAAAAATTGCAAGAGGGCCTTGATAAATTGGAAGACTGGGCATCCAAATGGCAGATGAAATTTAATGTGGACAAGTGCAAATTTATGCACATAGGAAAGAACAACCCAAACTTTGGTTCATAATGCAAGGTATCACCTTAGAAACCAGCATTCAGGAAAAAGATTTAGGCGTCATTGAAACCCTCCGCCCAGTGTACAGCGGCCAAGAAAGCTAATAGAATGCTAGGAATTATAAGGAAAGGAATGGAGAATAAAACAGAGGATATTATAATGCCTCTGGATCATTTCATGGTTCAACTGCCTCTTGAATATTGTGTGAAATTCTGTTCACCGTATCTTAAAAAGGATATAGCAGATTTAGAAAAGGTACAGAGAAGAGCCACCAAAATGGTAAAGGGGATGGAAGGATACCCCAATGAGGAAAGGTGTAAAAGGTTAGGGCTGTTCAACTTGGAAAAGAGACAGCTGAGGGGAGATATGATAGAGGTCTATAAATTAATGAATGGAATGGAACGGGTAAACGTAGATCGATTGTTTACATCATCAGAATTATAAAAAGCCTAGGGGACATGCAATAAAGCTACAATGTAACCCATTTAAGACAAATAAGAGAAAATATTTTTTCACTCAACGAGTAATCAAACTCTGGAATTTGTTACCGGAGGATGTAGTAAAAGCTGTTAGTGTCGCTGGGTTTATTTATACATCTTTTCTATACCGCCACTTCCAGAGATCAGTTTAGAAAAGGTTTGGACAAGTTCCTGGAGGAAAGTTCCATAAACCATTATTAGAGGACCCGGGGAATCCGCTGCTTACCCCAGGACGAGCATTGTGGAAGCTGTGGACTTTGGGTACCTGCCAGCTACTTGTGACCTGGATTAGCCACTGTTGGAAACAGGATACTGGGCTTGATGGACCTTGGTCTGACCCAGTTTGGTATTTCTTATGTTCTTATCTATCCTCCATTCTGCAGCCCTTCCTGTGGGGTTTGCACATCCTTGCCCTACCCCCTCCCTTTTACTGCCATCCCGTGACTTCCCTTCTTCCACCTTGCTGCTCCTTATGCCTGGTGCAAGCATCCTCAATGCTTATGTCTTATCTTCTTTCTCTTCCTCTTCATACACATGCAGAAGGCATACCTCTTTGGAGCTGCTGTTGGATGCTTCTCGTTTGTTTCCCTGGTGCCTCCTCCTCCTATTGCACCCTTCTATCTCTTGTATTGAACTGCCTGTCTTTACTTCATAGTAAGCTCTACAGGCAGGGACAGTCTTCCTATGTGTTTGTCCAGCGCTGTGTATGCCTTGTAGCACTTTATGATAGATGTATCATGGTAGTAGTAGTGTTTTCATCGTGAAAGTTACTGGGTTGACATTTTGCCCCAGACATGCCCTGTTCTCCTATTTCTGGGTAGGCCTTCAGCAGCGCCCATATGCCCCCCACACATGCACATATCTACTCATTATGTGGGGGTGGGGGCATCCCAATCAATGGCATAGGTGCTCAACTTGCTTATGTGGACTGGTAGCATGGGTCAATGGTCATCGGTGGCGGCCTGCTGGTTGCCCCATCCCTCTCTGCCATTATGGCAGACATACCGGTTCTATGCTGGAGGTGGCATCCCTGCTGTTGAATCTGTGAAGCTGTGCCCATCCTGCCACTCCAGACCCCCTCTACTGGGGTGTGAGTACACGTCCTGCTATGTCCAGCCTCAGTGTTGTGGATCATCACATTCGGCATTGTTCCTGTGGCTGGACTGTTGTCCTCAGGCTGACATAGGCAAATGTGGCGTAACACATGACACATGGGGCCAGGTCAGAGCCTCCATCTGCTGCTTGGGGGGGAGGTGCGCAGCACCCGTCACCATCGCACACACAGCATGCTGACATGACACCATGATGTCAGTGAGGGTAGGGTGCATTGCCGGCCCATCAACTGAGCAGGTTAGGTAGGCGCCTGGGGAGGCATGACCAGTTGGGGCAGCAGTGACACAAATGACCGGTCGCACTGCCCCCCCATCCATATGCCACTACTGACCCCCCTCACTGGCTACCGCCAATTCCATCTGTTGTGGGGGAGGTGAAGACATGCACCCCAGTACCTTCATGAGCAGCTGCTTTCAGCAGCCCCCCTTAGGGGAACTGTCACCGCCGCTGTCAGCCTGATCATCCTGAGATGGCTTTGGCAGCAGCAGGGCTGGGCATCAGCCGGACTATCTCTCTATGGTGCCAGGGCCCCTTGGCCCATCCCATGGTTGCATGTGACCTTTTCAACAGCAGCAGATGTGTGCGTAGATCACATTGCAGATGTTTGAATAGTCTCTCTCCCATTGAGATACACCATTTCTGAGAGGTTTTACTTGGCGTTAGGATTCCCAGCATTAAAGGGCTTTAACACCTGTTGCGGAACAGGTGTTAAGGGAGCACCCGCTGTCAATGCCCACTCTCTGCCCCGTTAACACCCTCTCTCCACCTTCTGTTCCCATAATGCTGCAGGAGCCTTTTATGCTCGTTAATGCAGTGGTATCACAGCACTAAGGTAGCAAGGGGTGCCAATAACTGATGTTATTGGCACACTTGCTCCCTTACCCAACTCCTTAAGGTATTGTTCCATCTTGGCAAAGTTAGTTTTTCTAAAGTCTAAGATCCTCGCTTTTGAATGGATTTTATCAGCCCTAGTCCTAATACTGAACCACGCCATCTGGTGATCACTGGATGAGAGATGATCTCCCACTATGACATCAGAAACACTTTCCCCATTAGTAAGCACCAAGTCCAGTATGGCCCCCTTCACGCGTGGGTTCAGTTGCCGGAATAGTTCTCCCTGTAGAGAATCCGGTTCTCCTTACTTCTAGATGATACCACAGCAGAGATGTGATAATCATTATCATTCAAGGAGTTATTAATATAATTAATACTTCAAATCATTGGCAAAGCATACATAAGCTGTTAGCAGCTAACACAGGATGCCCCTTCTTAGCTAGCACAGCAAGGAGTCCCTCCCTGGGTTAAGAACCCAAGGATTCCTTGCAATATGACTACTTTTGACAATTTTAACAACTGCGCCTGGACAAAAGGAAGTGTTTGACTATAATAAATAATAACTGTTGTGTTAAAATATATGACCATTCACAAGTGCTGTTACATTCTGCTGAATGTTTGAAGAACCTTAATTTATTCCGTCTTCTTCCACAGGACTGGGGATCATGAAGGCAAACAGGGACTGGTCCTGGTTAACCTCATGGTTACCTGATTTTGGGTGCTAGGATAGAAAACTATTGCAAATTATTATCATTATGATTGTTGCTGTATTAATTTCCTGCATTTGTGTAAATTGTTGTATACAAAGTATTCAATGCATTTTCCCGAAATTAGCTTCAGTTAACCTCACTCGAACCATGAACATCGCTGAGAGAACTCATGTTTATATTGTAGATAGCTGTAGATAGTTTCCCCAGTTGATATCCAAGTTGTATTCCCGTTCAATGTAAGTGCAATACAGGCCTCCTGCTTTGTACAAAATGTTATCTGTAAACTGCACTGATTTTAAAAAGCGCGGTATATAAAAGCAATAAATAAAAAAAAAATGATGACGTCTCGGGTTATGATGACCAAGAAAGTGAAGTGCGCAGAATGATGGCGATAATGATATGAGTTGTCTATAAGATCCCTAGTGGGATCTATAACAATAGGGGGAATTGTGGAAAGGAAGAGTTAACTAAAAACTGAGAAAAACCTTAGAAATAACTCTTTTCCGTAGAACTTGCATTAATTGTTGGAAAAATCTTTGGAGGATTCCAAAGACACAAAGGGCCCGATATTCATTTGCAACGTCTATGCTCCTTTACAGCGCATAGCCGTTGCCACCAAACATTAACCCTGGATAGTCAATGCTGGGGTCACATGTGGCTCTAGCATTGAATATTTGGGGTTGCTACATAGTCATAGATGCCGCAGAAACTAAGCAGGCTGCGGCAATATTGAGCCACTTCCCAGTTAGCTCTCAAGGGCAAATATAGATCAGCTTTTGCTGCGCCTATATTTACCCATGAGGTGGTAACCTGACAGCGGTACAATATCGCCGCTGCCCAGTTAGCAACTGGTGCCGTCTTTGCTCCAGCCCAGAACACCTCCAACACACCCCCAACATGCCCCAATGCTAAGTTTACAGGTCTGTAAGCCATGTAAATGCATTTGAATATCGGGCCCTGTCTGTTTTTTTCTCATCGCTGGAAATCGAAAACATAAAATAACGCTCAAACAGGCATTTTGCAGTATATTTCTTTATTATAGCTTCTGCATTACTCTCACCTCACCAGTATTTCTGCAGCTCCCAGTTTCCTCCGTTCCCCTGTGCTGGTACTGATCGGGCATCTGAGCAACTGCTTGTTCATGGGCCGTGTCTTTAGAGCGACAGAGGCCTGGGGTCCATGCTGTGATCTCTTCAGTGGGCTTGGGGTCTTGCCAGTGAGCTTTGTCTTCATGATGGCAGCAGCTTGGGATCTGCACCATGGTTGTTTTTGCCTTCTTCCATCCAGTACCTTCCTGTCTACAGGGAATTATACAATTTTGCATGGTTACATGCTTGTTCATTAATTATGTGCAACATTCTGCATGCAAGTAGTCCCTTAATTCTTCAGGATATAACTGTCACCAACAGAAGGGCTCTCCCGGCTTCCTGCACTCTCTCCAGTATCAGTTGTTGTCGCCCTGGATCATGCACTCACGCCACACAGTGGGAGAGAGAGAGGGTCCTTTGCTGGGAGTGTAGAGGGCACTATGAATAAAAAAATAATTGCACACAAAAACCACGACTGCATACCTTAACTTAGCAAGAAAAAAACCTCTCTTGTGAGCTTTGATATCCAAACTGCACTGTGGGACTTTTGCTCAATTCTTGAATATATTACTACTACTATTTAGCACTTATATAGCGCCACGCACGCAGCATTGTACAGGTATATATACAAGAGATAGTCCCTGCTCGTCGGAGTCATGCTCGTCCGAGCTTACAATCTAGTTGACACAGTATAGAGCAGCGATGGCGAACCTATGGCACGCGTGCCAGCTGTGGCACGTGAAGGCCTTGCAGCTGGCACGCGGGAAGGTCCGCAGAAAAATAAAAAGCTGGCTCTGACTGCTGCCGCGGACGCGGCAAGGGCAGAATGCAGCGTCCCGCGGGGCCCCCTCCGCCCGCTAAGCCCCTCTGCAAGAGCTTTCAGATTCGCGAGGGAGAGCGTCTCCCTCGCGTCTCTGTTAAGCCCGCAGGGGCTAATGGGAAATTTCCCATCAGCCCCTTTAGACGCGAGGGACTGATGGGAAATTTCCCATTCGCCCCTGCGGGCTTAACAGAGACGCGAGGGAGATGCTCTCCCTCGCGAATCTGAAAGCCCTTGCAGAGGGGCTTAGCGGGCGGAGGGGGCCCCGCGGGACATTGCAATCTGCCGCGGCAGCAGCCAGAGCCTGCTTTTTTTTTAAAAAAATTTGCCAGGGGGGGTTAGGACTGCTATTGGGCAGTGAGGGGGGGTTAGGACTGCTAATGGGCAGGGAGGGAGGGAGGGAGGGAGGGGGTTAGGACTGCTAATGGGCAGGGAGGGAGGGAGGGGGGTTAGGACTGCTAATGGGCAGGGAGGGGGGGGTTAGGACTGCTAATGGGCAGGGAGGGAGGGAGGGGGGGTTAGGACTGCTAATGGGCAGGGAGGGAGGGAGGGAGGGGGGGGGTTAGGACTGCTAATGGGCAGGGAGGGAGGGGGGGGTTAGGACTGCTAATGGGCAGGCAGGGAGGGAGGGAGGGGGGAGGTTAGGACTGCTAATGGGCAGGGAGGGGGGGGGTTAGGACTGCTAATGGGCAGGGAGGGAGGGAGGGAGGGGGGGTTAGGACTGCTAATGGGCAGGGAGGGAGGGAGGGGGGGTTAGGACTGCTAATGGGCAGGGAGGGAGGGGGGGGGTTAGGACTGCTAATTGGCGGGGAGGGAGGGGGGGGTTAGGACTGCTAATGGGCGGGCAGGGAGGGAGGGAGGGGGGGTTAGGACTGCTAATGGGCAGGGAGGGAGGGGGGGGGTTAGGACTGCTAATGGGCAGGGGGGGGCGGGCGGGCGGGGTAGGACTGCTAATGGGCGGGCGGGCGGGCGGGGGGGTAGGACTGCTAATGGGCTGGGGGGTAGGACTGCTAATGGGCTGTGGGCTGATGGGGGCTGTCTGGAAATGGGGTGATGGGGGTTAGGACTGGTAATGGGTTATAGGGGGAGCTTAAACTGAAAATGGGGTGATGGGGGTTTAGGACTGGAAGTGGGTTGATGGGGGGGGGCTAGGACTGGTATTGGGTTGGGGGGTTGCTAGGACTGGAAATGGGCTGATGGGGGGCTAGGACTGGAAATGGGCTGATGCAGGGACTAGAAGGGAATGGATGCTGGGTGAGGCTGGAACTAGAAGGGAGCTGATGTTGGGGGAGGATTAGAATGGGATGGGGCTGGGAGAGTAAAATGGAGAGGGGAAAAATATTTTGTGTGGGAGGGATAAAAAATCTACAATTGGCCGGGTATTGGGAGAGTAAGTGGGGATTGAGGATGGAGGGGTAAAATTTGAGTGGATGAAATAGGAATGAGGAAAGAGCAAAAGGAGAAAGATTAGTATGTTAAAGCGGATGTAGAGAGAGAGAGAATGGAAAAAAAAACTAGAAGAGAGAAGAAAGGACAAATGGACAGCAGATGATGGAGAGTTAGCAGAAAACATGAAGAAACCAGAAGAAAGTGGCTGGAGCAATTGCAACTGTGTAACTGAGCTGAGGTATTCTGTTTATGTAATTCCTTTTTGACATTGCCACTTGCTCTCTTTCCCCAGTAGGTCATGTATTGTTATTGTCTGAAATGTATTGGTTTAATATTTGCAGTGTTGCCTTTTGATAGGTATGGTGTGGTGCTTTGTGAGTCCTGGTAGTGCTGTTAGGATACGGCGGGTTTGCTATTGGTTCTAAATGGGCAGTGTTTGTAGTAGTTCCTAATGTGCCTGGCGGTTGGCACTGGATTATAGTAATGTAGAAATCTTTTAGTCTGTCTTTATCCATACACTCATTAAGAGACATGTTTACTAAAAGTTAGTGTATGTTAGCATTATGCAAATATTTATGCAAATTGACGTTCTGGCACTTTGAGGAAATTCTTTGGTTTTGTGCGGCAGTTTGGGCACTCGGGCTCAAAAAGGTTAGCCATCACTGGTATAGAGCATTAGTCAAGTTGGTGAATATATCCCAGAAGCATTAGTCAAGTTGGTGAATATATCCCAGAAGCATTTCACCACAGCTGAAATGTTTTCAAAAACAGCACAAACCTTTTTCAAAAGTTGGAGTGGGTACTGAAGAGCCCAAGTTTTCTTATCTCTTATCAACACATCCCCCAGCTCATCTGGTGGGGAGCAGGTTAAACCAACCACAAGTGCCTCCAACAAGTCAGGTTTTTAGGATATCCCTAATGGATTTGCATAAGAGAGATTTGCAAGCCTTGCACGTCCATTGTTTTCCTATCTCCTTCATGAATATTCATTAGGGATAGGCTGAAAACTTGACCTATTTGCGTCCTTTGAGTGCTGGGAATAAATACTACTGGGCTGTCTGGATGCGTAACAGAGCTGAATATCTGGGATTCTTTTAACAGCCACGGCTGCATAACATTTCTTGCAGGATTGGCTGAGATGAACATGAGAACTGTCTGAGTGAGGCCTCGTTTTATCTGAACACAGTGTGCGCTGAGACCCATCATGATAATGAAATCCTCCGACATTCCTGAATAATACAACATCTCAAGCACTAGTCCTGCCTGTCACAGTATCCAAGCGGTTGCCTAGCAAAGCCCCCACAGTACCTGGCCTGTAATCTTAGCAGCTTAAGAGATAAAAACTGACAAGCGGGTCAGTGTCGGGGACTTCTGTTTGGCTAAAAGAATCGTTTAGTAGGTATGAAAAATGTTTGGAACAAAGCAGTAGGATTTGGTTTCCCATCTGTGTGCGGATTGCTGAAAGATCCAGGAGAAAAAGACAGATATAGAATAACTGTTTACTTGAACTGGACCGGGTTACGTCTGTTACAGGTATAAAAAAAAAACCCTCATGCTTTTAAATATTTTCCATCAGAGAATTTTGTTTTATGTTGAGGGGAGAATCGATGAGGAATCCGCTTCTGTTGTCTCTTCTACCAATGAATATAAAGGTCAGCATTTCAGAATCGATGTAGGCAACTCTGCGGTTCCAAAATCAAAAGGTGCATATAAATCCGACACTGGCCAGCGTTTCACTGAGAAACTGCAATAAAGATTCCTGCATGAATACAAATACATAGACCCTGAAGTTTGCATTCTTCCCCTTTTAATCTGTACTATCAAAGGTGTATGTACTGCAAATCTGCTATAAAGATACGTAGGGACCTTTGCTGATTGATTTGCATTTAGCTCAAAGCTTTCCAGTAGGAGTTTAAGGTGAGCGATATTCAGGTATTTCCCTGTCTCCAGACAGTTTAAAATCTAAAGACCCAATGGTCGGCATGTGTAAAGCACCTGGCCACTGCGGGCAAAAGTGAAGCCAGATATTCGGCACCGGACAGTGGATATCCAACGGCACTGAATATCTTGTTTTGCCACCAGCTTCCAATGCTATTTGGTCAGCAGCAATATTCAGCAACTAACAGGATAGTAAACTGCATAATGTTAGGACAGCCATTGGACTGTCCTAACTTTATACCCTTACCTCTCCAGTTAGCAGGCTCAAAAAATTGCTGCAGACCGGAGAGGAACCAGGGCCACTCCGGAACTATCCAGATTGTGACAAGCTGGTCTGTAAGGATATTCAATGCATAAACCCTTTTGAACATTGGACCCTAAGCTGTTGTTGCCAAAAAAGCATCTTTCAGGAAATGGAAAAACGAGCCAAATGACAAAAACTGGAAACAGCACAAGCACTGGCAAGTTAAATGCAAGGCATTGATAAGTCAGGCAAAGGGAGAATTTGAAAAGAAGCTTGCTGTGGAAGCAAAAACGCGAAGTAAAGACCTTTTCAAGTACATTCGTAGCAAAAAACCTGTGAGAGAGTCAGTTGGTCCATTAGATGATAAAGAGGTTAAAGGAGCACTAAGAGGCGACAAGGCGATAGAGGGGAGGGGAGGGGGGGAGGGGGGGGAGGGGAGGGGGAGGGGGGAGGAGGGGGGGGGTGGGGGGAGAGGGGGGGGGGGGGGGGTGGGGGGGAGGGGAGGGGGGGAGGGAGGAGGGGAGAGGAGGGGGAGGGGGAGGGGGAGGGGAGGGGAGGGGGGAGGGGGTCGGGGGAGGGAGGGGGGGAGGGGAGGGTGGGAAGAGAGGGGGAGGAGGGGAGAGGGAGGAGGGGAGAGGAGAGGGGGGGGAGGGGGAGGGAGGGGAGGCGGGGAGGGGGGGGGGGAGAGGGAGGGGGGAGGGGGGGGGGGAGGGAGGGGGAGGGAGGGGAGGGGGGAGAGAGGGGGAGGGGAGGGGGGAGGGGAGAAGGGAGGGGGAGGGGGAGGGGGGAGGGGAGGGGAGGGGAGGGGGAGGGGGAGGGAGAGGGCATTGAGTCAGAAAAGATTAAAGTTTTGCAGGAAACAAAATTTGCTGTAGAATCTCTATGGATTGAAATTCCATGTAACAAGGGGAAGGCAATTGTGCTGGGGGTGTACTATCGACCGCCTGGCCAGAATGAACAAATGGATGATGAAATGCTCAAAGAAATCAAGGAAGCTAACAAATGTTACAGCGCGGTAATAATAATGGGCGCTTTCAATTACCCCGGTATCGACTGGGTCAGTGTCACGGCAGTACATGCTAGGGAGATAAAGTTCCTAGATGACATAAATGACTGCTTCTTGGAGCAGCTGGTCCATGAACTGACGAGAGGGGAAGCCATATTAGACCTAGTCCTTAGTGGAACACCAGATCTAGTGCAAGAGATAAGGGTGTTGGGGCCATTTGGCAATAGAAACATAGAAACATGATGACAGAAAAAGACCACATGGCCTATCTAGTCTGTCCTTCCATAACAACAACTACAACAGTCCACTTTTTACCTTTAGAGATCTTCTGTGTTGGTCCCATGCTTTTTTGAATTCAATTAATGTCCTCATCTCTACCACCTCCACTGGGAGACTATTCCATGGATCCACTACTCTTTCTGTAAAGAAATTTTTCTGCATATCACTCCTGAATCTATCTCCCTTCACCCTCATCCCATGTCCCCTCGTAGCAGAACTTGCTTTCAATTGAAAGAGGCTCTCTCCCTGAACATTTATGCCACGGAGGTATCTAAGCATCTCAATCATATCACCTCTATCTCACCTTTCCTCTAAGGTGTACATATTAAGATCCTTAAGTCTGTCCTCATATGCTTTATAATGAAGCCCATTAATCATTTTAGTAGCAACCCTCTCCACCGACTCCATCCTGTCCACATCCTTTTGAAGGTGCGGTCTCCAGAATTGCACACCATACTCCAAATGAGGTCGTACCAAAGACTTATACAGAGGCATTATCACCTCCTTTTTTCTGCTAGCCATTACTTTCCGTATGCACCCAAGCATCCTTCTAGCTTTTGCAGTCACCTTTTCTACCTGTTTAGCTACTTTAACATCATCAGACACAACCACGCCTAGGTCCCTCTCTTCTTTAGTGGACAAAAGTACTTCACCTCCTATACTGTATTCCTCCCTTGGATTGCTGCAGCCCAAATGCATGACCTTACATTTTTTAACATTAAATCCCAGCTGCCAAATTCTAGACCATTCTTCAAGCTTAGCTAGATCCCTCCTCATGTTATCTACACCTTCCTGGGTGTCTACTCTATTGCAGATTTTGGTATCATCTGCAAAGAGGCAAACCTTACCCGACAGCCCTTCCGCTATATCACTAACAAAGATGTTAAAAAGAATCGGACCAAGGACAGATCCCTGGGGCACACCACTGGTAACATCCTTCTCCTCAGAGTGAGCTCCATTTACTTGTACTCTTTGTCGCCTCCCACCCAACCAATTACTAACCCAAGCACTAACTTTAGGGTCCATCCCTAGGGTGCTCAGTTTGTTTATAAATCGCCTGTGAGGAACAGTGTCAAAGGCTTTACTGAAATCTAAATACACCACATCTAGAGCTCTCCCTCGGTCCAACTCCCTGGTCACCCAGTCAAAGAAATCAATCAGATTTGTCTGACAAGACCTGCCTCTGGTGAATCCATGCTGCCTCGGATCCTGTAATCCGCTGGACTCCAGAAACCTCACTATTTTCTCTTTCAGCAGCGTTTCCAATAATTTACTCACCACCGAAGTTAAACTAACCGGCCTGTAGTTTTCAACCACATCCTTACTTCCGCTTTTGTGTAAAGGCACCACATGAGCCTCTCTCCAGTTCTTTGGCACCACTCCCGACTCCAACGAGGCATTGAAAAGGTCAGTCAATGGAGTTGCTAGAACGTCTCCAAGTTCTCTCAGTATTCTAGGGTGTATCCCATCCAGTCCCATCGCTTTGTCTACTTTAAGTTGAGCTAGTTTCTCACAAACACAGTCTTCTGAAAATTGTTCAAGATGTGCCTCGCTTCTGTTCTTATTTGTGGGTGTTTTCTGAGGTCCTGTTCCTGGTTCTTCATCTGTGAACGCAGAACAAAAATATTTGTTAAGCAATTCCGCTTTATCCTCATCAGCTTCTACATATTCCCCCCCTGCACCCTTGAGTCTGACAATACCACTTTTGCCCTTCCTCTTCTTACTAATATATCTGAAAAATGTCTTATCCCCCATTTTATTGCATTGGCTATTTCCTCCTCCTTTTGAATCTTTGCCTTCTTGACTACTTTGCTAGCTTCTCTACGTTTTTCCAAATACAGATGCCTGTCTTCCTCTCTCTGTGATCTCTTGTATTTCATGAAGGCCTCCCTCTTTTCTTCACTTTTTCAGCTACTTCCTTCGAATACCATTGCGGTCTCCTGTTCCTTTTGCCTTTATTTACCATTTTAACAAAAAGGTTGGTTGCCCTTAAAATATCCCCTTTCAGTTTTGCCAACTGTTTTTTCTACATCCCCCAGCTGTTCCCATCCCACTAACGACTCCCTGAGGTATTGGCCCATCTTCGCAAAGTTAGTCTTCCTAAAGTCTAAGATCCTCACCTTGGAATGGATTCTAACAGCCCTAGTCCTAATACTGAACCACACCATCTGGTGATCACTGGATGCAAAATGATCTCCCACTACAACATCAGAAACACTTTCACCATTGGTACGCACCAAGTCCAGTATGGCCCCTTCACGTGTGGGGTCTGTTACCAATTGCCTGAATAGTTTCTCCCTGTAGAGAATCCAGGATCTCCTTACTTCTAGATGATACTGCAGCAGGAATGTGCCAATCAACATCTGGCATATTGAAATCTCCTAGCAGTAGCACTTCCCCTTTCCTAGCAATGCTGTGTATGTCTTCAATTAACTCTCTGTCCACCTCTTCCTCTTGTGAGGGAGGTCTGTATATCACACCAATGCAAATAGATTTCTATTTCCCTCTTTCTAGTTTAACCCACAATGCCTCCTCTCTCCCTTTTAAGCTCTGTAATTCCAAAGCTTTAATAGTAGTTTTTACATATAGTGCCACTCCTCCTCCCCTTCTTCCTACCCTGTCCTTTCTGAATAAAGTATAGCCAGGTATAGTTACATCCCAGTCATGGTTTTCTGTGAGCCATGCTTCTGTAACTGCCACTAAATCCAAGTCAGCCACTCCCACCAGAGCTTCAACTTCAGGGATCTTATTTTCCATGCTACGGGCATTAATACACACTGCTTTCCATATGTTACCCCTGTTACCTATTTCCATAAAGGTATTTAATGTATCACCTACCTGGGGGCTTTCACTTACCTGGGGGCTTTCTTCACCCATCCCCAACGAATCTAGTTTAAAGCCCTCTTCAGTAGATTAGCCAGTCTACTACCAAAGATGTGTTGACCTTTCTTGGACAGATGGATGCCATCTCTGCTCTGCAACCCTTAGAACAGCATCCCATGGTCTAGGAAACCAAAACGCTCTCGATGACACCATCCACACAGCCATGCATTCATCTCCAGGATGCGAGTCTCTCTGCCTTGGCCTTTACCCTCAACAGGGAGGATTGAAGAGAACACCACCTGTGCACCTAACTGCTTCACCCTCTGTCCCAGAGCCATGAAGTCACTTTTGATAGTGATCATAGCATGATCGCCTTTGATTTAATTAGTGAAGGAGGATAGTAAGGAAATCCACAGTACTACCTTTTAACTTTCAAAAGGGAGACTATGATAAAATGCGGAAAATAGTTAAGAAAAAACTAAAAGCCGTTGCAAAGGTTAAAGACTTACATCAAGCTTGGGAGTTGTTGAAAAATACAATCTTGGAAGCCGAGACCAGCTGTATTCCACGCTTTAAGAAAAGTGGAAGGAAGTCCAAAAAACTGCCAGCATGGTTTAAAGGTGAGGCAGAGAGGCTATTGTTGCCAAGAAAGCATCTTTCAGGAAATGGAAAAAAGAGCCAAACGATGAAACCTGGAAACAGCACAAGCACTGGCAGGTCAAATGCAAGGCATTGATAAAGAAGGCAAAGAGAGAATTTGAGAAGAAGCTTGCTGCGGAAGCAAAAACGCGAAATAAAGATTTTTTCAAGTAAATTCGTAGCAAAAAACCTGTGAGAAAGTCAGTTGGACCATTAGATGATAGAGGAGTTATAGGGGCACTAAGAGGCGACAAGGCGATAGCAGAGAGGCTGAATGAATTCTTTGCTTCGGTCTTTACTGAGGAAGATGTAGGGATGTTACCCATGACTGAAGTGGTATTTAAAGGTGCAGAAGAATTGAAGGAAATATCGATACATCGGGAAGATGTATTACAACTATTAGATAAACTGAAGAGTAGCAAATCACCTGGGCCGGATGGTATACATCCAAGGGTGTTGAAAGAACTGAAATATGAGATTGCAGACCTGCTATTAGTAATCTGTGAACTATCATTAAAATCATCTCTAATACCTGAAGATTGGCGGATCGCCAATGTAACACCAATTTTTAAAAAGGGTTCGAGGGGTGATCCGGGAAACTACAGACCAGTGAGCCTCAAGTCAGTACCGGGAAAAATGGTAGAAACCATCATAAAGAATAAAATTACTCAGCATGTAGATAGTCATGGCCTAATGGGAGACAGCCAACATGGCTTTAGACAAGGAAGATCTTATAGTACATAGTAACATAGTAACATAGTAGTTGACGGCAGATAAAGACCAGCATGGTCCATCCAGTCTGCCCAGCGAGATGGCAAGAGTAGGTGCACCTGTCGCTCCGCGCAGGCCACCCCTCTCCATATCCTTGTTCAGGGGTAAACCCACCACTCCATATAGGACACCCCTAAGACGTTATATGGTTTGGAAGTTAGATGGTACCGTTTATTTTGTTTTTTTTCCTATTTCTGTAAAGGGATCCTCTGTGTTTGTCCCATGCCTTCTTGAATTCCGTCACCGTGTTCGCCCCTACCACTTCCATCGGGAGGGCATTCCAAGCATCCACCACCCTTTCAGTGAAAAAATATTTCCTGACATTGCCTTTCAATTTACCCCCTTGCAGTTTCATGTTATGCCCTCTAGTTTTACAGGTTCCCCGTCTTTGGAAGAGGTTTGTTTGTTCATCATTTCTCTTTAAGTATTTAAAGGTCTGAATCATATCTCCCCTGTGCCTCCTTTCCTCCAAGGTATACATATTTAGGTCTTCAAGTCTCTTCTCATAAGGCTTCTGACGCAGGCTCCAAATCATTTTGGTCGCCTTCCTCTGAACAGTCTCCAGTCTTTTTACATCCTTTGCAAGATATGGTCTCCAAAACTGAACGCAGTATTCCAAGTGAGGCCTCACCAGTGACCTATACCGTGGCATAAGTACCTCTTCTTTTCTGCTGGTAATCCCTCTTTGTATGCAGCCCAACATCCTCCTGGCTTTTGCCACCGCCTTGTCGCACTGTTTTGCCACCTTGAGATCAGCAGAGATAATCACACCAAGGTCTTTTTCCTGAACTGTGCATACCAACCTTTCTCCCCCTATCTTGTACATTTCTCTTGGATTTCTGCTACCCAAGTGCATGACACTGCACTTTTTTGCATTAAATCGTAGTTGCCAAGCTTTAGACCAGTCTTCCAGCTTTTGTAGATCTTTCTTCATGTTAACCACTCCCTCAGGGGAGTCCACTCTGTTGCAAATTTTTGTGTCGTCTGCAAAAAGACAGACTTTTCCATTCAGTCCTTCAGCAATATCACTCACAAATACATTGAACAGTGCCGGGCCCAGGACCGAACCCTGGGGCACCCCGCTAATCACCTTCCTCTCATCCGAGTGAGCTCCATGTACAATCACCTTCTGTCGTCTGTCAGTCAGCCAATTTCTAATCCAGTTTACCATCTTGGGACCCATCCCCAAGCTACTGAGTTTGTTGATAAGCCTCCTATGAGGAACAGTATCAAAGGCTTTGCTGAAATCCAGGTAGATGACATCCATTGCATGCCCCTGATCTAGTTCCCTCGTCACGCAGTCAAAGAACTCGATCAGATTTGTCTGGCAAGATCGTCCTTCGGTAAAACCATGTTGCCTCGGGTCTTGCAAGCTGTTGGTTTTCAGAAAGTTCACTATTCGCTCTTTCAGGAGCGCCTCCATTACTTTTCCTGCCACCGAGGTAAGGCTCACGGGTCTGTAGTTTGACACTTCTTCCCTGTCACCACTTTTGTGTAGAGGTACGACATCAGCCATTCTCCAGTCCTGAGGAACCTCTCCTGTTTCCAAGGATCTGTTGAAGACATCCTTTAACGGTCCTGCAAGAACCTCTCTGAGCTCTTTCAGTATCCTGGGATGTATCCCATCCGGTCCCATGGCTTTGTCCACTTTCAGTTTAGCAAGTTGTTCTAACACCTCTTCTGCTGTGAATGGTGTGGTATCTACTTCATTCCCATTTTTATATTTGGGAGTCACAGCTGGTCCATCCCCAGGATCTTCTTTAGTAAACACAGAGCAGAAGTAATTGTTTAGCAATTTTGCTTTTTCAGTGTCACTTTCCACGAGTCCTTTCCCAGCACTTCTGAGTCCTGCAATTCCAACTCTGATCTTTTTCCTTTCCCGAATATACCTGAAGAAATTTTTGTTGCCAC
This sequence comes from Ichthyophis bannanicus, assembly GCA_033557465.1. NCBI lineage: Eukaryota > Metazoa > Chordata > Amphibia > Gymnophiona > Ichthyophiidae > Ichthyophis > Ichthyophis bannanicus. Next base: position 1,302,331,970 of record CM066033.1, read on the forward strand.
CCTTAACATCTTTAGCCATCTTTTCCTCTGCCTTTGATTTTGCTATCCTTATTTCTCGTTTTGTCTCTTTGAGTTTGATCCTGTATTCATTTCTGTGTTCTTCTGTCTGCAAGCTTTTGAATTTTGCAAAAGTTGTGTTTTTTGCCTTTATATGAGCAGCCACCTCTTTGGAAAACCAAATAGGTTTCCTTCTCCTCTTGCTTTTATTTACTCTTCTTACATATTTATCTGTTGCTCCTTTCAATGCCTCCTTTAGTTTAGCCCATTGCAATTCCACTTCCTTTATCTCTTCCCACCCCGTCATCTCCTCCTTTACATACTCTGCCATTTGATTGAAGTTAGTGTATTTGAAGTTTAGGACTCTGAGCTTGCTATGATTGGCCTGTGCCATGGCTTTTATTTCAAACCACACCGTGTGATGGTCGCTGTTGCTCACAGGGGCACTCACGCAGACATTTGACACACTATCACCGTTGGTGAGCACTACATCCAGCGTTGAGCTTTCCCTGGTTGGTTCCATCACCATTTGTCTAAATAATGCATCTTGGAGAGCATCCACAATTCTTTTGCTTCTTTCCAGATGTGCAGAAGGAGTAATCCAATCCACATCAGGTAGATTAAAGTCACCCAATATGATTGCTTCCCCCTTTGATGCTATCTTGGCAATATCTCTAATCAATTCATTGTCTCTCTCTTCAATTTGAGTTGGAGGTCTATAGACTACAGCAATATGGATGACAGTGCCATCTCCTCTCTCCAACGCAATCCAGAGCGCTTCTTCTTTTTCCCCCCATGTCCCCTGCATTTCAGTAGCTTTAATATTGCTTTTGACATACAAGGCTACTCCTCCTCCTTTTCCATTTTCCATTTTCTCGGTCCCTCCTGAATAGATTATAGCCAGCTATGGCTATATCCCAATCATGTGATTCATTAAACCATGTTTCTGTAATGGCCACAATGTCCAAGTCTGTTTCCACTGTTAGGGCTTCCAGGTCTGGAATTTTGTTGGCTAGGCTTCGAGCATTTGTGCTCATTGCTTTCCAGCACTTTCCCGGCTTGTGTGTATTTTGCATTGATTTTGTTCTGCCCACTTCCTCCCACATGTTTTTGACGTGTGGTTTAAAAGCGTGGCTGTTTCTGATGTTGTTCTGCTTTTGTTGGGGGTGGCATGCAGATGTTGACCTTCCACATCCGTCACCCCCTTTTCCTAGTTTAAATGCATGTCCACATACTGCCTGAATTTTTCACTTAGGATTCTTTTCCCTGTGGAAGAGAGATGTAGTCCATCAGCACAGTATAGTCTCTTGTTGATCCATCTGTTGTCCCAGTTGCCAATAAATCTGAATCCTTCTTTTCTGCACCAGGTCTGGAGCCATGTATTAAAGCTGTTAATGCGATGCAGTCTTTTTGTCCCCTTACCAAGAACAGGTAGAACCTCTGAGAATGCAACAGTGTTAACAACTTGCTTGAGTTTCTCCCCCAGAGATTGGAAGTCCTTTTGGGCTGTAGAGGCACTGTTCCTAGCCAAGTCGTTTGTGCCTAGGTGGATAATAACATCAAGTTTGGAATGTTCACTTTTTGCACTAAGTAATTCAACAACTTGGTTTGTATTCCTGCTGGCTGAAGAGCCTGGTAGGCACATGACTATCTTCTCTCCTTTGAACTGTGTTCCCAAGTTGGTGCCTCTGATGATGGAATCTCCAATTAGTAGTAGTTTTCTGTTTGGTGAGGTTTTCTTCATATTTAGTGCTTTAGCAGGGGATTGGGCATTGTCTGACTCATTTAAAGGCCCTTCAGGTTCTTTGAATTGGGAATCCTCATTAGCCAAGGCAGAGAAGGCATTGTGCAGGGATATCTCTTGATGTATAGGATGTCTTTGTGTTACAGGTCGCAATCTACCAGAACCCACTGTGATCCATTTGTTCCTGGGGCGTTTGGTTCTTTGTGGGAGCGGTGGTGGAGTTTGTTCAGTTTGTATCCTAGGAGAGGTGCGCTTCATTGCAGCCAGTTCCTCCCTCAGTAGAGATACTTCTATATGCATGGCAGCTAGGTCTTTCTTTAGTAGAGTTAGTTCTTCATGCATGGCAGCTGACTTTAGACATATAGGACAAGCTCTTAGTTTCCAAATGATTTGTCTTTGAATGAACGTACCGCAGTTATTGCACTGAATACACGACATGTTTATGCAGTCCCAGAAGAGGAAGAAGAAGAAAAGAAGAATACGATGTGGCTTTTAACCCAAGTTTGGAATGATAGATGGCACGTCTGTGACCACTATATAGGCAATGTAGCCCCTGGGGTGGGTGGGGTGAGGGGTAGGGTGGGCGGGAACCTAAGTGTCACTAGCTAGTAGGCTGTTCCTGAACTATTGGCACACACAATGGAGTAAAGTAAGGAACCCACCACTGAGGACAATTAGAAAAAAAGACAAATATGGGGAGACAGACTCACAATTATTTGGAGACAGACTCAGTTATGCAGCAAACACAGCAAATATCTCCTTTTGGGAGAGCTCTAAAAACAGCACTCCTCCTCTTGCAGAACAGAAGGCAATGTAAGCAAACCCACGTGCAGCTCAGAAAAATGGAGGTTTACAACAGTAACTCTGCAGGGGGTGGGGGAGGGGTAGCCCCTGCAGATAGGTTAAGAGAAAGTTTAAAACCTTAAAACTTTAACAGCAATGGAGTAAGGTAAGGAACCCACCACTGAGGACAATTAGAAAAAAAGACAAATATGGGGAGACAGACTCACAATTATTTGGAGACAGACTCAGTTATGCAGCAAACACAGCAAAAATCTCCTTTTGGGAGAGCTCTAAAAACAGCACTCCTCCTCTTGCAGAACAGAAGGCAATGTAAGCAAACCCACGTGCAGCTCAGAAAAATGGAGGTTTACAACAGTAACTCTGCAGGGGTGGGGGAGGGGTAGCCCCTGCAGATAGGTTAAGAGAAAGTTTAAAACCTTAAAACTTTAACAGCAATGGAGTAAGGTAAGGAACCCACCACTGAGGACAATTAGAAAAAAAAAGACAAATATGGGGAGACAGACTCACAATTATTTGGAGACAGACTCAGTTATGCAGCAAACACAGCAAAAATCTCCTTTTGGGAGAGCTCTAAAAACAGCACTCCTCCTCTTGTCTTACTAATCTGTTATGTTTTTTTGAACGTGTGAATAAACAGGTGGACAAAGGTGAGTCGGTTGATATAGTGTATCTGGACTTTCAGAAAGCCTTTGACAAGGTCCCTCATCAGAGACTTTTGGCAAAACTAAAGTGTCATGGGATAGGAGGCAGTGTACTACTGTGGATCAGGAACTGGTTAAAAGATAGAAAGCAGAGGGTTGGGCTAAATGGCCAATTTTCCCAATGGAGAAAGGTGAATAGTGGTGTACCCCAGGGATCTGTGCTGGGTTCGCTGCTTTTTGACATATTCATAAATGACCTGGAAGGTGGAATAACGAGTGAGGTTATCAAATTTGCAGATGACACAAAACTATTTAAAGTTGTTAAAACCCAAGAGGATTGTGGAAAATTGCAAGAGGATCTTGATAAATTGGAAGACTGGGCATCAAAACGGCAGATGAAATTTAATGTGCACAAGTGCAAAGTTATGCACCTAGGGAAGAACAACCCAAACTCTGGTTACACGATGCAAGGTTCCACGTTAGGAACCACCACCCAGGAAAAAGATTTAGGCATCATTGTGGATAACATGTTAAAACCCTCGGCCCAGTGTGCAGCGGCAGCCAAGAGAGCAAATAGAATGCTAGGTATCATTTATTTATTTATTTATTTAGCTGTATTTATATACCGCTTTTCACCGGGTCAAAGCGGTGTTACATAGGGGTGGGGGAATTAAGTACAAGGGTAGGGCCATCACCGGGGAGGCAACATTGATGATTTTGACATAGGAAAGACTTTGGACATAGGACAGACGTTGGACATAGACAGGTTAGTGTAGCTTTAAGTTAGAGGTTCATTGTGGGTGAGATCAGAGGTTTGTGAATGGAATGGAAAATAAAACAAAAGATATTATAATGCCTCTATACCGTTCCATGGTGAGACCGCACCTTGAATATTGTGTGCAATTCTGGTCGCCGTATCTTAAAAAGGATATAGCGTTATTAGAAAAGGTTCAGAGAAGAGCCACCAAAATGGTAAAGGGGATGGAAGGATACTCCTATGAAAAAAGGCTAAAAAGGTTAGGGCTCTTTAACCTGGACAAGAGACGGCTGAGGGGAGATATGATAGAAGTCTATAAATTAATGTACGGAGTGGAACGGGTAAACGTAGATCGACTGTTTACGTTATCAGAATATAGGAAGACTAGGGGACATGCAATGAAGCTACAGGGTAAACTATTTAAGACTAATAAAAGAAAATATTTTTTCACTCAACGTATAATCAAACTCTGGAATTTGTTACCGGAGGATGTAGTAAAGGCTGTTAGTGTAGCTGGGTTTAAAAAAGGTTTGGACAAGTTCCTGGAGGAAAAGTCCATAAACCATTATTAAGAAGGGACCCAGGATATCAGTGCTTGACCTAGTACAAGCATTGCAGAACCAGTATGGCATATCTTATGTTCTTATGTTCTTATGATACCGGTAGCCAGTGTTGTTGGATAAGAAGAGGGGTAATGTGTTCAAACCGGGAAGCATAGGTTAAGAGGCGAACTGCAGTGTTCTGAATGCACTGGAGACGGGAAAGTTGGGACCGTGGGAGACCTGCTAAGACAACGTTGCAATAGTCGAGTCGAGACATCACTAAGGAAAGTAGGAGTGTTGCCAGGGCGGGGAAGGAAAGAAAGGGGCGAGCAGCCCGTAGTTGCTTAAGAGAAAAGAGTGACCGCTGGAAGACTGAAGAGATGTGTTCCTTAAAAGAGAGGGAAGAATCGAGAACCACACCTAAGTAACGGAAAGAAGAGACCAGGGGAATAGATTAGAAACATAGAAACATGATGACAGAAAAAGACCACAAGGCCCATCTAGTCTGTCCTTCCATAACTACAACAGTCCACTTTTTAACTTTAGAGATCCTCTGTGTTGGTCCCATGCTTTTTTGAATTCAGTTACTGTCCTCATCTCTACCACCTCCACTGGGAGACTATTCCACGGATCCACTACTCTTTCCGTAAAGAAGTATTTTCGCATATCACTCCTGAATCTATCTCCCTTCACCCTCATCCCATGTCCCCTCGTAGCAGAACTTGCTTTCAATTGAAAGAGGCTCTCTCCCTGAACATTTATGCCACGGAGGTATTTAAACATCTCAATCATATCACCTCTATCCCGCCTTTCCTCTAAGGTGTACATATTAAGATCCTTAAGTCTGTCCTCATATGCTTTATAATGAAGCCCATTAATCATTTTAGTAGCAACCCTCTGCACCGACTCCATTCTGTTCACATCCTTTTGAAGGTGCGGTCTCCAGAATTGCACACCATACTCCAAATGAGGTCGCACCAAAGACTTACACAGAGGCATTATCACCTCCTTTTTTCTGCTAGCCATTCCTCTCCGTATGCACCCAAGCATCCTTCTAGCTTTTGCCGTCGCCTTTTCTACCTGTTTAGCTACTTTAAGATCATCAGACACAACCACACCTAGGTCCCGCTCTTCTTTAGTGGACAAAAGTACTTCACCTCCTATACTGTATTGCTCCCTTGGATTGCTGCAGCCCAAATGCATGACCTTACATTTTTTAACATTAAATCCCAGCTGCCAAATTCTAGACCATTCTTCAAGCTTAGCTAGATCCCTCCTCATGTTATCTACACCTTCCTGGGTGTCTACTCTATTGCAGAGTTTGGTATCATCCGCAAAGAGACAAACCTTACCCAACAGCCCGTCCGCTATATCACTAACAAAGATGTTAAAAAGAATCGGACCAAGGACATATCCCTGGGGCACACCACTGGTAACATCCTTCTCCTCAGAGTGAGCTCCATTTACTTGTACTCTTTGTCGCCTCCCACCCAACCAATTTCTAACCCAAGCAGTAACTTTAGGGTCCATCCCTAGGGTGCTCAGTTTGTTTATAAGTCGCCTGTGAGGAACAGTGTCAAAGGCTTTACTGAAATCTAAATACACCACATCTAGAGCTCTCCCTCGGTCCAACTCCCTGGTCACCCAGTCAAAGAAATCAATCAGATTTGTCTGACAAGACCTGCCTCTGGTGAATCCATGCTGCCTCGGATCCTGTAATCCGCCGGACTCCAGAAACCTCACTATTTTCTCTTTCAGCTGCGTTTCCAATAATTCACTCACCACTCACCACACGTGATGGGAGTTATTGATTGCACACATGTTGCCCTGGTCCCGCCCAGAGACAGGGAGGTAGTGTTCCGCAACCGTAAACACTACCATTCCCTGAATGTTCAGGTTGTATGTGATGCAAATATGCATATTCTGAATGTGGTCCCTAGGTTTGCAGGGTCCACCCATGACTCCTATATCCTGCATCACTCGGCACTATTCAGACAATTTGAAGCAGGCCAGTATGAGGACTGTATACTGCTGGGTGTGTATTTCTCATCTCTGACATGCACATGGTGATCCTCTGACTAACCATATGTGCACATGTCTGTCTTTGAGGTGTAACCCTAGTTGTGTGTGTGTCTCATCTGTCTGTGTGTAATCTAACAGGGGGGGTGCCCTCCAGCTCTACCTTGCTACGGTGCTGCGTGTTGATGGTAGAATGGATGCTAGCATTTGTGTTGTGGTTACAGATTATGTTGATTGCAATCCTTACACCTACCCCTTGTTTTATGTGTCATAACTTCACACGCTGATGCATAGTTATGGTGTCCCATCATGTGATGTCATATGTTTGTGTCAGCATGTTTTCTGCGTTTGGTTTGCACGTACATACTTGTGTCCATTTGGGTGGACATGAGCTCCTGCTTTAACGTTCCACATTTCTTTCTACAGGTGATTCAGGATATGGGTGTTGCCCCTGGTTGCTGACCCCTGTGTGTCAACCACGGACACGTGCAGAGAGGAGTTACAATGAGACCCATGCCTCCAGACGCTCCGTCATAGAGCACACCTTTGGCGTTTTAAAGAGTTGCTTCAGGTGTCTGGATAGGACAGGCGGGGCCTTACAATACAAAGCACAAACTGTGGCAGAGATCATTATAGCCTGTTGCATCCTTCACAACATTGTTCTCAGGCACCATATCCCTGTCCAAATTAATGAGGATCTGGAGGATGATCCTACGTGCCCTCCTGTATGTGGCCGTGGTGACACACATGAGGGCACAGCAGTCAGGCGGCAAGTGATTGAGGAGGTCTTCTCATGTAAGTACTGCATATGTTGCCACATACATTTGTTTAGATATGTGTGTACTACTACTATTAGTGAACATTTGTATCCCAATAGCAGTAAGATGCAATACTGCACTGACATATAACAGACACTGCCTGGCCATCCGAGCTTACAATCTAGTCATGACTGATACTCAGAAGATGTGAGCAGGGCACAACAGCGGGTGGAGGTGGATTATGTGTGTCAGGATTAGTAGGCTTGGGGGAGGTGGTAAGCTGTCACACCTGATTTGTGGCTGATTGGGAAAGGGGCTGCTGTACATCCAGAGGTAGTTAGTTTGAGGTTTTGGGCACAGCAAGGTGAAAGGCGTGTAGTCTGGGGTCAACAGTAGGAGAGCGGCCCATAGATGGGACCAGTTGCCTGGACGTGTGTGTTTCACATTTTGTAATATGAGTTGATTGGTTTGTATGCTCTGATGAGCAGGGACTGTGTGTTACTTGTTTCTGTAGAGCGCTACATATGACAAGTACCACTATATACATGCTCAGTAGTAGTTGTATTAGTGGTAGTTGAGATCAGTATACATATCCCTCTCCTCCCCCCTCCACTCTCCCGTTTACTTGCGCCCTATGGAACACCTGCTCAGTCATTAAAAAAACTACTTTTATTCATGATCTTTTCATCTCTAATGCCCTACACCTTCTTGCCCTAACCGAGACCTGGCTCCCCCCAGATGACACCACATCCATTGCCTCTCTCTGCTATGGGGGCTACCAATTCTCCCATACACCTCGATCTACTGGTCGCGGTGGTGGTGTTGGCCTCCTACTCTCCCCTCCTACCAATTCCAACCCCTCCTGCCACCCCATTCACTTTCCCCCCTCTCCTTTGAAGTCCACTCCATTCGCCTCCTCACACCACTTCCCCTCCGTGTAGCTGTTATTTATCGCCCACCCGGCAACTCCAAATCAACCTTCCTCAGCGACTTCGACTCCTGGCTCTCTGCCTTTATGGATCCCTCCTCCCCCACTCTTATTCTTGGCGATTTCAAAATTCACATCGACAACCCCTCCGACCCCCATGCCTCAAAGTTCCTCGCTCTTACCTCCTCATTCGACCTCCAACTTTGCTCCACTGCCCCCACACACATACATGGCCACTGCCTTGACCTAATACTCTTCTCCAATTCCTCTCCTTCAAACTTCCACACATCAATCCTTCCCTCATCTGACCATCACCTCTTAACATTTACCCTTCAGCTCCCGCCATCCCAACCTCATCCTGTCTCCTCCGACCTATTTAGAAACCTTCATAATATTGATCCCCTGACTCTCTCCACCACCATTTCTCCATCTCTTTCCTCCATTTTATACTCCGAGTCCGTCGACGAAGCATTATCCTCATACAATGCCACACTACCCTCAGTCCTCGACACTCTTGCCCCTCCCAGCTCACGTCCTGTAAAACGATCTACTCCCTAACCCTGGCTTTCACCCACAATCCATTACCTACGCATCTGCGCCCGTTCTGCTGAATGAGCCTGTTCCAAATCCCTCTCCACGGAAGACCTTCTACACTTCAAATTCATGCTTGGCTCCTTCCAGTCAGCCTTAGCACTTGCCAAACAAGATTACTATATCCATCTGACTAATTCCCTTGGCTCTGATCCTCGCCGTCTCTTTAACACCCTCAATTCTCACCTCAAGGTTCCCCCGCCCCCGATCCCGCCCTCCCTCTCTGCCCAAACCCTAGCCGACTACTTCCATGACAAAATCATCAAAATTACCCTCCAATTACCCCACACCCTCATCTACCTCCCCTCCCCCCATTTCTCCTCCCCATCCATACTCCCCCTGCCACCCTCTCCTCCTTCCCCCCGATTTCTGAAGAAGAAACCACACTTCTTCTTTCCTCTTCCAAACCCACCACCTGTTCATCAGACCCTATCCCCATCCATCCATCCAGGGAACTTTTCGAAATAGTAAAAAATCTAACCAATGAACCAAGCTCTGACAAAGACATATAGATCAACCCACAAACATATGCAGATTATCTTCAGGAGAAAATAGGCCAAACTCCGCCACAAAAACACTCAGGGGCATGTTTACTAAAGTCCGCAAAATAGCGCGCCGCAAAATAGCGCACGGCAACGCGGCACTGAAACGCGCATAAACACGTTTAAACGGCCCGCACACATGCGTGTCACCCCCGCACAGGTACGCGGCATACTAACGGGCCCCGTACAAGTGCGGGCCCGCAAATGTCCGATAGAGGCGTGGAATGGCTAACGGAGGGCGGAGGAAGGCCTCTGAGGGGCGGAGGGACAGGGTCAATGGGTGGAGAGTGGGAGGGGAGAGGCTCCCCGCACAGTATCGGGCCCGAATTTGAATGTAAAAATAGCGCGAGTGAAACACTCGCAGTAGAGGGTATTTAAAGGGAAGAGAAACTATTTCCGTCCGCAATGTACAGCAGAACCGGGGAAACCTGCAAAACGTGAGCAATGTGATACATGTGTACAGCACAAAAGTGCAATTTAAAATAGAAAATGAGCACCACAAAAATATGAGAAATATTATGTCAGCTGTGGAACAGTTATAGTAATGTTGAAAAAGAAAATACACACCCAGGAAAGCACAAAAAAAAAATTACCTTTGTAAAGGTGTTCGTAGCGGAGAGTGTACCAAAAAGCATGCCTTTACTTTGCAGCTTTCCTGGTAGTGTTTGCAATGGTTGGCCATTAATATCACTGTTGCCCAGCTTGTGTATATGTTTGTCCCCATTGTTCTGTGGCCATTCCTGTGTTTTATTTGCACGTTTGTCACCACACAGGGTGAAGGAGCCCACAGTACATATGCGCAAAGCAGGGTTTGTGACTCCATCCTGCTAGGTGTACTATCTCCAGGGAGTGCATAGTCTCTGTGGTCACAGTGTGGTGCAGCGGACAGATCCGGTACCTCAAGGACCAGAGGTTCAGAGGTTCAAATCCCAGATGGTACATTTGCCAGACTAGTCCCTATATTTTATCCACCACTAAACAAAGATAGCACAGACACCCATGTATTGCAGGGAACATAAGCATGTGGAAAAAACCCATATGTTACCCAACACCGCACACACACCACAACAATGGGCATCACCTACAGCCAAGTCCCCCAAATGCATTCCTGTAATGCCACAATGCAATCAGGTAATATTATTTTTTTTCTGAGAGAAGGACATGCCACCATGTTTGCAGACGAGTACATGTGGTGCAGGAGGCAGTGGCTGCCATCCCCACAGAACAGTGGCCTAGCCATGTGCTTTCTGGCACCGTGCACTGCAACAGACAGGCCCTGCTGTATGCACAGTCATGAACCTCCCAGGGAAATCACCCAATCTGTGGCTAGACAGTGGTGCAATGCACACAGACAGTGCATGCAAGAACAGAAGGTCACAGGTTCAAAGCCCAGCTGGGCCTACTGCTAATCCTGCACAGATATTTTACCCACCACTAAACACAGATAGTGAAGACACTCAGTGATTGCAGAGTACATAATCATGTTTCCAACACCAGTGATTTTACCTAACACCGCGCCAACCCCCCCCCCCCCCCCCCCAACAATGGCCATTACGTACAGGCAAGTCCTCACAACTCAGTCCTGGAGTGGCACAATGCAATCAAGCTATATGTGTTTTTCCAGATAAGGACATGTCGTCATGTTGTGCGAGGTGTACAGGTGATGGAGGGGGCAATGGCAGCAAGCCACACCAGACAGTGCCCTAAGCGTGTGTAGGCTGGCCCTGCCCACCACAACAGACAGGCTCTATTGGATGTACAGCCATGGATTCCCCAGGGAATGCAGCCACAATGTGGCAAAACTGTGGTGCAGTGCACACAGTCAGTGTTTACATAAACAGAAGGTCACAGGTTCAAATCGTGTCTGTGGCCCCTGCCAAACAAGCCCCCAGAGTGGAACCCCTCTGAAACATGGCATGTAAGACTGAACCTTTGTTGCAGATAATCAAGATTGTGTGAGATAAATTGTTTCTTTTGTTTCCCGTCAACACCACACACCAAATAAACATGTGCATCCTCTACAGCAGATTCAACGAAATGCACTCCTGGAGGGTCACTGATCGTGCACTTGATGTGCATGTGCCAATATGAGGCCATGTGAGCATGGTGATGGCAGGGGAACTGGTGGCAGCTGTGCACATCACACCATGGCCTAGCCTGTATTAAGTGGGCGCTGTGCACTGCAAGTGACAGGGTCCGTCTGACAAACAGCCATGTATTCCCCTGGGAATGCACTGCCCCTGTGACAAGACGGTGGTGCAAAGCACACAGGCAGTGCCTACAGGAGCAGAAAGTCACAGGTTCAAATCCCGTGTGTCTGCTCAGCCAACACAGTCCCCACAATTGTCAGACCATGCAAATATATTAAAAATAACAGATCCTGTAGTGCAGATAATGCAAACACGGGTAATACATCTATATTTTCCATGAAAGTGTACATAAATGAGAAACATCTGCATTACATACAGCAGATTCCCCAAATGCAGTCCTGGAGGGCCACAAATCATATACATCTTATGATGTGTGAAATAAAGATGTGTCTCTCCATGTCCATATGCTGGTCCATGGTATGCAGATGTATCTCATGCATATTCATGAGGCACAGTTGCAAAACATGATCAGTGTGTGGGACAACAGGACTGGAGTTGGGGACCTCTGGCTGAGAGTATCAGCCAACAGGAGCATAAATGTGCAGAGACACAAGCTCCATTACCCAAACACTACTGGACAGTCATGATATTGGGCCTTGCGTACATCTCAAATAACTAGTACGTGCACATCTTAGCACTGTCACCATAAACCTGGAAAAACAGTAAACCTATATCAACATGTAGATGTGAAAAGTCACATATATCAATGCCAACGTCAAGCACAATATGGTTATTGAGCGTTAGAATACCAATATGTCAGATGTTTGGGGAGTGTGTCTCAGGTCTGGTGCATGACAATGTTCCCCACCCTGTGGTGTGACACCAACAGTATTCCATACCATTGCCATGCCTGCACTGGGTCCAGGACTGCTGAGATGTCCGAGACTGTAAAAGCTAGCTATAGTGGCACAGTGATGGCATAGGTGTGTGAATGTGTGGCTGTACATCCAGTGTGTGATTTGTTAAACATCTTACTCAGCGCACAATGTTTGCTCTGTGTCCAGTGTTAGCTTGCCAATGTGCATAATGAGGAGCAAGGTATTGTGGGCATACCTCAGACAGGCTGCCTTTGCCAGGATGCATGAGGACAGATCATTAGTCAATGTATTGGACATTGTAGTGTGCGTCCATCAGCAACATGGACAGGGTAGCCCCTGCATGTCTTGCTGGAAGTTCACCTTCACCCTAACTGAGCAGTTACCATGGCATGGCTAGGTCAGCCATAGTGTCAACAACATCTCACCTGCCACAGATCCAATCAGAGAGGGGGTGGCACACTCATCCTTGCTAAATCGGACCTCCAGTTCAAACAGATCAATATTTCCAGCACATCACACCTTGATGCACTATTAATATCAAATAGGTCCTGTACAATCCACTTATTCTATCGAGCGCCATCACCTTCCTCAGATGATCTTTCACCAATAATCAACTTGGCATGTAACATCCCTAACCCACAATCTTCTAACTGGCTAGTTGGGGATTTTAACTTGCCTTCGCTACCAGCATCACACGCCTCAGCTTTCCTCGAAGCCATGCACCAACTAGGCTATGAACAACTTATCGACGCCCCCACCCATTCCAGAGGAAGCATACTGGATTTAATATTCGCACCTCAACTGATAACCAACACATCTCAGAAGATCATGATCTCCATAACCCCGGTACCATGGTCTGATCACAATCTACTCATATTTAACATCCCCACCGAACATTCCACTACTGATTGCAACAAACCAGGTCGCCCCCCAAGTGCCCTCGAAACACGCTTCCGTTCTTTCAATAAGATCGAAGTCCTGGAAAAAATTCTACCTGCTCTCCACAAAGACTTACCTTCGCAAGATGACTTAGTAACTAACTGGAACAATACATTAAAAGCTGCTGCATGCATATCTGCTACCGACAAGATTAAGACCAAGGACAAACATAAACCATGGTTCTCCACGGAATTACAAGAATCTCTCCTTCACCTGCGCAGACTTGAGAGACGCTGGCGCTCCTCTCATTCCCCCGACGCACTATGCTCGTACAATTCATACCTACAAACTCACCGAAGAATGACAATTGAGACAAGAAAGAAATTCCACTCAAATACACTAATGAGGTCCTTAAACAAGCCACATGACCTCTTCAATATAGTTAAATCCTTAACAGGTGACCCATCCACTTCCCAACCACCTATGCCACACCCCCAAGACTATGCCATATACCTACAATCAAAAATGATACAGACCAGTACGATTACCACAACTTCACCACCTTCCACCCCACAGACCGTGGTCCAATTAGTATCGCTTGACAAATTTTCCCAGGTATCCCACAAAGAGATTGAAGATATCATAGCAGCTATTAATTTAACTACCGCACCAAATGACCCCTGTCCAGCCAGATGGATCAAAGAACTACGACATGAACTTAGCCCAACTATTAGCAAGATTGTCAATTATTCCTTCTCAACAGGATCCTTCCCTCAGAGCCTGAAGTACTCATCCATCCGTCCGCTCCTGAAGAACAGTAAACTTGACCCAACAAAAGTTGAATCCTTCAGACCCATCTCCAGCATCCCTATATTAGCAAAAATCATGGAAAAAGTAGTCCAGCGACAAATACAGCATCATGTTGACTCCAAATCCCCTCTGGACCCCGCACAACATGGCTTCAGAGAAGAACATGGTGTAGACACCCTTCTCACAACACTGTTCAATAACCTAATCATAGGCATTGATAATATCCACCAAGGGTTCACTCTTATCTTTCTCGACATAGCTGCAGCATTCGATTCAGTAAACCACGATACTCTCCTACAGCGCCTTCAAGACAAGGGAATCCAAGGACTAGCCCTGAACTGGTGTAAATCCTACTTATCTGATAGACAGCAGCAAGTCAGAACAGGAGAAGCAACGTCTGATCCATTCCCCCTTAAACAAGGTGTCCCGCAGGGTTCCTCATTGTCCGCCTTAATGTTCAATATCTATATGCAGCCAATCTGCGATCTCATACGCACTTTCAACATACAATGCCTTGCCTATGCTGATGACATCCTCATGTTTGCTCCATTCAACATAAAACAACCAGATTTTACACCAATAACTCACTGCTTTGAAGCTGTATCCAACTGGCTCCTTAATCAGAATCTACGGATAAACCACAACAAAACTGATGTTCTATTCGTTACACGGAACCCATCATTCATACCACCTACCTCCCTTCAGGTAAACAACATTGAGCTGAAAGCACAACCCACAATTCGATACTTAGGAATTATATTAGATCAACAGCTTAATATGTCAGCCCACATTAAGAAAACAACGAGTGCAATCTACAACAAGATGCGATCACTACGTAATCTCCGACCTTTACTTAACTACTCTGACTTCCGTACTATATTCCAAGCCCTCATATTACCACACTTGGATTTCGCCAATATCATTCTACACGGTCTCTCCCGCAATCCACCCTAAATCCTCTCCGTCTGGCCATGAATGCAGCCGCGAGAATCCTCGTAGGCGCTCCACGATCAGAACACATAACTCCAATATTGATGAGTTTACATTGGCTACCCCTACAGGCCAGAACTCTATACAAGACCCTGGTCATGACTTTTAAAGCCTCAAAATGCCCATCTCTATCACCTCTCAGTAATATGATACATATCACCCCAAATAACAGATCCAGAAGGTCTGTTACATTAAACTCCATTGACCTCCCGAAACTCCTCACAAAATGCTCTAAATCAACAGCCTCTAGAGCCTTCTCTCTGTTTTCTCCCAGAGCCTGGAATGCCCTTCCACCCGAAATAAGAGCTATATCAAGTCTGATGAAGTTCAGAAAGGCATTGAAGCACTATTTGTTCCTAACATACTACCCCGAAGACACTCCATTTGACAATAGTACTCATGCAGATCTCTCATACTTGACCCGGTAGAGAATGGGTAATTATGATGTTTATTACATGCTCATTATACTATGCCATATTCATTATCACGATATTTGGCATTTTTATTCTGCTCTTTAATTAATTTCTTACCCACGGCATTATAGATATTCTTGTTCGCATCTAATTAACCAAATAACCATGTATATAGTAGCAATGTATATAGTTTTTTGTCTATAGTTACCCTGATTTTCACCAAGTTTATGTACCTTGTTCTATGTAAAAAACCAATGCTGCTTGTACCATTGTGTTTATATTTGTTATATGTAAACCGCACTGAATTAAGAGCGCGGTATATAAGAGAAATAAATAAATAAATAAATAAATCTCCTGCAAGTGATATGTATGGGTATCCTTTTGGGGCCCAATCACTAGCTTAGCTGCTTGGTGAGTGTGCAGACATCCCAGTTTTGGGTGCACACATATTCTCCAGTAATATGCACAATGGACGAGCTAGCAGACTGCTGCCACCTAGTATGTCCAAGGCTGCCACACCTTGAAGGGTGCAGTGTTTGTGTGTTTGCGGCTGGTGAATGTCCGCGGTGGTGGTCTGCTGAGCATTTCCAGGCCTGCTGTATGGTCTGGATGTGCACATAAATGCATGGACCCTCTTATCTGGTGCTCCACCAACAGCTGGAGCCAGGTTGACATTTCCTTCCAGTACCACCATTGTAGTGATGGGGAATGTGGATGTGTTGCTGGGTGATCATGAGTTGTACTGCTCAGTGTTGGTGTTGTAACATAATCTGTCTATGTATTTCAACCCCCTCCTCCCCCCCTTCACTCTTCTAACCTAATTAATGTGGTGATGGGCACCACACAGAATATGTCCAATGTGTTATCAGAAAATTACAGAATGTATACACATCACACACAAATAAGAGATGGACACAACTGTAGTTAGCAATGGATCTAGAAGACCCACCCATCAGACACAGTCACTGATGTGGACACACAACATAGACTAGCTTAGCTAATCCTGTTGCCGTGGACATGGTGTTGTGTGTCCCCTCACACTCTCAGGGTGAGACCAGGGTCCGCACAATGTGATGCTCAGTATCAACTCTGTGTCAGTAATCTACATGCTCATTATAAATGATCAGGATGAGGTGTTTCAGTGCCCTCATAACACATCTGAATGTTATGTCTAGACTGCAGTTTTACATGTGCAGTGCAACATGGGTATGTGTGGTTTGAGCCTATCATTGTACAAATGTAAAAAAGGTCATGTGGTGGCCCTCAGTCCTACTGTATGCAGCCAGGGGTGTGTTAGTATCTAGGGCAGTGTTTCCCAACCCAGTCCTCGGGGAACGCCAGGCCAGTCAGGTTTTCAGGATATCCCTAATGAATTTGCATGAGATATATATGCATTAGAGATAGCTTGCCAACCTGACTGGTTTGTGGCCCTCCAGGGCTGGATTTGGAGACCCCTGCCGTACACCTCTGTCATTTAAGATTGTGAGTGGGCAAGGTACAGATGTCCTAGACATCGAAAGGGTAGATAGAACGTGTCACATTCCTCCTCGATTCTCACCACCACCAAAGAGTTGTCTAATAGACAATATTTTGGTGGTGGTGAGAAGTCAGGAGGAATGGGACACGTTCTATCTACCCTTTCGATGTCTAGGACATCTGTACCTTGCCCACTCACAATCTTAAATGACAGAGGTGTAAGGCAGGGGTCTCTAAATCCAGCCCTGGAGGGCCACAAACCAGTCAGGTTGGCAGGCTAGCTCTAATGCATATATATCTCATGCAAATTCATTAGGGATATCCTGAAAACCTGACTGGCCTGGCGTTCCCCGAGGACTGGGTTGGGAAACACTGATCTAGAGCATAGGCTCAGAAACAATCACACCTGAAACCCTAGGCAGGTCGGGTGTTTAGTATAGGCCTAATGAAGATGCATGAGACATATATGCTTCCAACATATCATACGAATGTGAGTGCTGAGTGGCTCTCCAGGGCTGTATGTCAACCCCTTAGCCCTACACCTCTGTCAGCAATGATTGTAAGTGGTGAAGGTGCAGATGTCCAAGACATAAACACATGTTGATACAATGAGTCACATGCCTCTTTGCCTCTCACCACCACCATTACTAACATATTTTAGATGCTACCACGTCATGGTTATGTTGACAATTGAGGAAGTATGTGACACATTCCATGTATGCTTTTCCAGTCTAAGACATCTGCACCTTGCACACTCACACCCCGAAATGAAAGACGTGTAAGGCAGGGGTCCCCAACTGCAGACCTAGAGGGCCACAAGCCAGTCAGGCTGCCAGGATAGCCCAAATGCATATAGAACTAATGGATATTCATGAGGGCTATCCTGATCACTGCACTTGTGTAGGGCGCCAAGGAGAACTGATTCATAATCACTCAGCTATGGAGATGTTGGGCACTTGTGACATCACAGCGGTTACAGTCTTAAGTCATAGGTCTGATCCCACAGTGGAGTAATGTAATATGGCTGTCAGAGGCATTTCACATTACCTAATGTCATTTGTCCCTGCCACCAACAACACCGTCAGTGCTGTAGCCTGAAGGTTATTCCAAATACTCAAAAAGGTGTGTGAAAATGAATGTTAGAAGGTGCTGTGGTGGACACTGCACCTCATATGCCCTCTCTGGAGTGCCTCCCAGGGTCCCTGATGTGACACCCTAGGTCATTGCATTGTCCCAGTGTGTTTGCTCTCATAAAAAACAAACCTTTCAAGGTCCCCACAAAGAACAGCTGATCTTAGGGAGTGATGTGCCATCAAATCATAATGATGAGGCTGCCTGTGTGAGGGAAAACACTAGCTCGCTTAAAAAAGGATGTATGGCAAATAATGTGTCACACCACATCCACTCTCTCTGTATGTCAGCACACCTACGTAAGAGAACTGAGCATGTTTGTCGCATGCAAACCTCCATCAGCTCCGTATGTGTGTCATGAAAAATAATGTGGATGTAGACTGTCCACATACCAAGGCCCCACATCATTGCTTGGCTCACATTGAGATGACCTACTGAACATGATCTATTGCAACACATATCCCCATATAACCACGGTGACTGGTAGGCCACTTAGATGTGCTCTGTGGACCCCTGTGGATAGGGAGGTTTTGTTTTCTCCATTAAACACACACAACCATATCACCAGGGTGACTCACAGCCCCCTGTGATGGGCTCTCTTGACCTGTGTGGATAGGGAGGCTGTATTAAATGGTGTAAGCACACACAAACATATCACCAGGCTGACTGATAGCCCACATTGATGTTTTCGCAGCACACATTGTTGTTTTATCTGTGTTATTGCCAGTCATTGCAATGTGAGAGCCATAGCACATCACATCATACAAAAGCCTAAAAACCATTGTGTAGGTGTTGGTAGGTTCAAGTCCCAAATGTGTATACACAATAACATTCTAAAATGGGTCTCTGGTGTTTTAAATAAATGACACACAGCAGTTTATATGTAATGTGTGTTGCGCAAGTCTTTGCGTCAATTTTTCTTTGTGCATTTGCGTGGCGCAGTTGCACGTGCAATACCGGCAACATGCGCCAGCTGCGTAGCCCACATGCACGTACTGCGTTCGGCCCGCACATGGACGCAATACGTTTCTGACCTGCGCCACTGTTGCACGTAAATCGTCGCGCAAGTTGCACTGCGCATGCGCGTGAAGCGCGCTGCGTGCAATCAGGTGATAATCTCTGAAAATGGCGCCCAGAACAAGGAAGCCCTCCTTCACCCTCCGTGAGCTCAGGTACCTGTCCCGGCTCATCGCACCACGCCAGCATAAGCTCTTCACTGGGAAGACCGGCCACAGGGACAGCGCCAAGGTCCTTAGGGCATGACAACGTCTACAAAGACGTTTCAATAGAGAAGCAGACTACCCAAGGGAGGTAAGTGTATAGGGCCAGGTCCTAAAAATCATATATGTAGCCTGTACTCATTGCAAATGTCCATGCTGTTGTGTTGAGGTACTGTGAGTCAATAATGTGCAGAAGATGAGAAGACATACCATAATGTATCTGTATCATTTGTGACTGTGTTGTCCTGCACCCAGGTGTTGATGGACATGGTCAGAGAGGTCACGATGCTTCCCTTGTGGCATGTCAGCTGCTGCTGTGGCTGTGCCTCAACATACTGTAATTAAGTAAGACCTTAGATCAGCAGATGTAAATATATACAACAACATATGGATATGGTGTGAATTGTACCTTGAACAAAACACCGTGGGTCCAGCACAAGGAAATGTGAAACATAACATTAATGGTATGTCACCCACCCAGGTGATATGGGCCGTGTTGGCAATGATTTCCAATACACACGCCTATCTGCATGGGTTCTCAGAGCCCATCACAGTGGGCTTGCTGTCATCCCTGTGATATTGGTCAGTGTGCTGTCAGAGTTGCAAACATTCTCACAGTCTGCAGGGGTCCAGACAGATCATCCCAGTAGGCCAGAACCCACCCTGGGGAAATGCTTGTGTGTGCCCACCCAGTATCACACATCCACCCTATCACCAGGAGGACAGAGAGCCCATCACAGTGGGCTTGCTGTCATCCCTGTGATATTGGTCAGTGTGCTGTCAGAGTTGCAAACATTCTCACAGTCTGCAGGGGTCCAGACAGATCATCCCAGTAGGCTAGAACCCACCCTGGGGAAATGCTTGTGTGCCCACCCAGTTTCACACATCCACCCTATCACCAGGAGGACAGAGAGCCCATCACAGTGGGCTTGCTGTCATCCCTGTGATATTGGTCAGTGTGCTGTCAGAGTTGCAAACATTCCCCCAGTCTGCAGGGGTCCAGACAGATCATCCCAGTAGGCCAGAACCCACCCTGGGGAAATGCTTGTGTGTGCCCACCCAGTATCACACATCCACCCTATCACCAGGAGGACAGAGAGCCCATCACAGTGGGCTTGCTGTCATCCCTGTGATATTGGTCAGTGTGCTGTCAGAGTTGCAAACATTCTCACAGTCTGCAGGGGTCCAGACAGATCATCCCAGTAGGCCAGAACCCACCCTGGGGAAATGCTTGTGTGTGCCCACCCAGTTTCACACATCCACCCTATCACCAGGAGGACAGAGAGCCCATCACAGTGGGCTTGCTGTCATCCCTGTGATATTGGTCAGTGTGCTGTCAGAGTTGCAAACATTCCCCCAGTCTGCAGGGGCCCAGACAGATCATCCCAGTAGGCCAGAACCCACCCTGGGGAAATGCTTGTGTGTGCCCACCCAGTTTCACACATCCACCCTATCACCAGGAGGACAGAGAGCCCATCACAGTGGGCTTGCTGTCATCCCTGTGATATTGGTCAGTGTGCTGTCAGAGTTGCAAACATTCCCCCAGTCTTCAGGGGTCCAGACAGATTATCCCAGTAGGCTAGAACCCACCCTGGGGATATGTTGGTGTGTGCCAACCCAGTTTCACACATCCACCCTATCCCCAGGAGGACAGAGAGCCCATCACAGTGGGCTTGCTGTCATCCATGTGCTATTGGTCTGTGTGCTGTCAGAGTTGCGTTTTTCCCCCAGTCTGCAGGGGTCCAGACAGATCATCCCAGTAGGCTAGAACCCACCTGGGGAAATGCTTTTGTGTTACCTAACAGTTTCACACACATCCTCCCTATCACCTGGAGGACAGAGAGCCCATCACAGTGGGCTTGCTGTCATCCCTGTGATATTGGACAGTGTGCTGTCAGAGTTGCAAACATTCCCCCAGTCTGCAGGGGTCCAGACAGATTATCCCAGTAGGCTAGAACCCACCATGGGGAAATGGTTGTGTGTGCCCACCCAGTTTCACACATCCTCCCTATCCCCAGGAGTCCAGAGAGCCCATCACAGTGGGCTTGCTGTCATCCCTGTGATATTGGACAGTGTGCTGTCAGAGTTGCAAACATTCCCCCAGTCTGCAGGGGTCCAGACAGATTATCCCAGTAGGCTAGACCCCACCATGGGGAAATGGTTGTGTGTGCCCACCCAGTTTCACACATCCACCCTATCACCTGGAGGACAGGAGCCCATCACAGTGGGCTTGCTGTCATCCCTGTGATATTGGACAGTGTGCTGTCAGAGTTGCAAACATTCCCCCAGTCTGCAGGGGTCCAGACAGATTATCCAGTAGGCTAGAACCCACCCTGGGGATATGGTGGTGTGTGCCCACCCAGTTTCACACATCCACCCTATCACCAGGAGTCCAGAGAGCCCATCACAGTGGGCTTGCTGTCATCCCTGTGATATTGGACAGTGTGCTGTCAGAGTTGCAAACATTCCCCAGTCTGCAGGGGTCCAGACAGATTATCCCAGTAGGCCAGAACCCACCCTGGGGATATGCTTGTGTGTTGCTTGGGCAGGTTAAGACATACACCCTATCCCCTGGAGTCCAGGAGGGCCATCCCTGTGGCCCATCTGGCACCATGGGGATATGGTTGTGTGTTACCTAACAGTTTGCGTTTTGCTCCCTATCCCCTGGAGTCCAGGAGGGCCATCCCTGTGGCCCATCTGGCACCATGGGGATATGGTTGTGTGTTACCTAACAGTTTGCGTTTTGCTCCCTATCCCCTGGAGTCCAGGAGGGTCATCCCTGTGGCCCATCTGGCACCATGGGGATATGGTTGTGTGTTACCTAACAGTTTGCGTTTTGCTCCCTATCCCCTGGAGTCCAGGAGGGCCATCCCTGTGGCCCATCTGGCACCATGGGGATATGGTTGTGTGTGCCTAACAGGTAATATGCATTCTCCCTATCCCCAGGGTCCTGTGAGCTGCGCAATGGGTCCTGTTAGTCACCCTTTGCTAAGGTGTATGCAGCTGATGATCTGTGGTAGGACACCCAACCCACAGGGGGCCAGATCAACAATTGCTATGGTGGGTATGTCAGTAAGATAATGTGGTTGTTCATGGCAGGTAGTTTGCACCTACACCATAGTCTGTGCGGTGAACATCTCAGCACACATGTGTGTGATGTCTCCGGATGATATGCTAGCTGCAGAGGTTAATGTGTGTAAGCACCCCATCCCCATGAGCCATTACATGTGTTAGCAAAACCCTGTAGCGGATCTATGTCCCCATACCGTCATGAAGATTCAGGTTTAACACCTTGCCACCTCATATAAATCCAACACCATCAGACACATGCACATCACTGATGGTGTATCAATGATACATGCAACTGTTGTGGCTGGAGAACACATACATAAACCCTCAAATTAGCACTGTTGCGAAGAGCCGTTATGTTGGTTTGGCCCCTGTCGATATTGCTGTCAGAAAACACCTGCTGTCAGCCTAGCTGAGCCAGGTCAAATGAACATAACAACATAACATAGCCTATAGAGGGACAATACCTACCCCCCCACACACATTATGCTGTCAGCAACTGTGTCCAACGTAGGTTGGACATAGCAACCAGGATCCCCATAAGACACACCTCACACAATGGAGCTAGTGGTGCAATCATAGATATCGTGGGCCCTGTCAAAGGTGAAAGGTAATGTTATTGGCCCCTGCCAAGGTCACTAGGGCCTCCCACACAATGTTTCATCTAACTACACACCGCCCAGGAGTGGTGGCATATCAGGTTGCCATTGGGGGTGAGTAACAGGATGTCTACAGAGCATCTGAACATATATGTGTGGAACACAGCACATGCTGTGTAATTGTGACTAGCATGGACACCATCATGTTCCAACAAACTGTGGCATGTTGTGTCAAGGTCATGCAAGGGGGCGACAGGGTAGTTCAAGGATGTGCTGAGGGTGCCAAATACACCGGGTACAGGTGTCAGTGCACACATGTGCACAGACAAAGCAACAAATGCAGGTGGTACTGTGACCACAAAACTGTGCTATAGAAAAAAGGATGTAGGCCTGCCATGTGTGTCTAAATTGATGACAACACAGGATGCATGAAAACACTCCCCAGTGTAGAGTTTTGATCACATCAGAAGCAAACTGATGTGTATGTGTGTGGTGATGTTGCCTGTGCAAAATGTCCCCTCCAAGGTCAAGCAGTGGCACACATCGAACATGTCACTGTGGCTGTTCTGGCATGAAATCAGCTATTGTAGTGACACACGTGTGGCATTGTCTGTCGTGATGTGTGTCTTATCACCTATATGCCACAATGTACACAAATGGACGTTTCACAAACACCCACACATGTGAACCATGACCAAAAAAGGTGCATGTCACGTTGTAGGACTCCCCCTGGTTGCCAATAGGCCATAATTAGATATGAATACGCAAGACACATTCCTAGTCTTCCCCTCACGCTCCATGTAAGCTTCCTCGAAGGCCCGTCCAGGCATGCCCCGTTTGGTCCGGCTGGTTTGCCCCACACCCAAAATATGTCACCCACTCCTATCTGGCACTCACACAGGATGCTATAGAAACATGTGGGGAACAGGAGGCCAGCCACAGTCCATCAGCACACGTGTAAAAACACACTAGCATTTACATATACGGTGCTGCCAGATGTTTGACCATGAGTTGTGTGTATCTGGAGACAGCATAGCTAAACCCCTGTCAGAGGTGTTCTGCCAGAACAGCAGCATCAGGAAGTCCCAACCCACCCATCCCCCCTTGTGGGGGGGGTCTCTCTCTGTCCGTGTCACGCTCCCACTATGTTTCTCATAGTTAGTCCCTGTGTAAGCTGTATACGTCACTGGAGAGAGACATGTTCGACAGGGGGGAGGGCAGCGCATTCACACCGTGGGATGCTGCCACACACCGTCACAAGGGATGCGGGTCAGCTGTGACACACATGCTCCCTTGCCACCAACATTATACACATGTCATGACATATGCCTGTTGCCCATGGGAATGCCTACTGACAGGTGATTAACTATGCTGTACATGACACACACACACACAGCAGTGTGCCAGGAGCAGTAAGACTCTGTGCACACTGATGGGGGGGGGGCAAAGTAGCAGAAGGTGACCAGTCACTAATGCCCCACCTTTTCCTTGCATATCCACAGATTGAGGATCTCCGGAAGAAGGGCAGGGAGCTGCGCCTCCACCATGGTACCTACCTCCAGCGCCTCCAGGGTGAGACCTCACAATAGGGTGATGTACAATAATCAGGAAGTCACGTATCTGTAACCAATGTTCCATTATCCCAGCTGCCTGTGTGGTGCCTGCCTATGTACATGTTCTATATGTGTGACAGACAAACGTGCTGATGACTGTTATGTTCCACAGATGGTGATGTCACTGAGGATGAGGCCACCACCTCTGCAAATCTGTTCAGGCAGACACCAACACCACATGATGCAGAGGTGGTGGTCCTGGACACGACAGACGAGGAGGTGGAGGAGGAGGAGGAGGAGGAGGAGGTGGATGAGGTGCATGAGGAGGTGGTGGAGGTGGTGGAG
Source organism: Ichthyophis bannanicus (assembly GCA_033557465.1). Classification (NCBI taxonomy): domain Eukaryota; kingdom Metazoa; phylum Chordata; class Amphibia; order Gymnophiona; family Ichthyophiidae; genus Ichthyophis; species Ichthyophis bannanicus. Next base: position 1,302,356,746 of record CM066033.1, read on the forward strand.
GCGCAAACACCTGGATCCCCGGCAGAAAGGACACCGGAGGGCCAGAATGGACATTGGGAAGGGTTGATTGGGGGGGAGCCAGCGTTGGGAGAGGGTGCAGGTGATGTGGAGGGGGGGGGATGTTGTGGAGGGCTCAGGGGGGGAGGGTTTCCCAGAAGGGTTGTGGGAAAGTGACGTGGAGGACAGGGCATCACAGGCCACTGTGGCATCCCCCCAGCCACAACAGTTGCCTCCACCATCCAGGGCCACACACAGGCCCTACGCAGATGCCACCACACAGACAACATTTACAATGTGTGTGTGTGGTGGCAGATGCGTGGAGCACCTGTCTGTGGCCGTGGATGGCATGGAGCAACGTATACACCAGCTGTCTCACTCACAGCAGTGGCTGGCCACAGTGATTGAGAGGGTGGTTGCCGAGGTGGTACATCTGCCATGTCGGCAACCACCCCCTCAATGGCGTCACTGGCGTCAGTAATTGCGCCAGTGATGTCACTACATGTGCCCTGTGATGCCCTGTCCTCCATCACTGGGCATGCTGGGGGAGGGTGGGGCTGACGTGTGGGTTGTTTTTGTTGTGTGTGTGTATTATGTGCGGGTGGGCGTTTGAGGGGAGGGGAGGATGGGGGGGGGGAGGGTGATGGTATTTTCCCCCTTCCCACATTTGTACATAGTTTCCCAATGTTTGTTTTATAAATAGTAAATATCATTTGGAAAGGAACTTGTAATGCTCATGTGTCTCACCTAGGCTAAGTGTGAGGATGTCAGCATGGGATATGTGTGGGGGCACATATGTTCCTGTTGGGTAAACATGGGTCTGAAAATGACATTGTCAACACATTAAGGTGTTCTACAAGCCCATGTGTGTAGGTGTATTCAACTAGGGTTCTGCATGAACTGTTGCAACGTAGCAGCTTTCCCACTGATGTACATGGCACAGGGATGGTCCTATGTGAAACAAAGATCTGCACATATTTGAGTCTCCAACATAGGCATGACACCCATTTATGCCTCTGACACAGGCATCCCTATGGTGGGGTGGGAGGCACGTGATTATTGATGTGGTCAAGGGCAAGGGTCACACATATGCCACCAATGTGTAGTAGATGATGGATTGCACACGGTGATGAGTATGTCAAGTAAACCAGCCATTGACAACATAGTCCCCCTGTGACCACATGGATGTCTGTGCACACTGTGCCGCTGCAGCCCCAAGGCGGTGGCGAAACAGGGTGCACATGACACATTACATATGTGTGTAGCATGACAATTGTAGCTGCCTCTGGCAAAGTATATGTCACAGGGAACCTGTGTGTGGGTCATATAGTGCACCCAGCACTATATGACCTGGGTGCGGCTCATATAGGGTTCCCACCCCCAAACACCGAGATACACATGGGACAACATGGACACTCATTGTACACACACACTGTATGTATGGTAATACAGCTGATTATTGTTGCAGCTTTACCCTCAGATTTAGGTTACCATAGAAACATGTATAGTTACATGTTGTTGTGTTACAAAGAAAAGGTTTAGCTGACAGACACACAACATATGATTAGCATATGTCATCTTTTCACATTTGACACATAACAAACACTCTGAAATATGTTCAACTGGATACATACGTTCTCCAACTGAGCATAGCAACATAGAGAAATATAGGATAGTATCAGGATTATGCATATATTACTCGACCGTTATTGGCGACGTGGTCGCCCACGCCTGACACGTCGGCCCCCCACCCCCCTTCTCCCCCGGCCATGACCCTCATCTGGAACCAGTGCTGGTGGTGGTGCAGGTGCACATCGTCGCAGAACCTCAAGTATGCCCTCCAGGGCCTCACATATACGAGGGACGGCCATGTTTTGTACAACGTCACGTAATTGCCGCTGCTCAGCACACACCTCCCTTGTGTTTCTGCTTCACTTCATGGCGTATACGGTCCAGACTGCGTCTACTGCCTGTGCATGGGATACAGGGTGGTCTATTAGATACGTCTCCACTACTCGAGCGCCATACACAAACATGTCATGCACATCCCACACGATTGGTGATGTGATACGGCAGACTACATCACACAGATGGATAGGGGCAATATACATCATGACCACAGTAGTAGATGTCAGACTAACCCAGAGGACACATCTCACGACGTAGATGTGGGATGCCATCACAACGATATACAGGTTGTGCAGACACACCCACATACTACTGTTGTGGCAACAGGATTGGCCAATGAGAGCTATCACATATCCATCGTGTTGGTGAGGTGCAGCATGCACTAGACACAAATATATCAGCTGGACACCAACAGTGATTAACACAGGACGGTTGACCTAATCCATCACAATTGGGGACACATGTGGAGGGATAAACACAATTACTGCCAAGGAACATTTGTTTGTAAATGAAGCTATGGGATGTTAGGTAAGCGCAGAGATAACACACCTTACCTGCACATGTGCCCCTCTGCTGCACATATGTGACAACCTGAGTGATACATATGCACCTTCACTGTTACACAGAGGAGGGTTACATAGCTGTATATATGCTCATTACTTTGGCAGACTATGGGTTAGTTGTCATCCTGCTGTTCACAAGACATTTGGGTGTCTGCAGAGAGGAAGGATGTTGGTTTGCCAATTTCAGTATCTATTTATGATGTCAGAACGTGCTGGCCCGTCATAAACATTCCTCTTATGTCTGCATCCGTGTGTATCAACCTGACCTTACACTATTCTACTGTGGGACACAATAACATCATTTAATGTACCCCGCAACCTCTTGTTCTCACACATCTCATAAATGTGAGCGTAACATGTAACATGTGTGTAGGTAATGTTGGGACAGCCACCACACATACACCAACTATAGACTACTGGTGTCTGTGTTGTGGTTGTGACAGTCTTTTGTCACCCACCTTCAGCATTGCGATGTGATGATGCACCATAGGCCCTCAACTCCCCCATCATCATCTGCGGGAGAGGTGTATGTGCGTCTTCGGCTGGCATTGGTTGTTGGCTGCCTTCTATTTCTGCTTCCACCAGTGGTGTCCTGGCGTGCATGTGTGGCTCCAGGGACTCATCATCAGCAATTGTGCTGCCCCCTGAGACAGCAGCCTCTGCCTCCAGCAGGCTCATTGGGGCTGTGATGTTGACCTCCACCTCCTCCACCACCGCCACCTCCTCCTCCTCCTCCTCCTCCTCCTCAGCACACATTTCTCTGTAGTCACCTGCATTGGGAACAATCAAAGAGAGAGACACATATGTTTCAGGAATCCACATATGTATACGTGTGTGATACAGAAAATGGAGCAGCAGATAAACATGCACTAAATTACACCAGTAGTGTTTTCAGGGATCCAAGCCAGTTTACTGTGCACATGCTCAGACACTAATACATTTCAATATGGCTGAGCCCCGTACTCTTGCAAAAGAAAATACATTTCTTGACATTTCCTCCATTCCAGGTATAGAAAAGCATTTCATTGGTCCCGCTAACCTACCATACCTCCCGTACCCCTTCTATTGGTCCCGTTACTGATATGATCATCCAAATATTTCTTTGGAATGGGCTCAGCACCTGCTTTGTGCCCCTCCTAGTCACAGGTACAATGGGCAGTTATTCAGCTTGTTACTTTAATACTTCCAAGGCCATTGAGCCAATTTGTGTGTGTAGGGTAGCAGGGCTCAGCAGCCTTTGTGTCAGCAGTTTCAATTAGATCCCTTACAGCTGCATTGCCTTATCAGTCGGCATTTAAACATATTTCTTCCCATTATTGAAATTGTACTTGTCTAGGTTAATGCATTGCTTTTAATGATTTAAACGTCTACAGCAGCATATAGGGGGATGTGCAATTCCTATAGGCCTCTTCACAGACATCATTTACAGGGCAAGCTTGTTAGGCCTGTCAGCTTAGTTCAATTAGCATGGGGCATAGGCCATCGCCTACCACAAACACACAGACAGGATGGGTTGCCTCCATCCATGTGTGCGGCATGCCGGACACAGGACACACTCCCAGACGTGTTTGTCCGCACCATGTAGCTGAGTCTGGACCACATGTGTGTGCTGTGCCCATGCACAGATGGCAGGTTGCCCTTGTTCATGTTCATGGTCACATTGCACATGTTTGCCCATAGCATCCCGTTCCTCAGCTGTGCAACAAATGTCCGCACATGCATGTTCCTGCCCCCACCATCAAACCTGTTTTTGCAAAACACTACATGTGTGTGTGCGATTCTGAGTATGGTTCATATTTGTATGTCAGCTTATCTTATCATTGCTCCATGTGACTCGCAGTGACCCATTGTGTAGCGGATGGCAACTAGACAGCACCTTTGGCCCACTAAGCTGCACATGCAGCACTTTATTGATGTAATGTCATAGGAACATGCCTTGGAAATGACCAGCACAGTAATAGAGTGTATGGCAATCACAGGTGTGTTTGTAGGCTAGCGACTCGTGTCTGTGTGTGTGTGTGCATCACAATCCCAGATTATTTTGAGGATGGGTTGAGGAGCTACGTTAGGATGTTGACCACAGACATGTCAACATAAGAGGTGATGTACGGATATATCACACACATGTTCCACCAGGATAGGGACATGATGAGGATTGGGTGACACATATGGGAGTATATGTGCATATGACTGTTCTGTATGAAATGTTGCGATTATACAGGACACACAAAAGAGCAGTTAGTGTACATACCTGCATGTGGATATGCGGTATCAAGGGCCTCAGGCAGTCCACGAAGGTAGATGTCTCCCAATCGTGTTGCGAGTTCTTGTTCGAGGGGCGTGAGTGTGGGTATGAAGGGGCCTCCGCCACCTGTGCCCATAGCATGTTGTTTTTCAGCAACCATGTGCTGACGGACACCTCTCTTGATGTCTGAAAACCTTTTTTTGAGGCTTTCAATATCACGTGCAGGGCCCCCTACCTCAGACATTGCAGCACGCGCATCCTCCCACACGGCCATTCTGTTTGCCACAGTTGTGCGTGTGCTCATTCTGCCAAATAATACATCATAGTTGTCTATGACATATGACAGTAGTATATGGTTTTCCCTGTCACTGAACTTTACTGCTCTCTTCCTCTGTGTTGCAGGCAGAGGGATCCTTTTTCTTTTGGCTGTTTGGCTGTAATGTGACTGCTGTGGCACAGCAGATGGCCCTGCCTGTTCCTGCCTAGCCTGTGCAGTCTGTGCCATGGGTGACTCAGCACCAACTGGCTGCCCCACATCCTCCACCACCTCACCCTGACCCTCTCTGTCACTGTCCCTCTCCATCTCCCTCTTGGGCACAGGCTCCTCTCACCACACGCACACTCACCTACACACAGCAGGACAGAGCACACAAAACAAATAACAGGGACACTACACTACAGGACACAATACAGTACACTCTAACACAGGTGACCTGTCACGTAAATAAGCAAGGGGACAGGGATAATACACTGACCGTATGTTGTTATCCTCTCCCTCTCTCCTGTGCCGTACCCCTAACACAGCCTCTCTCCCTCAGACTCTGTCTAGCTCTCTCTATCTCTCCTTCCTCTGACTTACTCCCACCACAGCCTCAATCCCTATTGCACTCTGTACCTGTCTGTCTCACTCCTTCCTGTGGACTACCCCTAACCTAGGCTCTGTCTCTGGATGTCTCTCTATCTCTCTGTCTGTAGGTGAAACTCCTCTAACAACCCTCAACTTGTGCCACGTGTTCAGGCCTATTTATCCTTTCTTTTCCCCTTTTGTTTCGGCACATGCGCATTTGTGCAGGCGTGGCGCTCTTGCGTCGCGCTCCTGCGGCGTGCGCGTGCCGGCTTACGCATGGGTGTCTGTACACGTGAACACCCACATGCGCTGAGAGACATTGTAGGACAACGCATGCGCATTACGGTGAGTGCCGCATGGGCGTCTGTGTCCGTTTTGCGCATGTGCGAGGCAATGCGCATGTAGGTGTCACCACGCACATGCCGACACCCATGCGTAGAGTCGCGCATGCGCGCGACACAAGATTGTCGTCTGCGAGCAATGTGCATGCGCATTGCCCGTCAAGGCAATGAAACAACATATAAGTGAAGGAGTACAGCTTGTCCACGTTGAGGGTTCTACGCGGAGAAGAGTAGGAGTGTGTTTGCTGAGAGACAGGAAGGGAGTCTACACAGGTGTATGTGTAGATTGTTTTGGTGTTGTTTGTACTGGGGATTGTATTGTCTTGTGTGTGTATAGTCCTCTGTGGTGTGTAGTTTGTACATAGCTTAGATAGGTTTTTGTGTGTGACAGCTTTGTTTGGTTTAGTTTGCCGGGAGGAGTTTATGGCGCATATATATGTTTCTGCATGTGTCCTGTGTAGTGGGCAGATGCTGGGGTTGCCGGACAGGGGAGATGGTGTCGATGGGGCTGTGGAACAGGGCATGGGTATAGTCCCGCAGCAACTCAGACCTGCAGCTGTGGGGGTGGTCCGGCCTGGTGCTGTGCGTGCACGGCGCAGAAGGCGTGCCGAGGTGCAGGCTCGGCAGCCACGCCTCTACAGGCCCCGACCCCAGCTCCATGACATGCGAGAGGACCAGGTCATCTCCCTTTACCGACTGAGCACAAGGGCTATTAGGGGTCTCTATGAGGATCTAAGACCTGACCTCGAGCCCCTGACTGATCGGTCCCATGCAATACCAGGTTTAGTCAAGCTCCTTGCTGCCTTACATTTCTTTGCCTCCGGCTGTTTCCAGTCATCTGTGGCCGCAGTGGGTGGCATGAGCCGCCCCACCTTCTCACGATGTCTCCACCAAGTACTGCGTGCCATGGTCAGCCGGGTGGGGAATTACATAGCCATGCCCCACACTAGGCAACAATGGTGGACCCTGAACCAGGCCTTTGAGGCATTAGCCGGGATACCACACGTGATGGGAGCTATTGATTGCACACATGTTGCCCTGGTCCCGCCTAGAGACAGGGAGGTAGCGTACCGCAACCGCAAACACTACCATTCCCTGAATGTTCAGGTTGTATGTGATGCAGATCTGCATATTCTGAATGTGGTCCCTAGGTTTGCAGGGTCCACCCATGACTCCTATATCCTGCATCACTCGGCACTATTCACACAATTTGAGGAGGGGCGATATGCCGAATGTATATTGCTGGGTGAGTATGTCAGAATGTGTTATCTATGTATGTCTTTCTACATGTCTCTATGTGTAATCACAGATGCTGATGTATTATTTTGGAACACATGCACTTCACATATGATAGATGTTATCCACAGGACTGGTGTCAGTATACATGATGACAGGTGTCTGTACGTCTACTAATACCACAGACATTAACCGCAGATCATAATGCTCTTAACAGTATATGATCTTAACATGCACATGTTGTACATGTGCATACACCACAGTGGATATGTCAATGTTGTTGATGCTTCCCTCAGAGTGCATGTTGTGAGCATATGCACACATGGGATGGGGGGTGGGGGGTTTTGTCCATCACATACTAATGTGATGATGGTTAATTGTTGCATAATGTTTCGAGGTCATTTAACATTTATTTTTTGGGCAATCCGTATAACTACACACGTGTCATGTGTGTTTTAGTTTCACACACGCACTCTGTGATGGATTTGTCACCCAGGAGTCAATAGCTAACATGAGTAGGTGTATCATAATATCTCATGGATGATGTTGAGCTTTCCAGCAGGGAATGAGACGTGTGCATATCTCTGGCCATACATATTGGCTATGTCACAGCAGGCTTGGAACACTATATAGGGTTTACAGTACCTTTTGCCACTGTAGATGAGCGTAAGTTACTGTCAACTTGTCTGCCCATCCTCACTTAGCCTCACATTGTGGAGAGATTACAGTTATAGCAGGGGGACTAAATGGGTACATACAGGGAGGTATTGGAACCAGCTACACAGGACGGTAATGTGGCTATGCATGTGTTTTGTGGGCATACTAATGAGGGGTACAGTGTGCATGTTGGACGACTGTACCTTCAAAGGGATGTGTACAGGATGGGGAATGTGCAGAGGATGGCAATTACAGGGATTAGCAAACAGCACTACACAGCATATGTTGGCTGACTAACAAATCTTGATATGCTGACCTTCATCAACAGGATGTATATAGGTGATATGTTTTTCATTCTTACATACCTCCATGGCATACATGGTGTATATGTGTGGTTCTCGCAAATGGCTGTGTGTTTTTTCTCGGTTAGTGATGAGACATACCCTTTGATTATGTGAGCATTGGATTGCTGTTGTGGTCTCACAGTTGTGGTGTTGCAGATGTGGACAGTAACTGCATTACCATACGCATGTTGCACACACACACACACACACACACACACACAAGCTAAGGGTATCTCTGGAACCTTTTTAATATTTGCTAGGTGTTTACAGGCTGCATAGGCCATGTGTTAATTTTATGTCATCATATGTATATCTGTTAGAGCTGCACAGTTGTTGTGCTGTATATTAGTGTCATCATGTTTTGTGGGTTTGTATCTCATGTCTACACAGCTGTGAGGAATGTTTCACATGGACCCCTGCATTTACATGCAACATTTCTTTCTGCAGGTGATGCAGGATATGGTTGTCGCCCCTGGCTGCTGACTCCTGTTCGTCAGCCACGGACACGTGCAGAGCAGAGGTACAATGAGGCCCATGCCTCCAGCCGCTCAGTCATAGAGCGCACCTTTGGCGTTTTGAAGAGTCGCTTCAGGTGTCTGGATAGGACAGGTGGGGCCTTACAATATAAGCCACGCAGTGTTGCAGAGATTATCATAGCCTGTTGCATCCTGCACAACATTGCTCTCAGGCACGATATCCCTGCAGAGATTAATGCGGATCTTGAGGAAGATCCAATGTGCCCCCCTGTACGTGCCAGTGGTGACACACGGGAGGGCTCAGCGGTCAGGCGGAGGCTGATTGCAGAGCTGTTCTCATGTACGTATTAATTATCTTACCACACGAATGTGCTATACAATGTGTGTAATGGTTATTGGGTTATGTTTTATGTACATATTGCATGTGTATGCAACACTGCATTAACAGTTGACTCTCAATGCGAACATCACATAAGTGCCTGGGTGTGGCACAAATAATGTGGGGAGTGCACAACAACAGTTGGTTGCAGATGATGTGTGGGTTTGTTGGTATCTCTGTGGGATGTTTGGCGGGTGACATTCCCAGTTAGTGTCGGTCTGTGATAGCAGCAGCTGTTGTCAGACCACATGGTGCTATTTTACATTATATGGCTGCCGCACATTGTCAGACATATGTTGCGATGTTCACGTTGGGCGTTTACTCCCTGTTTGTGGACATTTGTCCATTGTGTTGCATTTACATCAGACACATTTGTGATGCTTTTGTTGGTATTAAGCTCCTGTGCGATGCCTATATTTGAGTGCTCCTCATGTGTGTGGCAACATGTCACACAAAGCACAATAGACATAGTTAGTGCTAGTATGTGAGGATTGTATCAACAATGTGTGTGGTTTGTGGATGTCAACCGTGACGTGTGTCAAAATGTGTAGGTGAGCAGGTAGCCATGACATGGATATGTCTAGGGGGGGGGGGACCTGTGCACTGTCCAGCAAGGGGGTTTTACTACAACATTTGTACCTTGGTGAGTCTACCTTCACTGCAGTGATGGATATCTACACACATCGTGAGATGTATTAGGCAGAAACATCAAGGGGTGGTTTACAGTAGCCAGGTGGTGCACAGAATGGGGGTCTGTCTTGTGGTATAGCAGGTATTTCATGGATTAAATGGCGTATCTCGCTGATGCTGTGACAACATCTGCCATCATGCGTCTGATACAGGCTGTGTATGTGTGCAGGTCACGAGAACACAGACCATAGGAACAAATTTATTGCAGACACAAGCAAGCGAGGAATACATTGGCTTACATACACAGACTTAGGTGCCAGCTATTTATCAGAGTTGCACATGTAGGGTATGCATGTTTTGATGTGCTGACTAACACACATTGGGATGGCATGCAGCCCTCAGGGGTTTGTCACATGCAGACATGGGGTGGTGTTTTTTACAACATGTAGCACATTTTGAATGCTATTTGTGCATATCATCAGCACATAGCTGCCAATATTACAGAAGATATGAGATGTACAAACCAGGATATGTTTTTGATACGTGGATACATGAGGTGGAGGTGCATATTTCCAGTGCGTTTTGCCAATTGCCAGTGGGTTAACATACAACTTTGGGAGAACATTCAACAGGTAGAGGGGTCCTTTCTGCCAAACTGGTGCTACAAGGGGTATATTGCAATCTGGGAATGAGACAAAAGCCTGGTGTACGCATCCACCTCTATTGCTCTGTGTGTACAAGGACAGAGAGGTAAGGGAGGGGACAGGGACACTACACACACCTGTAGATCGCCTGCAACACCTCCATGATGCCTTTGACATGTATGAGATATGTACATTGTGATAGGGAGCAGTCTGTAATTGTGGGCTGTTGTGGGGTGTGACAGCTGATGACATGATGGTGCAATGTGTGATTCACAGCTATAACATTACATTTGTTTGCTTCTCTTATGTCTCCAAATGCAGAGGACATACTTTTTTCGGATGCTGTTGGGCTGGTGCATTGTCATGTGTCTGTACATCAGCAAATATGCATTTGGTTTTGGTAGGTGGATGTACATAGACATTGTGTGTGCCTGCAGTAATTGTGTTTACTGATCTGTCATATTGCACAGATGATTTGGTTTCCTATTTGTTAGGTTTAGCCTCGGTAACCCATCTCTTGATGTTGTCACTCATATTCCCTTGTGTTTTGGTTCTGCATGTCCACTGCCACACTCTCAATGTGACATGTACAGCAGACCTGCATGTGTGTGTAGGATGTTGTTTCCTGTAGTTTGCCTACACTTTCTCTGTCCCCAAGCAATGTACTATCAGACAACAACAGGGTATCTTTGCATGTTCACTGGGCCGTTATATGTACAGATATACACCTGTGCACATACAGGCCATGTGTTACAGATGGCAATTTTACATTTGCATACTGTTTGTGTGGCTGTTTCTCGGTTGCCTGTGTGATGACGCATTGCTCATACATCATACATTATCATGTGCTGTTATGGGTCTGTGCCCCTGGGTGTCTGTTGTGACTATGCTACCTCTTACATAGTGGCGTTTACGTTGTCAACATTAGGGTGATGTGTTGTGTGCATTGAGAGGACATGTGTATTGTGTTGTGATTAAGCACTGGTGTGTTTTTATTTCTTTTTCCAGATATGCACATAATCTGGCCAGTCATCAACAGTGGCTTGACATGCTGATTCTCCACCTTTTGTTGACATTGTCTCCCTTCAGGTGTACCTGATCTTGTTGTGTATTGACTCAAGCGATTGGTGCGATACACCTGATGCACACACACGGTATGTCTATGTGTTTTCTTTTGGGATCATTACATCTGTCTTTAACTGGTGATGATTTGATGTTGTTGTGATGGTCATGTAACATTTCCTCTATGCTCACATGGACAGCTGCATATGGTGTGTAGCTGCAACACACCTGTGTGACTGGAGCATGGACATTAACATATCCATGTGACACCCATGTCTGTGTTGTGGAATAATGATGTTGGCCACAAGGTTATGTTTAATGTTGCTATCAGGTCATGTTTGCCTTTGTATCCCTTTCTTCAGCATATCCAAAGCTGTGACGTTATGACATTTTTGTTTATTTTCCAGGGTGTCTGACGATACAATACTTCCCCTCTCCTGACACAGGCCAGACGACAGACCAGACACATGTCTTACACTGCAACCGTTGTCAGCACCACCCACCTGTTTGAGGACAGACCACCATGCAAGTCTTTGCTATGACATTTTGCCATTGGATGTTTTACCTCTGAGAGTGCAACACATGACTGGGATGGACATTATTGATCTTTGACTACTGATTTCCCCATGACAGAGGTGTCGATGGCACTGCTGATGCAATTGTTTGGCAGGAAGTGCTCCTCATTGTAGGGGACACACATGCACTTTGAAGGACTGTGGTATATTGAACACAGACACTTGACTATGCATGGCCAGAGCTGCAAAAACAAATTTAACATGAGTTGTTGGATTGCAGATACAATTCTGACGTTTTACAATGATCCCCCCTTGTGCAGCAGCAACTGACATGGACATTGTAGGTGGTACATTTTGCCACAGTTGTTTTTTTCGCTGTGTTTTGACCATGGCTGTAACATGGCACCAACGATATTCGCATGTTTTTCTTACAACACAAGCATACAGGCCATGTATTTGTAATGTAGCCAACGATGGGATGCTCCTATTGTCTACGTCCACCTATTTTCCACCTGGACATGATCCCTATGTTTACTCCACAATGCTTTCACGCACAACAACATCTTGGAATGATGTGTTCAGTGACCCAAGGGTGCTTACATGCATGTGTGTCATCACTATATCATGTTGCAATGTGGCTTGTGCTTGTGCAACTGACTGACTATGTTTCTGAGACACAACATGTGGACATATGGCTTCTGTGTGGATCCCTGTAATATGTTTGTCCATTATTTCCTTATTCATATGCTGCTTCTTGTGTTGGTTTACTGTGCATAAATGACAGTCAGCATGTCTGTACACACCTTGCATTTCCCATCCTCACGGTCATGATTATGGCTTGTGGTAGCGACACTCACATTGCCACATTATGTTTGGAGTGTGGCTGTGTGCCTGACCATAGGACTTCGTAACTTGAGAATTCCATGTATCCTGGTATATGTGACAAAGCACTGTTTCCCCAATACAACAGTGCATGTTGACCTTCTTGATGGTGTTATATGTGCATTTTTCTTCTGGTTGTTGGGTTGGTATTATGTCTGTGTTCATGTGCATGTGGTACCTGTTAGCAGATGCTTATTGTGATTTACATGATTGTTTGTGTCCACAGTGGTGTAGCGTGTAATGCAATATCAGGCATTGGGATGTCAGCGTCACCAATACTTTTATTGCATGTTTTTTGACATTCACAAACTTTGACCAAAATATCTTTTAGGAGTTAGTCTGACCCCTGTTTGGACATATGGATATTTTCTGAGGGACAGATGAGGTGTGTTGGGTCCTCAGCATGCAGCATCTACTCTGTACATGCACTCATATGTGGGTGACACATTTGCGACATTCAGCAGCAAGGGGGGTCTGGTGTGAGGTGCAGAGCATGCACCTGATGCCCATTCTATCTGTTGTCACTAATTTGGTGTCAAGCAAGTGACCTTTGTGTAGGAGGTGGCATTGTGACATGCTAATGGTTTTGAGCGCTTTCCAAAGGGATGCCGTCAGCCCTCATATTATGATGGCACTGTATACACTATTTGTGATGTGCAAACCACATAAAGTTATGTATTTAACCAACATTTGTCTCGTTTGCTGATTGCATTTCAGGTCTGTCACCATGCTCAATGTGTGCCTTTGTATCTGTCATGGCTCCTTGTGAGGCCGGGAATCCATTTTCCTCCTGGCAATGTCACAGCATGTAGATGATTTATTTATTTATTTATTTAACAAGATTTTTATACCGCCTTTTCCTTCAATCAAAGCGGTTACAAAGACATACAAAGGTTATACAAAGGCAAGGGAAACATGCACTGCTTAATCAATATATCAAAGCAGTAAGGTGGGATACATAACATAGGGAAACCATTACACACAATCACACTACATAGAGTTTACAATAAACTATGCATACCGGCAAATAGAAACACCACAGAGCAGCCGCCTAAGGGCCACGCCAAAGGTGCGGGCCCACAAGGCGCGGGCGCGCCCCGCAGTGGCGGTTAAATAGGTCTCTGCTCGCGATCGTGCTGGGCAGGGGAAGGAGCACTTCCAATCAGCTGTTCTGTGTCCTCTGGTCTCCCGGCATTATGCGCGCCCCTGCAGTGGCGGTTAAATAGGTCTCTGCTCGCGATCGTGCTGGGCAGGGGAAGGAGCACTTCCAATCATCTGTTCTGTGTCCTCTGGTCTCCCGGCATTATGCGCGCCCTCGCAGTGGCGGTTAAATAGGTCTCTGCTCGCGATCGTGCTGGGCAGGAGAAGGAGCACTTCCAATCAGCTGTTCTGTGTCCTCTGGTCTCCCGGCATTATGCGCGCCCCCGCAGTGGCGGTTAAATAGGTCTCTGCTCGCGATCGTGCTGGGCAGGGGAAGGAGCACTTCCAATCAGCTGTTCTGTGTCCTCTGGTCTCCCGGTCTCTCCATAGCGTGCAGCATAGTGGAACTGAAGGAGAAATAAGGGGGCAGTTTTGGAATATAAGGGACCACTGAATAAAGGTCCCCCCTTTAGAGACAGCATGTTTTGGTGTATCCTCTGAAGATACAGTAATCAGATTTGCAATATAGATGAAGTGTGACTTCTGGAGCCCGTGAAGACTGCCAGTAAAATGACTAAACCAGTGAGCATGCTCAGGAGGACACCGACAGTGTATTGGGTTCTAGGAAATTACAACTCCCAAGCTACCACTGTTCTTATCTATTCTCAGCCAGCATCAGCATGATAATCACACAGTGGCGCACTGACTCATATCACAACTATAGGATGATTAGATAGGAAATTATTTTAGAAACTCATGATGTTGTTGTTGTTGCTAGGTGATGGAGGGTTACATAACCTGTCGTAGGCCACATGGGGTGCTGGTGTGACTTGTTCACTGGTTGTTTGGGGTGCAAGCCATGTTTCACTTCACTATGTTAGTCCTCCGTTATTTGAGCATACATCCCCTTTATGTGTTCCTGTGCTGTTCATGTACATGGGGCACATGTGCTCACATCCTTGTACAGTGGCAGCTCTGTATGTGACAGCCACATGGCACATCACTGTGTATGAACGCTTGACATACACACCATCCCTTTGCGATATTTGTGCTAGAATGTGCTCATTGTCGTGTTTTTGGTATTGGCTACAGTCATGTGTTTGAACTCTGTTGTATGCATGTCTTTTCCACACATGTCATCTTGTTTTTTTATTCCACTGGGCTAAGTGGACCATGAGGTACCACCAGGTTCCTCACCTCTACACACACCCTTCCCTTTCATCACTGTAGAAAACGGTGCATCCTGTGTGCTGCCTAGCCATGACATTTGTTTTGTTATAGCCGCCTCACACTTTAGGGTCTTTACATCCCATTGCATGTGGGCCTTCATTTTTGCTGTGATTCAGGTGGTTTGTGTGCTACACCTGATTGCATGTTGAGCTGTCTCGTGTTCTTATCCAGATTATTCACCTGATCCAGGGAGCATCCTCTGATACCCTTGTGCGTAATTATTTCCTTGTTTTGCATGCTGTAGTCAGTGCAGGACATTTCATTGTGTTTGTGCAGGTGTCGGTGTTGCAAAATACAGAGAGCAATTAGATCTGTACATGGGGGATCAGCATGTGCATTTGCTCCAGATTTGTTTTTTCTGTGGTTGTATGACTTGACAGCCAGCAGGCGTTTTGTGTACTGGCATGCAGTTTTTGGTTAAGCAGCCTTTGCTGATGACCTCACATGGGCGGTGTTGCTTACCGGTTTAGCCATTGCCATTTGTGCTATTGGTCGTCGTTGTGCTTACTGTCTACTCTGTTGGGTTTGTATGCTTGTCCTGCATATGTGCTTTTCATTCGTGTGCCAGTCATATGTGTGCACATCGGTGGCATGACCACATTGTACCATTACCTTAGTTGTGAGACACCCTTCCGTCCATCCTTTCTCTGCCAGCTATGTGCCATCCTACCCTGATGTGCATGCTGCTGAACCACGTCGTGGACTACCACAAATTCGTGCATTGCATCTCAACCTGCTTGCCTCTCGTGTGTGTGCTCTGCCTAGCACTTGTACTCCACCATCATCCTGATATTTCACATATTCCTCTGTTTCTGCCTCCCCTGCTACACACATCTTCCCATCCTCTGTCGCACACTGTCAGTATAGCATGTTACATTACCATCAATCTGTGCATGGATTTAGCTGCCGACGATATGTTTTTCACATTTTAGGGGTGTCACATGGCCTGCAGCTACTTACTGCAGCCCATCAACTTATGTCAGTCCTTCATTTACTTTGGTATTGTCTGTGGTCTCTGCTCTGTGCAGTGTTTGTGTTATGTGTGTGTTTGGCACATACCTCTGTTTGCATTCAAATTGGGAGATGTAACTGTTCTCAGCTAAGCCTTTTGATTTCACCTATACATCCTTGGCGCATCTTCTGGCACACCTTTGATTCAGACAGCTTATGGGGTGCCTACGATAGTGGCCTGGGAGTGGACAGCCTTTCAACAGGGCCTCTGGGGAACACTTACATTTCCCGTTTGCTGACAGCGTATGTTTGTGATGTTACGTGTGCTGCACCATGAAAGGTGCAATGATATATGGCACAAGGGTGTAGTTGTCTTACTATGCCAGGAATGCTTGCTGTGCACTTGCTCACAGAGAGGGGACATACCTCAGCCACCCTTATTCACTGGAAAGAGCAAACCAGGACCCCTGCAACATCATTGGTGTATGCACCAGTTTTCAGCATTCATGACATAGGGGTGTGTGTATTTTCAACAGACCATGGATGCCATGGAGCTGTGTTAGTCCGGGGATTTCAGTCTCCAGAGGTAATAGGGCAGTTTAATCGATGATATTGACTCTGATTCCATGTTGATATGAGTCACCAGGTCCTGTCTACAGCCCCACCTTGGTATATAAATAAGGCCTGACCCAGGTCTGCCATTGCTGATTTCACAGCGACGGGCTGCAGGCAGGCCCAGGCAAAGGATTGCAATATGAGATTAACTCTGACACCCTGTTGATATCAGTAACCAGGGGCTGTCTGCAGTCCCTCACTGCTAAATCACGTATGCCAGAACTGTGTCAGCACACCTATTTATTTTTTCCATACGTTACAATGCACAGTGCTGCCAGCAGAAACAGTGCTGTGACCTTTCCCTGCCTCATAGGGCACCCTATATGCCGCACCCTCGGCCACTCTTTCAGCAACATTGTAGGGTGGCGTGGCAGACACTGCATTTAGAGATGTGTCCTCTGGGGTGACTTCAGGGGCACGTTATGTTACAGTGCTCTGAGAGTACATTTGCTAGCAAACGATTATTGCACACATATGCAATAACACCCTCCTGAGGCAATCTTACCCCTTACAGGTACTGCCTCTGCCAGACATGTTCATTTGCCATTGTGGGGGATTGCACCCCTGATCCCTGCACCATTGCACAGCGATTGTGTTTGTGTGCTTGCAAATCAGCACACCACCATATGCCTGTCCAACATTATTATGCCTCCACAACCATTGCCACACACCCTTATGACCAGCACCACAACCCCTTATGCCACCAAGTTTTCCTATGCCTCAGCCAGCTGTCTTCAGTGTACAAACCCCTGCTCCCTGCAGTATTGGTCATTGTTCATACCATCATGCTGTGGCTCAGTTCTTCTACTTTCCCATCAATGCGCGACTTATGCCTCCCAGTATTCGTGGCCCTCCAAAACCATTCGTGCGACGCTTTACGCACAGCAGCGCAAGCACTTCTGTCGGCCATGATTTGTGTGGCTGCGAAAATAATGACACAGACAACTGCTTTCAGTGTGCATTGGGGGGGGGGATTGAACCCCTGCTCCCTACATCATTGGTCAGCGTTCTAACCATCATGCTGTGGCTCAGTTCTTCTGCTTTCCCATCAGTGCGCGACTTATTCCTCCCAGTATTCGTAGCCCTCCAAAACCATTCGTGCGACGCTTTACGCACAGCAGCGCAAGCACTTCTGTCGGCCATGATTTGTGTGGCTGCGAAAATAATGACACAGACAACTGCTTTCAGTGTGCATTGGGGGGGATTGAACCCCTGCTCCCTACATCATTGGTCAGCGTTCTAACCATCATGCTGTGGCTCAGTTCTTCTGCTTTCCCATCAGTGCGCGACTTATTCCTCCCAGTATTCGGAGCCCTCCAAAACCATTCGTGCGACGCTTTACGCACAGCAGCGCAAGCACTTCTGTCGGCCATGATTTGTGTGGCTGCGAAAATAATGACACAGACAACTGCTTTCAGTGTGCACTGGGGGGGATTAAACCCCTGCTCCCTACTTCATTGGTCAGTGTCTTCACCTTTGTGCTGTGGCTCTGTTCTTGTCTTTGCACTTCGGCGCACCGCATTCTGCCTCCCAGATTTTGACTGCCTCCTAAAATATATTCCTCCCCATAATAGGTACTGCCTGAGACAGCCTTGTTCATTGTGCACAGTGGGGGTTTGAACCCATGGCCCTTGCACCATTGCGCAGTGTCTTCACCGTTGTACTACAGCTGTGTTCTTTTGTGTGGCCAGCAGCGCGCCACTTGGCCTTCTGACGCGCTAATGTGGACCCCGCACACTTGCGCCCCACGCATATGTGCGATCGCTTTATCCCGTTTCATTTTCCTTTTTCTGCCTGGCCCGCCCACTCCTTATATGGCACACGCACACTAACGGGGACCCGCACAGCAACGGTGTTTAGTAAACATCCCCCTAAGGAGCTGATATGAAGAAGTAGTCGCTGATTGTGTATGTAATTGTTACTGCTGAAGAATATAGAGCATCCATAAAACTAATAGAGAGCAATGTTGAGAGACGTGAAACAGCCATAGAGCTTTCAAATTTTATGCTCCCACCATATGGAACCAACTACTCCCCCATAATACGATACCTCCAATCCCACACCCTATTCAAAAAGCACCTCAAGTCATTCCTCTTCGAAGAACACTATGGCGCATGCACTACAACAAACCCCCAGCAAGAGCATCCCCCTCACACCATTCCAATTATCCCCCTTAACCACTTAAAGTTGCTCAACCCCCTCACCTCCCACCTCAAATACCCTCCTTCCTCCACCTCCCCAATCTCCCCCCCCACCCCTCACCACAGCTACACTAAGAAGGGTTCCAAGTTATACCATTCAGGTATCCTTCCCTCCCCCTACATTAAATGCTGTTTACAATTTTTAGTTTTATGTTTAAAGTAGCCTGCAAACATTTTCAATTGTTCCATAAAAATCATTCTCTTTTTGTTCCATGTAAAGCATTTTGCCTAGTAGAAAAATGGTATATAAAACCAGTTAAATAAATAAATAAAATTAAACCATGACTACATATATGATTAGTAATTTTATTCTTTATAATGGTTTATACCATTTTGCCCGGTACTGATGTCAGACTCACAGGTCTGTCCTTGGATCACCACTGGAACCCTTTTAAAATATTGGCGTTACATTGGCCATTCTCCACTATTCAGATACTACAGATGATGTTAATGATAGTTCACAGATTACTAGTAGTAGGTCTCCAATTTCATTATTCAGTTCTTTCAATACCCTTGGATGTATACCATCTGGTCCAGATGATTTGCTATTCTTCAATTTATCAAATAGTTGTAATACATTTCCCGGTTTATCAATATTTCTTTCAAATCCGTCCAATACATCACCTTTATATACCATTTCAGGCATGGGAAAATTTCATACATCATCTTCAGTAAAGACCAAAGCAAGGAATTCATTCAGTCTCTCTGCAATGGCCTTGTCCTCGCTAAGCGCCCTTTTTAGTTCTCTATCATTCAATAGTTCAACTGACTCACAGTTTTTTTTTTCTATGAATGTACTTAAAAACATTTTTATTATGCATTTTTGCTTCCATGGCTAGCTTTTTTTCAAATTCTCTCTTTGCCTGCCTTATCAATGTCTTGCATTTAACTTGGCAATGCTTATGTTGTTTCCCATTTTCATCATTTGACTTCTTTTTCCATTTATTGATAGATGCTTTTTGATAGCAACAACCTCTCTGACATCAATTTGAAACCTGCTAGGAGTTTTTTGCCCTTCCTTCCATTTTTCTTAAAGCGTGGAAAACATCTGTTCTGGGCTTCCAAGATAGTACTTTTAAAAAAAGCCCATGCTTTATGTAAATTTTTTGCAGCTGCTCCTTTTAGTCTTTTCTTAACCATTTTCTTCATTTTATCATAGTCTCCTTTTTTAAAGTTAAATGGTAGTACTGTGGATTTCCTTGCCATCCTTCTTTCATTTATTAAATCAAATGTTAGCATGCAATGATCACTATTGCCAAGTGGCCCCAACACCCTTATCTCTTGTACTAGATTGTGCATGACACTAAGGACTAAGTCCAAAATAGCTTCCCCTCCTGTCAGTTCATTAACCAGCTGCTCCAAGAAGCAGTCATTTATTTCAACTAGATACTTTATCTCACTAGTATGTCCTGCTGTGATACTGACCCGGGTAATTTAAATCATTCATTATTACTGTGTTGTAACTTTTTTTAGCTTCTTTGATTTATTTCAGCATTTCATTATCCATCTGTTCATTCTGGCTAGGCCATTGGTATTATACCACCACTGCCATTGCCTTACCCTTTTTTATGAGGAATTTCTATCTGTAGAGATTCTACAGTGTATTTTGTTTCCTGCAAAACTTGAATCCTATATGACTCAGTACCCTCTCTAACATAGAGCACAACCCCTCTACCAATTTGATCAACTCTATCATTATGATATAGTTTGTACCCAAGTATCACAGTGTCCGCACTGGTTGTCTTCCTTCTACCAGGTCTCTGAGATACCAATCATATCTAACCTCTCATTTAGAGCTATATATTCTAACTCTCCCATCTTATTTTTTAAACTTCTAGCATTTGCACACAGGCATTTTAGCTGTTGTATTTCATTCATATTAATCTGGTTATCAGTTGATAGGGGTAATTTGGAATCTTTCATCTCTGTAGTTAGGGGCATCCGGGTAACTTTTATCATTATTGGAACCTCTCTGTTATGATGTCCTAAATTCTCTCTTTCGCTAGTTTCTTCAAGGTACATTCTTCTGAACCATGTAATCTTTCACTACTGTCTGCTTTCCCCTTTTATCTAGTTTAAAAGCTGCCCTATCTCCTTTCTTAAATGTTAATGCCATCAGCCTGGCTCCATTCTAGTTAAGCCGGAACCCATCCCTTCAGAAGAGCCCCTTCTTCCACAGAATGTTGCCCAGTTCCTAACAAATCCCAAACCTCTTCTTTGCACAATCGTCTCATCCACACATTGAGACTCTGGAACTCCATCTGCCTTTTGGGTCCTGCATGTGGCATGGGAAGCATTTCAGAGAATGCTACCTTGGAAGTTCTGGTTTTCATCTTCCTACCTAAAAGCCTAAATTTGGCCTCCAGAATCTTCCTACTGCATTTTCTATGTCATTGGTACCAACATGTACCAAGACAGCGGACTCCTCCCCAGCACTATCTAAAACCTTGTCTATGTGACATGTGAGGTCTGCTACCTTTCCACCAGGCAGGAATTTTACCAGGTGATTCTCACATCCACCAGCCACCCAGGTATCTATATGCCTAATGATCAAATCACCCCACTATAATGGCTGTCCTAATCCTTCCCTCTTGGGCACATGACCCTGGAGAAACCTCCTCAGTGTGAGAGGGTGTTGCATCTTCTGGTGGACAGGTGCTAGCTACAGGATCACTTCCTGCCTCACTAAGATGATGATCTCCTTTCATGAGACTTCCCTGGCAACTGAGAGGCTGCCAGACTAGAGATAGAGCTTCAATTCTACGTCCTGTAGGTCTCGTCTATGTACCTCGCTGACTTCCTTATGTTCTACAAGTCTGCTACTCTAGCCTCCAGAGATCACACTCATTCCCTGAGGGCAAAGAGCTTCTTTCACCTAGTGCATACATAAGACCTTTCACCAACTGGGAGAAAATTGAATATGTGACAATCAATGTAACAGACTGGATAACCTCCATCTCACTGCTGGACTGCTGTCTGCATCTTAGTTTTAAGTTTTGTTTAGTTATGGAAGTTGTTTGAAATAGTTAGGGATACTTGTACTAATACAACACTATACCAAACATGTTTAAGGGAATTTGTTCACCTCAAGAATAATTACTTTCAGGGCCTTAATTCATCTATTCCTGGTGACGATAATCAGCTGAACCTGAAAGTGAATATGAATACTTCTCCCCCTAAAATAGATCTAAGACTCTATAAAGTTAAGATTATGCCTGGGGTGGGTGGGAGGGAACTAAGGCTGGCTTGGTACACAGGTCCCAGACCTGTGCTTCTAAGGTAATCTGTAGCAGTTTCTTGGGTGATTCACACAGCCCTTCCTTCAGATAGAGGGAGCCTTTCAAACTGCCCCTTTGATCTGTCACTTTATTTATTTTATTTATTTGTAGTCTCTTTTATACCGGGCTATTCAACATCAGTTCGGTTTACAATGAACATAAGAGTTGCACATCTCAATTTCGTGATTTGTGCTTACAGTGAAACAGGTATAATAACTTGGGTATACATTAAACAGGAAAATTAAACTTGGGTATGCATTAAGCAGGTATAACAGGTAAAATAGGGTATAAATAACCAGTCCCTTAACAAGGAGACACAATGAATAAATACAGTCTACTTTATGCAACAATATAATGAGTTATGCGGCACTGCATAAGTTTCTCATGGTGGTTGGAGGGGAAGGTGTGATTGCGAGTGATCAGTCTGGGAATGTGACGTGCATGAGTTTGAGGTGCTGCATTGAGATGTGAGAGTGGGTGAGTGTGGGGAGAAGACTGCATCATCGTAGTGATGAAGAAAGAGGTGCCGTTTCAGTGCCTTCCTAAATTGGGAGAGTTCACTGATGGTTCTGATAGTTGCTGGTAGTGCGTTCTAGCAGGATGGAGCATCTATTCCTGGTGACGATAATCAGCTGAACCTGAAAGTGAATATGAATACTTCTCCCCCTAAAATAGATCTAAGACCCTATAAAGTTAAGATTATGCCTGGGGTGGGTGGGAGGGAACTAAGGCTGGCTTGGTACACAGGTCCCAGACCTGTGCTTCTAAGGTAATCTGTAGCAGTTTCTTGGGTGATTCACACAGCCCTTCCTTCAGATAGAGGGAGCCTTTCAAACTGCCCCTTTGATCTGTCACTTGGCTTTAACACCTATTTAAAACAATTTCATATATCTCTTGCCCCCTATATAGAAGGCCTCTTTGTAAAGGTCTCTAGAAACAATTTATTCCTTTCTGCTTAAAGAATATTCACCCTAGTTTTTGTTTTATGCTAAGCTATATTCTGATTTGATTTAAATAAAAACACTCTGCTTATACTAGGCCCTGATTAAGTTTAAAACTTAAACTAGAAGCTCTCTGCTGAGTTTTAAATTTAAAATAAAAGCCCTCAACTGAGTTCTAAAATTGAAACTAAAAGATCTTTGCTGACATTAGGCCCTGACCAAGTATTAAATTTAAACTTAAAACTCTGTGCTGGGTTTTAAACTTAATCTGAAATCTCTCTGCTGGGTTCTGAATTTAAACTGAAAGCCCTCTGCTGGGTTTTACATTTAAACTGTAAGCATTTTGCTGGGTTCTGAATTTAAACTGAAAGCTCTCTGCTAGCTTCTGAATTTACACTGAAAGCCTTCTACTGGGTACTGCTGCTTTTGGATCTTGATTCACCTGATCTCCCTTGTATCCCTGTCTATACCTTCTGTGTTATCTATCTTGACTAGATTGTAAGCTCTGATGAGCAGGGAATGTCTCTTGCATGTCTGTGAAGCTCTGCATACGTCTTTTAGCACTATACAAATGCTCAGTAGTAGTAGTAGTAGTAATATATTTCTCCAATGATTTCTCTCTTCTCATGATGTGTTGAAAGTGTGAAAGTCAAAATCTTGTCATCTGAGCTTCTAAGGAAAGCTTAGGTTTGATCTCCTCTAGTACTGACTGGTTTGTTATTCTTGCAGTCCAGTCCAGTCGCCAACACCATAATTCAAAGACATCCATTTTCTTTCTGTCTATCTTTTTCACTATCCAACTTTCACAATCATATGACGTTATTGAAAATATCATGGCCTGGACAAGTCGAATCTTTGTATAGAGAGAGACATCTCTGCTCTTGAGAATCTTGTCTAGGTCCTTCATAGCCATTCTACCAAGAGTAATACGTCATCAGATTTCTTGACTGCTAGTTCTTTCTTTATTGATTGTTAATCCAAGTAAGTTAAAGTTGTCAACTATTTCAATTTCTTCTCCATCAATGGTGAACTTATTGATTTTGTCAGTTGTCAGGATCTTTGTCTTCTTAATGTTAAGGTGCAGACACATTTTAAGACTATGTTCCTTGACCTTGATAAACAAATGTTTCAGATTGTCTTCAATTTCAGCCATAATGTAGAATCATCAGCATAGCGAAGGTTGTTAATGAGTCTTCCACCAATCTTCACACCTCAGTTGTCTTCATACAGTCCCTCTTCTCTGATGATTTATTCTGCATATAAATTAAAGAGGTAGGGGGAAAGTATGCAACCTTGTTGTACAACTTTGCTGATTTTAAGCCATTCTGTTTCTCCTAGTTCCATTCAAAGTGTTGTTTCTTGATCAATCTAAAGGTTGTGCAAGAGAACTATCAGGTGATCTGGTATACCTATCCTTCTTAATGTGGCCCAGAGTTTCTCATGGTTTACACAGTCAAAAGCCTTGCTGTAGTCAATAAAACACATGGATATCCTTTTGGTATTCTTTTGTCTTTTCAAGGATCCATCTCACATCTGCGATGATGTCTCTCGTTCCTCGCCCTTTCCTGAACCCTGCTTATACCTTAGTCAATTCTCGTTCCACATACGGTTGTATTCTGCCAAATGATCTTGAGTAGAATTTTGCTGGCATGTGGGATCAACAACATGCTTATAACAGATATGCACATTGTAGAACCACACCACAGGGACAGTCATGCATACATGGCAATAACTTATATGAATGGACAGCCTACTGAGACACAATAAAATGAACTGTGGGAGCCCTGCTGAGCATATTTATATACACATAGCTAAAACACACATAAAAACCCTTCTCCACCCCTGTCTATAGCCCAACTCTCCCCTGTTGCATCTTACCACCTGCAGAGGAAACAGAGAAACAATATTTAGCATGTAACTTCAAACACTGCAACAAACATAGAGGCCAGTTCTTATCAGAGCATGTCTGGCCCATCTGGACGTCCAAAATCTGGATGGACCATATTTGTACCCAGTACTACCCCGCTGCAAGTCCAGCTCCACCACATCCAACCCTCCCAATTTCCCCTGAATGGAGCCTTGGTGAAGTGGTGTCCCGTCACAATCCAGGAGCCCACTGCCCTGCACAACAGCAAATGAGCTTTTCCCCACTGCCTGATCCCTGGAGGATCTGCTAGGCCAGGATTAGGTGGTGGAGATATCCCTGCCCTGCTCACCTGGTTGGGGTATCCTGCTGATATGACTGCCATCCTCAGGGGAACTTATTTCACCTCCAGACATACAGGGCTGTGACCAGAATTGGCTCTGTACATCTGGGGTCATGGGCCTGCCCACATTTCTCCTCTGGGTCTTTCCCTCCTGCCCACATCCAGGGTTCCCTCCCTGCTTCTGTACATGTGGGGAGCCTGGAGGTGGGAATTCGCTCCCTGCAAATAGCGGGAATTAGACGTCCAAATCGGATGTACATCCCTACTCTTCACAGATTGGAATGACCCCCATAGCTCTCTCACCAAACCCTTTCCTTACTCCTCCAACACACAGCCATTTGCTGAAAAGCCTGAAGATGACGCTCCCTCCCTAGACCATTTTGCCCAGTTCTTCCACAATAAAGTCACTAAACTTTGCTTAACACTCCCTGATTGCCCACCTCCCCTCTCCCTTATTCCCCCAGGTTAGGTTCTCCCCCCACCACAATCCTTGACTCAAGTCTGGTGCTCTTTTCAACACCATATCTTCAGCAGAATTACTCAAGACGATAACTTCCTTTCACAAAAATACTGGTCGCTTTGACTTGATCCCTGCTGCTTGGCTTACCGAGACTTCACTTGCTCTCTTACCTGCCATCCTCTCAATCATGAACAATACTCTAGTCTCCAGTGTTTTCCCCATCCTATGGAAGAAAGCCCTGACCCATCCCATCTTGAAAAGCCCTTCAAGATTGCTCTTCTCCAGTTCATTATAGGCTTGTCTCTAACTTACCCTTTCAATCTAAAGTTCTTGAAAAGATTGTATTCACTCAACTCATTATACTCTTGAATTCCACTAATACCCTGCACCCCCTTCGATCTGGTTTTCACCCAGGACATATCACCAAGACAATACTCCTCTCCTTTCTCAAAGAAATACGCGAGTCCCATGTTAGAGGCAACATTTCCCTAGCAATCTCCCTCTATCTGTCCTCTACTTTTGATCTTGTAGACCACAGCATTCTTCTCTCCTATCTGCATGATTTCGGTCTTCATGGCATTGTTATTCACTGGTTTCACTTCTTTCTCTGAGATAGATCCTTCTCTATTGTATCTAACTCAGCCTTATCACTCCATTACACTATGGTGTAGCACAGGGCTCGGCCTTGTTTCTCTCACCTTTGTTATACAGCAAAGCGGGATTTCAATGCATTATTATGCTGATGACATAATACTCCTCTTCTACAGTGACCGTGTTTCTCCAAATCTTTCTCCCCTTAATGCCTGTGTCACCCCGAATCACCTTCCTCTGAATTCTGATAAAACTTCAGCCATTTGACTCACTGGTTCAAGTCCCTGTCCTTCACTATCCCTAATGCTTCTGAGTACTCCTATCCCTCTGGTACCCTCACTCTGTTATCTAGGTGTTATTCTTGGTTCGTCCCTGACCTTTCATGATTATATTAGTGTTGTCATCTGTCACTCCTTTGTTTGTACAGTATGTGTGTGCCCACTCTCCCTGTCAGATGATGGTTGTGCTTCCAGATGTTCTGAATATATATGGCTGCACAGATCTATTACATTGCTTTGATAGCTGCTGCTCTTGCATACTGTCAGAGTATGATGCCCTAGGTGATTTCTCCATTTTGTTTGATATTTTGGCCAGCCCTACCTACTGTACTTCTCTTCCTGTGCATTGACTGTGTGCCAGCAGCTAGATGTCCCCTGTAAAATGTTCAACTCACCTGGCTACAGACATGCAGATGATTCCTCAGATCTTCCTTGATGCAGTGTGTGGTGGCCTGTACCAATCTTATCGGTACAAGATCTCCTTATTTGAAATAACCATCCTGAAGAGCATGAGGGTTTCCGCCCTTAAGAGGTTTGGTTGGCATTTGACTTCCATCCTGCTCTTCTGTGCTTTTTTTCATGGGCCAGAAAGCACATGCACACGTTCTGCATTGGGGGGGGGGGGGGGATCTGCTATGCACAAGGGTACATATGGGTCCTGCAGGCACATGGATTGTGGTAGCAACAACATACATGCAGATCAGACAAAACACTCTACATGTGCATCTCTATGTTCATGCACAGATGTGCACCAGTGCAGCTTCTGCTCTTTATGGGGGCTATGCACCGGAACTGTGGCCCATTTTCTGTTGTGCAGACATCATAGATACAGTATCTCAATATTTTTTGAGGGTCAGGGATGTGCCAGTTTTAGAAGGTCCATGAACATGCAGGATGCCTTTTATAAAATTCCCGTTGATTTTCACATCTTTTTCTTTGCATGTCCCCACCACTGACTAAATGGTGTTTCTAAAATTTGCTTTTCATTGATGAAATATTGTAAAAACAAACATTTAAGAAGCTTAACCTCCTCTGTTCATGGTAGTCAAACTCTTGGAAGCTCACTCTCTATCTACGTCTATGGACATTTCTTAAACTGGTTTTGTTAAAATGTTTGAATAATAGTCCCAATTTTCAACAGTGACTCCAGCATATGATATCTTAGGGATGCAAATTCATTTGAAATTACACGTCATTTCATATTGGGTTTATTTTTATCTGAAAGGGAAGTAAAAATCCCTAAATTTTGCCATTTTCTGTCTATTGTATTTAGCGTACACTGTTGCTGAATAGTGTTTAATATAGATGAATAGTGCACATTATTGAAAATAGTGCAAGCATGTGGCAAATAGCGCACACATTCACAGGCAGGCATGCACTTTTAGCGCATGTGCACTATTATTCCTAATTATTCATTGACACTCAACAATGTGCTCTATTCACCCATAGCACACACTATAGACCGATAACATATTATTCACCTATAATGCACACTATTGAGTGATACTGCATGCTATAATATTTCCCTTGAAATGGACATTTGAAAAAGAAAGTCAAAATGAATCAGAAATCCTGCAAATGACATGGGACACTAAACAAAAAAATATTTGGCCTGCACGCAGCTAATATATGATAAGCAATATATGATTATATATATAATAATCATGTATTGCTTATCCAGATAGGTGGCTGAATATTGCCTCTATTCATTTATTTAATAGGGGTTTTTTTTTAAACCTTCTTTCTACAAGTCAGTACAGTTTACAAACAGCTCAGGCGAAATAACAGGAAATATAACAAACAGTTTGTGCACATTACATTAAACGTTTTGAACCCATTGTAACAAACTATTAACAACGTCTCATATGGTTAACAAATGTACATATTATTGTGAAGTGGTATAAGCTGCAAATTGCCAAGAACGTGTAATAAATGCGTAGGTTGCTGTACAGGTTAATTGTCTGTTGTTGCTGGGCCATAGCATTCTGGGAATAAGAGGATTTTCAAGTGTTTTCTGAAGTCTTGCAAAAGATGAATGTCTCTTATGTTTGGAGGAAGTGAGTTCCATAATGCAGGGGCATATAGTGAAAGGCCCTGTTATTGGTTCGCTGGCTACATTTTGTTCTTTCTGTTGGTATGCTTAGTGTGTTGGACATGCTCTGTCTTTTGGGTCTATCACAGCTGCGGATTGAGATTAAGGCATGCAGATCGAGAGCAGAAGTGTTGTGAATGATTTTGTATATGTTGATAAGGACCTTATATTAGATTCTTTGTGATATTGATAGCCTCTGAAGTTGTTTGAGCAGTGGTGTGATGTGGGATTAACAAGCTTGTCCCAGGATAATCCTTGGAGCAGTATTCTGTGCTAGTTACAGCAGGTACCATGAGCTCTTTGGAATGCCGTGATATATTGAGTTGCTGTAACCGAGCAGTGGTGTTATAACAGCTTGACATACAAATCGAAAGCTGGTTGGTTAAAGGAATGGGCGTATATTGCAGTTGGTGTGTGTTTTATGTGTGAGAGGAGAGTGAGCTGCTGATCCAGTGTTACGCTGAAGTATTTAATCTCAGTCTTGACTTTGATTTGGGCATTTTCCAGTGTGTGACTTGATTTGGGCATTGTCCAGACAATGTGTGGTCTGAAGTTCTGGTCTCTTGTGATGTGTAGTATTTCAGTTTTGTTATGGTTTATGTTAAGGTTATGAGCATGGAGCCATTTTGACGTTGCTATGATGCAGCTGTTGAGTTTTGTGTAATCAGGGGCATTCGTAGTGAATGGAGTAAAAAACATGATGTCATCTGCATAAATTAGGCAATGTATGTCAAAGTTCTTGATCACATCACATATTGGTTGCATGTAGATGTTGAACAGGATAGAGGAAAGAGCTGATCCCTGTGGAGCACCTTGTTTGAGTGAGAAAAGGAGGGATGTGCTCAATCCTATTTTTATTCGTTGAGTGGCGGTTGGAGAGGTATGAGTGAAACCATTTTAAGGTAGTACCTTGTATTCCAATTTGCTGTAGCCTGTTTAGGAGTAGCTGGTGAGAGACTGAATCAAACGCTGTGGTGATATCTATGAACAGTAGTATGAATCCTTGTGATAATATTTCTGTGCCTATTATTAAAGTGTTGATGAGGTAGGTGAAGAAGGTTTCAATTACATGGTTGGGTCTGAATCCATGCTGCTGCGGGTCTAGTGGCACATATTCATCTAGATGTTCCTGACACTGTGTTTAAACTGCCTTTTTGATGATCTTGTCTATGAAAGGAATACTGGATATGGGTCTGTAAGATGTTGGATTTATTGGATTGAGGTTGGATTCCCTTGAGTATGGATCATATTGGAGGATTGTTTGAAGTCTGGTGGTAGGTTTCCATGTTTTAGGGAGCCGTTGACCATGGTGAGTATGATGGATATGAGGAGGTTTCTTGCTGCTTTGATCCAAGGCACTGGACAACTCTGCTCTCTTTCCACCCCTTTACTATTTGGATAGTATTGAGCTGTTCAGACAGATTTTCAGCCTGATACTATTCGCATAGGGTTCAAAGATTTCACAGATAGAGGAGTTATATGCTTACTGGCTCCTGGTGAATATTTAACTCTATGACTTTTAACCCCAACATAATTGTACAGACTCCTTATAACTAACATCCTTGCTATTTTCTTGATAAGTTAATATATCAAAATCATTAACCCTAACCCAACTTCTTGAGTTTGTTGTTTGCTACATTTATATACAAAGCATGCAGGCAATAGTTTCAACTCTGAGCAAAAATAGTTATTTGGATTTTGTTCTAAATTTCTAAAGCAGTTGTCTGCACACACAGAGTTGGCTAAGGAGGGAATTGTGGGAAGAAAGAACAGAACTTTAGCAATTATTGCAAATTACAGCTAATCATTCTGTAAACAATTGAACAGATGTGGAATATTGTTCTCTCTCTGTCTCCATCATTCACATAAAAAATTGTCAGGAAACCTCTGCAGAGATTCATAAACATATGTACAATTGGTATTTAACTCTGCATTTGTGAAACTTTTAAGGGCCATGTCTTATTTAAATACTATGGACTCAAGCCACATACATTTGGAACTTACCTAATGACTCAGACACTCTGATTTAAGTTTTATTGCTCTTATTTGGCAGCCTGACCCCAAAGGGTAGTACTGTGAGAATACTGCAAGGAGTCATGGGAACCATTTTGGAACCTGGAGCTGAAGGAGCAGGAACTACTGGAGACCGTTCCTGCTTCAACTAGACCTCAGGGACTATACAATCCTGACAAGAGCTGGGGTAGGAGGATTGGTCATGGGGTGGGGAGATCTGCTTGGGGGCCATTGCAGGATTCTTTATGCCAGTGGAGTCAAATACTGCAGTACTGATGATGTAAGGGATCAGATGCTTTAAGGGGGCCATTTATCCTTCGGTGCTTCACTTCCAACAAGTGGTTCAAATCATGGAAGCAGCCAAGAACCGCTCACCTATATCATTTGAGGGTCACAATCTTCTATTTTTACCTGATTTCACAAATCAACAATCGATACAGAGAAAGCAGCTTCTAGCATTGAGACCATGGCTTCAGAAACTGCAGGCTCATTTGGGGCTAATCTACCCTGCCCGTATGCGGTGACACTGCACAACCAGACAAAAACATTTGATGATCCAGAGACATTACTGGTCTTTCTGGAGGACAAAGAGGCCACTCAGATGCAGGGACTTATTTTGCCACTTTAGGATTATCGGTAGTGGAAATCAGTCAATTTGGCTTATGAGCTTGCTTCAATCAACAAATGATGACTCAATAGTCTTATTACTAAGAATGTGCAATGTCAGACATTTCATGTGCCTTCCATAATTCTCTGTTGTTACCATATGATCAGCATCCTTAAGTTTGTTACCTTGTTTGTTATGATTAGTGGCGGAATGGATATATGGGTCTTTTGGGGTTGGTGCAGAATGCTAGTGTTACATTAACATTTCTATACAGCTTGGAAAAGGTGTGTATTGTTTTGTTGACTGTATGCTGGTTGCTTGCTGTGAGTCTACTGACTCATATATCTGGGGCCGAGAGTGAAGCACACCAAGTGTTTTTTTGTAGTGAGCACAGCAGGTAGTGAGAGACCTGGGAATCACTATGGTCCTTGGCAACGGGTAGGTGTGTCGTTGTCCTAGCTTGGATAGGGAATGTGGCCATTTTAAACATTAGAGCCATCATTCGTTGGTTGATTCAAGTCATGTGAGTACTGATAATCGAGCATAGTTGCATCTAATTTAACTGAAAAGGGAATATGTTCAAATTGATTTAACTTGTTTATAAGGATGTCAATAATCATGTCCTTGCAATGTCCCAGTTTTCATACTATTTCTTTTTTTTATCTTTTATTTTATATGTATGCCATTTTAACATTAACACCAAGAATAAATCTTGTACAGAAACTGGGAAATAATTGCAAAGCATTATACAAGGAAACATAAGAAAAGAAAGATAAAAAATACAATCAATCCCACTCTAGCCCTCAAACTGTGGAAATCTAACTTTAAGAAAATCAACCAAATATGCAAGGATAATCAATATAGGCACAAATATCAGCCCAGAATACCAATCAACCTCAGGGTAAAACTACTGGAGATCCTGGGGGATTGCCCAGACGGCGAGCATTAATGAAGACTAGCAGCTGGGATGGCTCATAGAAAACATAGAGAATTAGACAAATGATTAACCAAGCATTTGCAAGGATATTTCAAAAAGAAAAGAGCTCCCAGATGTTGCACTCCAGGGAGCAAGAGAAGAAACTCATGTCTCCTTTGCTGCGTGGCCACATCAGGAAACATACGACAAGAAGTTATTGACCCTCAGATTCCTTATTTTAAAAAAATCTTCATCAACCACTCATCAGATAGCAGGGCAAGAGTAACAAAGTAATCAGGAGATATAACTTCCTCCTGAGAGTCTTCCAGCATCGCAGTCAGGTTAACAACATCAGCCGGTGCCAAAACCAGATTCACCTACCATTGAAGTAGACGTCCTAGCAGCAGGAAGATAATAGACCTTAACCAACAGTAGAAGTGAGTCCACTGGAACCTCCTAAATATCAGTAAGAGGCAACCAGAACATATCTCTGGCAGATACCAAAGAAGATCTGGGAAAATTAGTCACTTAGGTTGGCAGTTCTAACTGAATTTTCCAATGTCTCCAACTTCCCTTTTAGTGAAAGAGAGTCTTTAATAAAAGAATCTGAGCACTTTTCTAGAACTTTAAGCTGAGACTGAACTGCCACAATAGAATCTTGGAGAGAAAGTACCTTCCCAGCCTTTTCTTCTTATGGCCACTGAATTATTTTGCAACTCTTCTGAGTCAAGGAGGATACCAGGGGAACCAAGACCACTCCATAGCTGTTTTATTGCAGTCCATATCGCCTCCAACATAAAAGACGCAGGTCACTGCAGAGAAAAGGCAGTAGAAGTCAAGTAGAACTGCACCCCCATAGAGTTCCCCTCAATCACGCTCCACACTGATCCCACCATGTCAGCTGATCCCACCATTTGCTCCAAAGTAAGAACTTGCAAGTCCCTGGACTGGAGGGACCAAATCCTCTGCCTGCAACATACCCAAAGCTATCCATCACCGACTGACATGATTCACTTCAACAGACAAACCCTCTGACCCCAGCACTTCCAGGTTTACTTGCAGGCACACTACCTTTGGAGTTTGCTGAGGTACAGGGGAGACAGAGTCGCTGCCTGGAGAAACTGCCCATTCACCCAAAATGAGTTGGATCACAGCCAGGCCAAACTCCTCTGAACTGTCCAGTCCGTGAGGCAGCCAAAGAACATAGGAGTCTATAGGGCCCACAGCAGGTAACGGAGTAGAGGTTGAGGGGGCCAGAGGGCTGCTTTGCCCCCTTAGCCACCCGCTTCCTTCCCATGAGGAAATTTGTGTTGTTCACAGCACCTACCATCTGCCACCATTTATTTTTTAATTGGTCTTGTTTTATTTGATTCTTTTATGTATCAAATATGTGTATATATAGGGCCCAAAGTTTGAAAAGCATCCGGGGAGGAGCAGAGGTGATGACAGTCAGTAACTGGGCAGTGGCGATATTGCATGTTGATTGATTAGTGACCTGCAGCTAAAAGATAGGCGAGGCAAAAGCTCACCTATCTTTTAGATGCAGCAGATAACCGGGCAGAATGCAATATCTCGCTGCCCGGTTATCTACTGCATCTGGGAGGCTGTGCAGCAAACCCAGATATTCCAGTGCCCGGGGGGCCACATATGACCCAGCATTGAATATCTGGGGTTAAATGTTTTTTCGGTGCACACAACATAGCCGGCATAATTAAATATCGGGCTCGTATAGTCCTAAAGACATTTCACTGACCACTTATTTTTAGGAGATATTGGACATTAAGGGCTAGAACTGCATTAGTGCCAAATTAAGGTATTGACCACAACTGTAGATCCAAGGTTATTCCCAGCTGATAGTGAGGTCAGGCCATTGATTGATAGCAGAGTTGCCAAAGTTACACCCCCAGTTCCAGGAGTGAGAATTTTAAGCCAGTCCTAGATTTCTGGCAGTCTCATTCTGATGGCAATTATGAGGATCTACAGTTACTGATTGCAGTGGGTCAAAATTCAGGGATTATATAATAACTAACTGAACTGCAATAATGCAAATTTAAAACCAGAATTGTCAAAAAAATCTCATTTCTGGAACTGGGTAACATAGGCAACTCTGTGATAGCTGTATGAGGTTAAGACCTACTATTAGAGCTAGAAGATACCTTTGCAAATAAAATTGAAACATCATCTATATGTATACTGAAGTCTCCAACTCTAATAGGACAACCCAGTTAAGAGTTTGGGCAAACAAGAAGAAGATCTGTAAACTCAGACAAAGAAGTAGAGGTTACTAGTGGGTTACAAATAAATTATAAGGAAATTAAGAGCTAGTACTTTGAAAATACCGCAAAATCTCTAAAGCACAGGGGTAGACTGAAGACAACGTTAATTTCAGATTTAGCAGATAATGAGCAAAAATAACCACCAGGATTACTACCTTTTCTAGAGTTTCTGTTACCATAAAAGAAAGAGTAGGGCCATCATGGTTGAGTGAGATAAGAATAGTTGGTTGTCTGTAAGCCATATACATGTATCTATAAAGAAGAGAATACGCAAATTAAAGTTAAGATTAGTTCTTCAATAAGGTGACCTTTTATTCCTCAATAGAACGGACATTAATTTGTGTCCTCCGGTGGTGCAAGAAGGAGTTCACAAGATGATCAATGTCTTGCTCCTAGTGTTTTCTCCTTAAATGTTTTTCCCCAATGTGATGAGTGGCTAAATTTAAATGCCCCTGTCATCTGATGTCACCTCAATGAGAGGGCAGGCAAGGCAAAGGAGAGAAACCAAGTGACACCTTGGTGGTGGGAATGGTTCAGCAGATGTAATAGCTACTGAGTCAGAGCATGGTGCCTCAATGGCCAGCCCAAGAGACAGTTCACCAAAGCACCACACAATTCATGACAGTTGGACTAGTTCAAAAGTCTGGAACAACTATATCCACAAGAGCATAGTGCCTTAAAAGTTGAAAGAGAGGCCACCGAGAAAATTCAGGAAAACCCATTTCTTTGGTTTAGAAGAATGAATTGAAATGCTTACTTGAACAAAAACTGCTTGAAAAAAATTATTTATTTTTTTGTAACAGTTTTTTATACCACTTATTAATTTCAAAGGCAGTTTAGTATTGTTAACTTAAAGGGTAATGTACATTACCAACAGGGACACTGATAACTTGGATTTTCTACGGACAATGGAGGATTAAGTGACTTGTCCACGGTTACAAGGAGTGCTAGTGGGAATCGAACCCTGGTCTCTTGGTTCCCATGTCTGGGAATAAATTGTGAAAAGACAATTTAAGGAAACTCGAGGTGTTAATTCATGCTGAGTAAAACTGGCGGGTCATTTTTTAAGGCACACCTAGAATTAATGGATGTTCTTTAGGGCATGGATTTTTCACCACCTACTTTTATAAAATGAGGCACCACTTCATGAAATAGGGGTTTAGTTGTCAAAATATTGTCAATTGTTTAATTTAAGCCCGGCCTGATGCTGGTATAAACTGCTTCTGCCTAAGATATAATGTCATACGTGGTAGTATTATAAATAACTATGTATTCCTACCAACAATCCAAGTAGATGCCCTATATGGAAGAGGATTCAGCGACATGTAGCAGGTCATCTTTGAAAAACAGTGTAGTTACTCACCTGTAGCAGGTCGTTCTCTATGGCTAGCAGGCAGAAAGTCCTCATGTATGGGTGATGTCCGATGGGGAGCCCTGCGCGGCATATGCTTCCACAGCATCCATTGGACAGTTTTTGGGAGAGGCTCCACCATGCATGCGCTGTCTTGTCTTCCTGGTGCCATCTTCACTCGTATAATAACATAGCAGTAGCCAAAAACAAACTCTTCAACGGACGGTGAGAGGGTTAGTGAGAACGTATTTCCTGCTGTCACACGGAGAAACACCTGGGGCTACAGGGTGAGTAAACTACCGCTTTTCAGTGGACAAGCAGGCAGTAAGTTCCTCATGTATGGGGACTCTCAAGCTACCAGACTATTGAAAAACTGAGGAGGCCAAACACCCAACAGGGGCAATAAAAACTAGAGACAGAATGGGAAGTCCCGCTAGGGACTCGACTGATTCCGCATCATTAGCGTACATCTCACTTGGGGGGGGGGTTGGGGTAACCTGGATGAACACGGAGGGCTGGTGGGAAAAGTTGAATAATATGCTAAAGGAGAAGCCACGAGTACGAGTTAGGCTGAAGTTGCTGTCATTGTCCAGGTACTACCTCATCCAGTGGTTAAGGAGCTATGAATTTGTGGACAGAAGTCCACATTGGCAGCGGTAGATCTCTTCCGTGGAGAAGAAGTGCAAGTGACCACGACCACAGCCATGGCTTGGACATTTTGGCCATGATATGACCATCAAGGTTCAGGTCTTCCTGGGCATAAACAAAGAGGGATGCAGTCTGCTAGCAAAATGGACAGGCATGCATTGGAGATGGCAACTCCCAGCTTGCTAGGGTACAAAGGGAGATGAAGAACTGGGTGGACCTCTGCGTGGCCTTCATACGTTCAAGGTTAGAAAGCCAAAGCTCACTTGCAGTCAGCGTATATAGCCAAGCTGCCCCTACCCAGTTTGTGTGAGGCCTGGGGAAAAATTTGATGATTGATTCAGGTGGGAAGCACAGTCCACCTTGGGCAGGCAACCATGGATGTATTCTTAAGAACCACCCTATTATGGTGGACAACCTAGTGTAGGGTGGGTGAGCCAACAAAGACCTGAAGTTCACTGACCTGGCGTGCTGAAGCAAACCGCCACTAGGAACAAGACCTTTCAGGTTAGAAGTTTCAAGGGGCAAGAGGCTTAAATAAAGTTGCCAGGAGATGCGCATAAAACCATCTGAGATCCCAACGCACACCACAGGGGTCGTGAAAGGAGATTTAAAAGAGGAGCAAACCACGCAATGAAGGTGGACCACCAAGATTTGAGCAGAGATGGGCATCTCCCCTCCAAGCCCCCCACCCCCCCCAACAATGGTAGGCCCCAGTCATGTGTCAGATGAGACCCTGATAGAAGTTGGATATGAGACCCAAGTCCCGAGAAGTGCCGGAGGTACTCAAGCAACTTGTCCTCAGCACACAGAGAATGGATGTCCAGAGCCCTGTCGGGTGCACCCGGAGCAGAACCTCCCCCCACCCACTTCATTTAATTTACATTCTCATTATTTTATTTATTTATATTCTCTTATATATACCGCGCTACGTTCTGCATCAGTGCGGTTTACATTGAAACAAACTGAAATTACATTGAACAGGGCATTGAACTTGGAGATAACTATTTGACATGGAACAATGGGGCTATGGAGGGGTTAAGTGGCTTGCCCAAGACCACAAGGCGACACCTGTGGGATCTAGAAACCCCAGTCTTCCAGTCCCAAGGTGCCGTCCCTCTAGTGGGATTTGAAACCCCTCCCGACCTTCCGGCCGTGAAAGTACCTTGCCACCCAAATCTTAGAGGATCTGTGCGTGGAAACTTTTCTGGAGGACTATCAGGACCTCCACTGATTTTACTTGAGCAGGGTGAGCTCCAAGAGGACTACCAAATCAACATCCATGCTATGAAGGCCAGGGGACTTGACAATGGGGTGTAGCAAAGTCCCCCGTCCTCTGAGACATGAGGTCCTGGGCCGAGCCCGAGATGCAGAGGTTCTCCACAAGAGAGTTGGAGCAGCAGGGGGAACCAAGGCTGCCTGGGCCAATCCAGGGTGATGAGGATAATCGGGCCTCTGTCAGCCTGACGCTTCAGCATGGTTTTTTTTTGCCGCAAGAGGAATAGGAGGATATGGATAACGTAGGGCCCCATTCCCCCACAAAACCAGACTACTTCCTAGCAGAGGAGGTATGATCCCATGCCACCCTGCTTTTTTACATATACATGGAAACCTTGATGTCCATCTCGATCTGTACTTACTTGGTGGTTCCAACACTGCACCAGACCTCCAGAGGGCATTAGCGATGGGCCCCACAATTCCAAGAAGTTGATC
This sequence comes from Ichthyophis bannanicus, assembly GCA_033557465.1. Classification (NCBI taxonomy): domain Eukaryota; kingdom Metazoa; phylum Chordata; class Amphibia; order Gymnophiona; family Ichthyophiidae; genus Ichthyophis; species Ichthyophis bannanicus. Next base: position 1,302,394,977 of record CM066033.1, read on the forward strand.
CGGTGAAGATCTCCTGCTCGGACCACAGGTCTTGGGTGTGCAGGTCATCCAGATGGGCCCCTCATGCCTAGCTTGGATGTAGCTGTCTCCAGCTTTCTCTGAAGTGGCAATGTCTCAAACAGAAGGCCATTGAGCAGGTTCTGTGGTCATTACGCCCACCAGTGCAGGGACTGAGTCCAGAGATGCTGTGACCATCACCTGGTCCCAAAGGCAGCCAGTGGCTTGTTTTCCACTTTGTATATGTCACTATACACCGATCTTGTCTTATAAACAGGGGCCAGGGGACTGACATGCACTATAAATGCCAAGGACTTTTCAGCATCTCTCGAGATAATTTTCAAATTCAATTTTCAAACTGTCATTTCAAAGTCATTTCAACCTGTACTAAATTCCGACATGAGGGGGCCAACTCCCCCACAGCTCCCCAGAAACCTGTAATGTATAAATGTACAATATGTAAATTATTAATCCCTTAGCTTAGAAGTAGATAGTTTTTCTTTTCTGCGTGACATGCTAACCTTATTCGAATCTTTATGTACAAATCAAAATTATTCTGTCTTGATTCGACAGCTTTATCCATGTAATCTTCCCCGCTTCTGATCGCTGGAAGGAGCGGTATACAAATGCTTGCTAAATCAAAAATAAAATAAATATTGTGGCAGTGCCTCTGCTGGACATCACTAATGACCACTGTTAGCCTTTGCAGGTGATCCATTGAGAGAAAAGCCTAAGCCTGAGGGGTGTACGAGGAGGGCCCTTATGAAACTCCATATGGTTGTGATGGCTGGAGGATGTAGACCTTTAACTGCGCGACTAACTGGAATGGTCAGCGTACTTGACTTGCTGGATGCCAATCTGGAGTGGCCGCTCTCTTATGAGCCAGGTGTCTGAAGATAGGCAGCTATCACACCATGAGGCAAATTGGTCCATGGTGAAAAAAAACGTTGACGTGCTGGATTCCATCTGGAGTGGGCACTCTTTCAGTAGCCAGGGTCTGAAGATTAGTCAGTCTATCACATGGAGTTTATTTTTATGAAGAATCAAAGTGCCAATTGCCATATCCGAAGGGAAGTAACCTGGTACTGGAAGTACTAGATTCCCCAAAGAATAAAATTTTAGATACGTTTCTGTTGAATGGTATGGATCAGTAACGTGCGTATGCCCATTCTTGAGATCTAGTGGGAGGCAGAGCCATGCATCCTTTTGGCAGCTACGGGAGCAGGGTTCCCCAACACGACCATCTTTGAAAACCTGCTCCCACACCATATAGTTTTTGAGGTCTCGGAGGGCCAGAATGGTACACAACTTCCTGGGGACCCAAGAAGTACCTGGAAGTACCTGGGCTGCAGTGGTGGTTGTTGGTTCCCTTTGGGCGTGAGGCATTCTTTTCTCCCATTATTGTTGGTGAATGAGCCTGTCCCTTTGGCTGAGTAACCATCTGAGGGCCTTAGCGTAGAAAACGGACTTTTTGTGCATGGTAATAGGAGTACCGTTTTTTTTTTTTTGTTTTTGTTTTTTTTTTTTTTGCCCTTTGATAATTTACGAAGTGAGATTTGTGGTCTTCCGTTCGAGGATGCCCTGGAGAGTGATGATGTGCTCCTTTTTGATCTTCCTCCACCAGCCTTGTTTTCTCGGTGCTAGGCGTTCCTGAAGGGTTTCACGGGGGCCCTGCAAGGCAGTGTCCGTCCCAGTTTAATTTCTGGACCCATTGTTCCAGGATTTCAGGACTGGACAACTCAAGTGAACCGGCATGCTCCAATGCCCTACCAGACGACATCCCTGCTGGCTGATTCGCAGGCATCATAGGTCCACCCAGGGAGCCATGGTACTTGGCACAGGATCCTCTTGCCAATGGCCCAACAAAGGGCACAAACAGGAATCTAGATGCTCAGAGGGGATGTGTGAAGCCCAAGTCATCCAGGGTCCAGTCAAGTCAGTCCACCGTCCTTGAGGAACATGCTCATGTTACAGCTGATATGAGAGAAACCTGGCTAATCAGCATTGAGCCCTGGAAGCATCAACCTTCCAAAGGAGTCCCAGTGTTCTCATTTTCCCTCTAGCTCAAATGGTATGTGGTGGCAACAAGGACTGGTTTTTTGTACTGCTTTAATGCCTCTTCATGGCGCACTCCAACACCATGGAGTATGCTGTGGAAGCTTAGGTTTCTCAATGTCCTGTGGCCTTCCTGCACCTCAGCACATCCGAGTTCCGTAGCCCTCCAGCTTGAAAGCTGGAACTATGAGGGAGTTTCTCACATATCCTCAAGAAGAAGCGGCTTGGCAGGATGGTGGTTGACTGGGCACTATCCATGAGCCTCGTAGGTGGGCCAAGGAATAGCGGAAGATCTCAAGGCTCCGTTGGGCCCTCGTTCTCATCCTCAAACCGTCCAGGAAGACGAGTAGGTGGCTTTGTCCATGGGTCACAAAGTCCTTGGAATGACATTATTTAACAGGTTTTTAATACCAATTTGTACTCATTTCATTCAAAGTGGTTCTTCTTTTGTAACTTGAACTTGGTAATGTTGCATTAAACAGAAACATTGATAACTTTGGATTTTTTCTGAGGCAATGGAAGGTTTAGTGAACTTTCCCAAGGCCACATGGAGTGCTAGTGGGAATCAAACCCTAGTCTCATGGGGTTCCCCCGCCAGCGCTCTAACCATTAGTCTACTCCACTGGGGGTGACCTCCAGCACTCTTATGGAGGGTAGGGGTCCGAAGGAAGGTCCAGCAAACCCTGGTCGGAAACCACGTGATTCCTCATCAGTCTCCCAGTCCTATATGGAGAGGAAGTCAAAATAGCATTGATTTTCCTCCCTGTTCTAGCATAGACTGTGCGGTGAGCAGGGCATCAATCGGACTGATGGTGCACTGGAGTGTTTTTTGACCAGTGTCGATTCTGACCTCTGGCTTGATTCGCCTTCCTTTGGGAGAATCGGCTGGATTACTGTGGTGATGATGCCTGGAGTACACTGAAGGGCCAACCTGCTGCTTGGCCAAAAACCACCGCCATATTGGCCTCAAGGCCCCAAAGTCATTCCTCCAGTATTGCTGTCTCTGAAGTCATTAAGGCCGGAATTATGACTTCATCCATTGACTCTGGCACCCCTGTAGGGGACTACATGATGGTAGTTACATCGTGAGATACGCGGCAGCCCTTTGTTGTTGTTAATTGCCTTCGAGTCTGAGTCCGACTCATGGCGTACCCTCTGGATAGCTTATCCTAAATTGTGTTTCTTTAATCTTCATTCATGTGGCTCATTGTTGACAGACTGGTACCCATAGCTTTCGTTATTGTATCGATCCATCTCATTGCTGGCCCTTCCTCTTTTGCGTTGACCTTCTTATCTTGCCACGCATGATGTTCTTTCTCTAATGATCTCGCACTTCCGCATGATGTGTCCAAACTATGAAAGTCTAAGTCTTGTCATCTGAGCTTTCTAAAGAAAGCGAGGTTTGATCTCCTCTAGTACCGACTGGTTTGTTCTTCGGGCAGGTCCCGCCATTGTATACACAGTATCCGCTGCCAGCACGCATAATTCAAAGGCATCAATTTTCTTCCTGTCTGTCTTTTTCACTGTCCAGCTTTCACATCCATATGATGTTATTGAAAATAACCATGGCTTGAACAAGTCGAATCTTTGTAGGGAGATAGACCTTCTCCGCTCTTGGAGAATCTTATCTAGGTCTTTTCATAGCCATTTCGGCCAAGAGCAATGCGTCTTCCTGATTTCTTTCTTTGACTGCCTTGGTGCTTCTTTATTGATAGTTGATCCAAGTAGGGTAAATTTGTTCACAATTTCAGTTTCTTCTCCTTCAACGATGAACCTGTTGATTATGCCCGTTTGTCATGATCTTTGTCTTCTTTACATTAAGGTGCAGGCCCATTTTTTAGACTATGTTTCTTGATTGTGAGGAATAAATGTTTCAGATCATCTTCACTTTCAGCCAGTAATGTGGTATCATCAGCATAGCGAAGGTTTGTTGATGGATCTTCCACCAATCTTCACACCTCTTGTTAATCGTCCCCCCCCTACAGTCCTGCTTCTCTGATGAAATTTGTTCTGCATATAAATTAACCAGGTAGGGGGAAAGTATGCAGCCTTGTCCTTACACCTTTGTCTATTTTAAACCATTCTGTTTCTCCTTGTTCCTTTCGAACTGTTGCGGTCTTGATCAATGTACAGAATTTCACAAGAGAACGATCAGGTGTTCTGGTACACCCATGCTTCTTAATGTGGCCCAGAGTTTCTCAATGGTTTACACAGTCAAAAGCCTTGCTATAGTCGATAAATCGACAAATAGATAGCCTTTTTGGGAATTTCTTTCGTCTTTTCAAGGATCCCTCTCCACATCCCGCAATGATGTCCTCTCGTTCCTCGCCCTTTTCCCTGAACCCTGCTTGCAAGTCAGGTAGTTCTTGTTTCCAGGTCTGGTTGTAGTCTCTTTTTAATAATCTTCAGTAGAATCTTGCTGGCATGTGGGATCAGAGCGATTGTGCGAATCATTTCCAGAGTGCATTTGGATCCACCTTTCTTTAGTATGTGTATAAACACAGATCTTTTTCCAGTCAGTTGGCCATGATGTTGTCTTCCATATTTTCTTTAAGGCCCCAAAATAGCCTTGTAAGTACAGTAACAGCTGCATTCATCTTGGCTACCATACTTTTCTATGGTAATGCCTATCAATGCCGGTTTCTTTGTTCTTTGATAAGGCTTTCAATGCTGCTTCAACTTCTTCCTTTCATCACCAATGGTTCCCAGATCATAAGGTACAGGTTGAAACGGCTGTTGGTCCACGTGATCTTTATCACTATAAAAACTCTGTATATCTTCTTTCCACAACTTTTCTTGATCTTCTCAGCATCATTCAACATAGACCCTTGAGCATCTTGTAACATTCCAAGTCAAGGCTGGAACTTTTTCTTTAATTCTCGTAGCTTTAGTAAAGCCAATCTTATTCTTCCTCTCATAAATTTTCTGCGTGCTATTTCCGTGCAAGTGTCATTGTAGTACTTTTTTCCTTGTCCTGTCTTGCTGCACGGTTGAAATCTCGTTTGAGTTCTGCGATTGTCCTTTCTTTCTCCTCTGGGCTTTAGCTTCTCTGCGTTTCCTGGGCAATTTTTCAGAGTTTTCTTCTGTCATCCATTTTTTGCCGTTTTTGCTTTTTCACCTTTTGGAGAGACTTTCTCGCTTTCTTCCAACACAACCTTCTTGATGTCATTCCATAACTCTTCCGGAGCTCTGTCATTTGTCATCTAAAGCAGCAAATCGATTTTGCAGGCAGTCTTTAAATTTCCAGTGGTAATATTTCTCAAGGTCCATAAATTTTGCTGCATTCATGAGTGGTTTGCTCTTTTTTTCAACTTATAGCTTGAGTTTACTCAAGCACATCCATATGCCATATCTGGGTCAGACCCGGTCCATCAAGCCCGTATTTCTTTTTCCAACATTGGCCAATCTAGGTCCATATGTACCTAGCAGTTTCCCCAAGAGACAACAAGTTCCACAATGCTTTGTACTGGGTCAAGCATTGAATATCTTCGGTCACTTAGTAATAATGGTTTCTAGACCTTTCCTCCAGGAACTTTGTCCAAACCCTTTTTTAAAAAACCCAGTCACACTAACCACCTTTACTACAGCCTCCGGTAAACAAATTCCACAGTATTTATTACACGTTGAGTGAAAAATAATTTTCTTTTATTAGTCTTAAATAGTTTACCCTGTAGCTTCATTGCATGGCCCCTAGTCTTTCTATATTCTGATAAGGTACAACAATCGATCTACTTTTTACCGCGTTCCACTCAGTTCGTTAATTTATAGACTTCTATCATATCTCCCCTCAGCCGTCTCTTTTCCAGGTTAAAGAGCCCTAAACCTTTTTAGCCTTTCGTCATAAGAGTATCTTTCCATCCCCTTTACAATTTTGGTGGCTCTTCTCTGTACGTTTTCTAAAATCGCTATAATCCTTGTTTAAGTTACGGCGATAGAATTGCACACAATATTCAAGGTGCGGTCTCACCATGGAACCATATAGAGTCATTATAATATCTTTTGTTTTATTTTCCCATCCTTTCCTTATCATACCTAGCATTCTATTTGCTCTCTTTGGCCGCCGCTGCACACTGGTCCGAGGGTTTTTACATGGTATCCACAATGACGCCTAAATCTGTCTTTTTCCTGGGTGGTGGTTCCTAATGTGGAACCTTGCATCGTGTAACCATAGTTTGTGTTGTTCTTCCCTATGTGCATAACCTTGCACTTGTCCCCATTACATTTCATCTGCCATTTTGATGCCCAGTCCTTCCAATTTATCCAAGATCCTCTTGCAATTTTTCCACAATCCTCTTTGGTATTAACAACTTTAAATAGTTTTGTGTCATCTGCAATTTTGATAACCTCACTCGTTTTTCCACTTTCGCATTCATTTTTGAATACGTCAAAAAGCAGCCGGACCCAGCACAGATCGCCTGGGGTACACCACTATTCACCTTTCTCCATTGTGAAAATTGGCCATTTAGCCATACCCTCTGCTTTCTATCTTT